>CM034356.1:35451828-35684168 GCA_019925275.1 Mytilus edulis | reverse complement strand
AATGTACTACCAACTTATAAAAATAAGAAAAGATGGTAATATTTTCAAAGAGCTTAACAAATAAAATTGAGAATGGAAATGGGGAATGTGTCAAAGAGACAACAACCCGACCATAGAACAGACAACAGCAGAAGGTCACAAATAGGTCTTCAATGCAGCGAGAAACTCCCCCACACGGAGGCGTCCTTCAGCTGGCTCCTTAACAAATATATGTTCACTCAAAGACTGTTGGATCGAACAACTACTGGATACCGAATGGCCTTCAACAATAAAACAAAACTCATGCCAGTTAAATAATGTACAAAAAGTAAAACTTAAAATTAAGTTTATTTGATTGATTGCTTGGTGTTCTACACCACTTTTATCACAGTTGGCAATTTTTTGGTATCCAATTTTTACTAGTCCAGGAAGCCTAAGTTTGTGGAGAGAATCACAGCTAGACATTTGGTAAAAAAACTGACAATCCTAGTCAATCAGTTTTTTACAGTTGAAAAATTGAAAAGAAGGGAGGTAAATCTAATTGCTAATGGTTAGGGGTTAATAAATGTTCTTTATAGAACAGTTTATTTAAGAAAATAACAGCCTGTTTGAAAACAAATGCTCTAAAAATATAGGGTTATTGCATGAATATTGGGGAATATTGTCCAGAGTAGAATTTTATATTGCACAAGCTTGTGAGTGCAATATATGTTCTACAAGGGACAATATTCCCCAATATTCATACAATAACCCTTTTATTGTATAGCAATATAATATTTGAAAGTAAAAATTGGTTTAAACTAAGATTTTGTTGTTGATGACGTCATGAATTTTCAAAATTTATTGCACTAGTGCAATATTGGAATTTATTGCATGCTTACTTTTGGTTACTTTCTGTGGGAAATATTATATTGCTATGCAATAAATAATGTTCATTTATTTATGATAATTTTTTCATAATAGACATAACATGCATAAGAAGATGTGGTATGAGTGATATATATTCATTTTGCCAACTTTTTACTCTGATGTTAATATTTTTTCGACAGATCACCTTACCTGTGGTAGGCCGTGCTGGTACTCAAATATAAAGTGTAGTATAAAGAAGTAAATTCAAGCTTTCAATCAATAAATCTGGGGGTGAAAGTAAAAAGTACCAGGATATCCAACCACAGAGTAGACAACATATTCAAAAATGAATACTCCGTAGTCAGTAACTATCAGTCAGTTTCTAGATGGAAAACCATCTCAACTTCCATGACTTCAAAATCTGCAGATTGGAAGGAAAATCCATCTAAAGAAAAATGGTAATCCCATCCACTGACAAATTGGAGTATGAAAATAGTCTATTAATGTTCTGGCCTTTAGGTACCTTTAGTTTCATTGGTGAATACATTTTGCACCCTATTTCTCATACTATTCATAATTTCATAATCTTGTTCTATAACATTACAAAGTTGGTATTGATTTCAACTTTAATACATTGATTTATCAATATATATCGAATATCTCATTTTTTTGTCAAATTTTTGATAGCAAATATCAATTCATATCTGAATGAACGGGAAGATTTAAAAGCTTTAAACCTTTATTCCAAATATCAGATAAGATAATCATGATAATAGTTTGTTTGATCAATGAGACATTTTATACCCGACAAGAAAACAGTGCCTTACTTTCCACCTATGCTTTTAGAAAGAATTGAGCTCTCTTCTTTTTTGACACTAGTAAATCAAATTCCTGTCAGATGTACATAAAATTAGAATGATAAAAAGTCTTTGATGAGCTTGATGCACTTTTTTTCAGTTTTTCAGGGTACTATTTGTATTTTTCTTAAAATGTCCTGTACCAAGTCAGGAAAATGGCCATTGTTATACATTTGTATTATAGTTCGTTTCTGTGTGTGTCAGTCTGCACCAAAAACTTGTTTGACTACTAGTCCGAAGACCAAATTTCTGACATTTTACTTATTGGTCATTACAAAATTTTGGAAAAACTTACTAGTCCGAATGAAATTTCATTAGTCTGGGACATCGAACTAGTGGCTAACCGTGCAGACTGGTGTGTTACATTTTAGTGTTGTGTTTCTGTTGTGTCGTAGTTCTCCTCTTATATTTTATGTGTTTCCCTCAGTTTTAGTATGTAACCACATTTTTTTCTCTCAATCGATATATGAATTTCGAATAGTAGTATACTACAGTTGCCTTTATCTATATACATTATAAGTAGTCAAGTTGACAAATTATTATTTAAATACTGGTTTAAAAAAAAACAAATCACTGCCACTGGACAAACCACATAATTTGAAATGGTAACCAAAAATTCCAAAACTGTTGATCATGTTGATTGTACATTTCTCTCCAGTATTATATTTAATAAAATTGAGAATGGAAATGAGACAACAACCTGACCAAAGAACTGGGCAAAGGCCACAAATGGGTCTTCAACACAGAAAGAAAATTATACACCTGATTTTCAAAATTTTAAGAAATATTTGTAACTACATGTATGTAAGGTTGCCTATAATTCTTAACATCCAGTTCCACTTCGTTTAAACTTTTGTGAATAGTTAGTTATGTCATTGGCAATCATTCCACATCTCCTAATTTTTTTATTCTATTACATAATAAAATCAGAGTAACATTGACATAACTAATTCTACATGTATTAAAAATCATTTGAGAAAAAAATCCTGTTTACATCAAAACTATCAAATATCTATTGGGGACAAAAAATGTTTCACATCAAAGATTTCATTTATAAAATCTCTCTTAAATTTTCACACATTATTGAGAATAACTTATTCATGTGACAAAATGTATTTTATGTTTATAATTATTTACAGAATCAGATACCGGTAAGACAGCAACCATTTGATTTTCTATGTTTTTTTTTGGAAAAAAAAGTTTGTTTCCAGTTTTTGGAGAAAAAAATAATTTGTTTTTGATTCTGAGAAAAAAAAATTGTTTGTTTCACCCTCAGCTGCCACTATTTGTAATGCTAAAATTGAAAGAAAAAAATTGTTTTCGACTTGTCGTGAAAAAAATACAAATGAAATAGATTGTTTTTCGCCACAGGCGAAAAAAATAATTTGTCCAGAAAAAAAAACCATAGCCCCCCCCCCAGAAAATCAAATGGTTGCTGCCAAAGTGTGAAATAAAGAACTTTTGTAAACAAGAAATGTGTCCATTTCATATCATTTATTACCTTTTCTAGTTCAATAATAAAAAAAAAAGAAGATGTGATATGACATGTATGATCAAATGATGATTGCCAAAGAAACAACTCTCCACATGAGACGATTCATGCACCATGTTCACATGTATTTTACAAGGTTTTTACATTTGTCATTTCGGGGCCTTTTAAAGCTGACTATGTGGTATTGGCTTTGCTCATTGTTGAAGGCCATACAGTGACCTACAGTTGTTAATTTCTGTTTCAAGAATTGATGTGTTCACTTATAATTGCAACTTTTAAAGAATGGACATGAAAGATTTTGTATACAATGCATGCTGCAGGGTTGGAAATTAGCAGGGAAACACTCGGCAATGGCTGTTAAAATTTGGTGTAACTGAATAATTTTTATAAGGGTAAACCAAAAATAATTTAGTAAGGTTGGTGTACTCCAATTATTGGAAGAAGTTATAGAGGAAATAAGAAGGTGTGGGCTGCTTCAACTTCTTCTTTTTTTGGTGTAGAACTCAAATACATATTGGCTACACAATTTAAGATGTGGGCTATCATGCCAAAATGTTAACTTCAATCCATTGCAGATGCATGTATCTGATTATCTGCATGCAAGTTTTAATTATTCTAATACTCATTATCTGCATGAATAAAATGTAGTCATTTTTGCAGAAAAATTGAAAACCTTGAAATTAGTGAATAGCTTCCTACATATCTGTTTCTTTGGGAGGTACTAAGGGCTAAGGGTTAGGACCTGTCAAGATTATGAAGATACAAAAGTAAATGAAGGGGGGGGGGGGGGGGGGGGGGGTCAGTCTCAGAAAATAAAATAAATAAATAAAATATCATATGACATGTAGGTAAAAGAGGTAGTGTCAGATCTCTGTACAGCTTGTTCAGATTAATTAGCGGTTTTGATCAGCTGTTATAGTGACAATGCCATTTAATGAATCGACCAGAAAATGTAAACAATGTCGATCATCGATCAGCTGTTCATCAAAACACAAAACCGATAAACATGTGTTTTTTGGAGTTGACATACAGTTCGCACAGTTTTTTCTTATAGCTTACCCCATATCACGGAATATAAACGATTACATTCAACTGAGGTATTTATAGCATGTCTTTTTCAGCAGTATTTTGCTATTTACTGTTCCTGTTGAGGATGCTGACCTTGACGACCTTGTTATATTGACTTATCTCCCTTGCAACAGCGTATGAGTACTATAACTTTTCCCGCGTTAAAATTAATCTACCAACTTCTTTATTGGTCTTTATTTTATTTAAAAACTTAAAGATGTTTTACAACTTTAAAAATGTTATGGATTTATAATCATTTGGAACAGTTAAACGAAAACTGTATCAGCTCTTCTTTTACACTAATAACTATTACCGTCCTACCAAATGTCGGATCTTAAAAAAAAAGGGGGGGGGGGGGGGGGGGGTCCAGGCGGTTTGAACAACCCTCTGTTTTGAAGATTAATAATTTTAAATGGGAACATACACACTCTCAAACAGCGGTAACATCTTCTTTTCTACGCTACGTTGACTAGAGAATCTCTTCACCATATTGACCAACTTGTCAGTCTTTTCTTACTTTTCACCTGAGACTACTATACTGAGCACTATGTGTTATAGTACTGTAGTCTCAGTTTTCACTGACTATATGATAATATTTTGGGGGGTTACAGAAAAATATAGTAATTTAAACAATTTAAAGATAAAACAAGCACTGTGCAACCTTCATAGGATCTTCATAATGTGTTGAGAAGAGTTCTATGATCATGATAAAAAAATTATAGTAAAACTTCGATTGTAAAATTTCAAAGTGTTTAACTGACACAAGTGCCTATAGTTCAATTCCTCTTGATACTATCTTTTGATTGTAAGAAGCTTCTGTCCAAGTTTGGTAAAAATCCAGAATAGTTTACGAATCTAATAAATGTTTTAAAAACTTTAACTGCAGACTGTTTCCTTCTTGGTACTAGCTTTTGATCATAAACAAGCTTCTGTGCAAGTTTGGTACAAATCCAGGATAGTTAAAGAAAGTTATTAAAATTTAAAAAACTTTGACCACAGAGTGAATGTTATTTTTCCTGGCAGAAAAACTAAGTTTATTTATAAGTAAAATACGGAAAAACAGGATTATTTTTTTTTACAAAATTTACTTCTGCATACTTTCTTATGATCAGAAACAAGCTTCTGTCCATGTTAGGTAAAAATCCAGGATAGTTTAAGAAAGCTGAAGTTATCAAAATTTTAAAAACTTCAACCACAGAGTGAATATTTGTGGACGAAGGCGACGCCGAAGACGGAATGTAGGATTGCTATGTCTCGATTTTGTGACAAAAGTCGAAGGCTCGACAAAAATTGAAGGTATCATTTTTGCGAAACAAACCCAATCTAATTGCGCCAATTTTATGAATTTATCTATTATTACTTGTATATATATCAATCAATTATTTGTTTTCCCCTTCTTAATTTATCCATGCATGCTCAGGACCAGCCATTTGCCGCCTGGCAGAGTTAAAGCAAGAAATATTATGTTATACAACTCCTTGGCTAAAGTCACTTATTCCAAAAAAAATATGCTGAGTCGTCTTCATTTCTTAAAACATCAAGATTTTCACGTTTTGAAATTTCTGATTTGATTGAGCTGAATAAAATTTCCTTCTTTCTCTGTACATGGATTGACGAACATATCTCAAATCTTTCTTTTCTTTCTTTTCTAGATGTTCTTTCTGCTTTTTATAGCTGACTATGCGGTATTGGTTTTGCTCATTGTTGAAGGCCGTACGGTGACCTATATTATAGATGTTAAAACTTCTGTGTCATTTGGTCTCTTATGGAGGGTTGTCTCATTAATTGGCAATAATACCGCATATTCGTTTTTATATTTGTCAATTTTGAAGACTCTATGAAAATCGTATTTTAAATAATCTGTTTTATTACTATGTTGGTTTTTTTTTACAAAAATGCTGGCTTGCTGCGGCTAAGTTAAAATCATAAAACTAAATTAATTATATTTGTATTTATATGATCGGCAAAATGACTTGTTTCTCTCAATGATAAAAGTCATCATAATAGATAACTTTGCTCATAATGGGCCATTTAATTGGAATAAAAGTGTTATATTAAAATTTCAGTGTCTTTGGCATTTCACAATTTTACTATAACAACTCATTGTCTTTGGCAAAAGACAAAATTTTAAAATAACAAAAGTATAAAACTGCCTTTCAATTGTGTTGTATATAACGAAAGCTTTTTTTTATATAAATGTTTCAATCTTTAATTGTTAAAATTTTAATGTCAAATTGCTATTATGCCCTTATAAAAATTTGGAAACTTGAGATTACTTTGTGCAAGGAATTGTATATTTACTATACAATCCCTTGCTTTGTGTTATAACATGGAAGTAAAATGAATATAATAATTTCATGGATACATAGTAATCTCATGGAGGACATACTAGGAAATAAAACCTTCCCTTCCTTTTCTTTTATCCCTTTCCGTATAACTTATCAGCCTACACAATTAACATTGATTGTTGTCAATAAATTTATCAATAAAATCAATTGTTAGCTGATTTGATCATTCATATCAATATTATTGATTATCGACCCCCCCCCCGACAGGTTTTTATTCGTAATCAAATAAGTATACAATACAATGACATAACCTTATGTAATCACTATTGAGTGGTCATTATTAAGACGTGTGATAGCGATCTGGACATGTATGTACACGGATAGATTTGACCAGTACGTAGTGATCGGAAAGCGTGGCCTATTCGTTAACGAATGCAGATCAATTACGTGTAAAATTGTGTAACATATTGTATCATATCTATATTAGTGAAGCATATGGTTATCTGTGAAACATCTTGTGTATAAAGATTCTACATGCATTTGAAGGAAATTATAACATTTAAAGCTTAACTGAGGTATGTTTATTTTCACAAACATTTTCAAACACAATGGAAACTTGACTAAGATTAAATAGTTTACTACAAACAGGATTTAAGAAATTATTATGAATATATATACATGTATTTGTCCTCATTATTTTGTTTGAAACTAAAATAATGCGAAAAACTTAGACTAATTAAGCCCAATGATTGCATTTGGTCCCGATAAAAAATATAGAACTTATGATAAAATTGTAGGTTCGTATATGTCAATTCCAGTTCATAATTATATGAAACTATATATACGTTCATTAAAAAATGCATGAACTATTTGCCACTGGCCTGATTATGTGAAGCCAACAGCAATCGATCACTGTTTAGATTCTCATTCAGTTATAGCTCGCACAGTTATTACGACAACACACCTTTAATAAAGTCAAATATTACATCTTTATTCTTTCTCCTTATCCCTTATTTGTCTGAAGGTGACTTATACTTAACAACGTTGAACTGATCGAGAGAAGAGGAAATTCTATTCATGATTTTTAATACATAGAAACCTCAGTCACTATCAACAAAGGTTGAATTAAAACGCAGAAATAACAAACACATTTTAAACTGATGACATCTTAGAAATTATGTAAATAAAGGTAGTCAGACTGACAAATTTAAGCTTTGAAAGTTATAGGTGTTAAAGACCCTATGGTGGCCTTTGGTATTTTTTTTGCGCTTTGGTCGGGTTTTTGTCTCTTTGCAACATTCCCCGTTTCCATTCTCAATTTTATTACATCAATTTCTAACGGAAGCTTCTTCATTTTACCATATTATTTTACAGCCTATTTTCAATGAGGTCAGCACTATAGCTGCATCTTAAAACTAACCTTTTAGGGGCGGATCCAGCCATGTTTAAAAGGAGGTTTCCAATCCAGGAGAAAAGGAGAGGAGGGTGTTCCAACTATATCCCCATTTGAATGCATTGATCGTCCAAAAAAGGGGGTTCCATCCACCGACCCCCCCCCCCTAAATCCGCCACTGCCTTTTCTAGTTTATTTTGTGGGAGCTTTTAATTGTAATGCGATACACACTGACTGTTATAAATTTTACACCACACACGTATACATGTAACATGCATTATCAAGGATTTGTATATTAAATATGTATATTTAAATATACAATTCCTTGACATTATTTAGCAAATACATCGACCCCTGATATAATCTGGAAGTTATGTATAACATATCTTTTTAAAATACTTCCGTTTTTTGTATCATTTTGCTTAGGGAAAGAAAAACTGGTTCTTGTCATCAATATTGTAAACATGATATTTAAAGCTATCTCCCGGCTTAAAATGAAGATAAGAAATGCATGATTACGCCGCTGGCTTTAGAATAGTGATGACGAAGGACTCTTTGCGGTGTCTAGTCGTGTACTCTGTATGCCTTGTACTACGAAAAGGTTAACAACCTATATCATTTGCGGAAAATTTAAAGAGGTATCAAAATTTAATCCCCTTATAATATAGGGATACAATCTAGTTTGAAAGCTGTATAGGAGTTATAGCCGGACAAACTATACTTGTATATTATCTACCTTGTAAGTGTTATATACCAAAAAAAACACCTTTAAATAGATTTATTAAGAAGGGATATATAGTTACGATACTGATTGCATATTTTGGCGTTAATATTGATTCACTTATAGGTTCTTTGCATCGGAACTAAACACATTTATTATTAATAAACCAGTTGTTGGTTATGTTCTTCTCATATATGTTATGATGGTATGATACTAAACCCCTCACGGGAAGGATTGTGCCTGATATTCATATGATGAAGATATAATTTTTCAATCAGTTTAATTAAAGTCTGGAGCTGGCATGTCAGTTAATACTAGTAGTCTGATGTTATTTATGTATTGTTGTCATTTTGTTTATTTTCTTTGGTTACATCTTCTGACATCAGACTCGGACTTCTCTTAAACTGAATTTTAATGTGCGTATTGTTATGCGTTTACTTTTCTGCATTGGCTAGAGGTATAGGGGGAGGGTTGAGATCTCACAAACATGTTTAACCCCGCCGCATTTTTGCGCCTGTCCCAAGTCAGGAGCCTCTGGCCTTTGTTAGTCTTGTATTATTTTAACTTTTAGTTTCTTGTGTACAATTTGGAGTTTAGTATGGTGTTCATTATCACTGGACTAGTATATATCTGTTTAGGGGCCAGCTGAAGGACGCCTCCGGGTGCGAGAATTTCTCGTTGCATTGAAGACCTGTTGGTGACCTTCTGCTGTTGTCTGCTCTATGGTCGGGTTGTTGTCTCTTGGGCACATTCACCATTTCCATTCTCAATTCTATTGATATGACAAAGTTCAGCAACCCCATTATTTGTGGTAAATTTGAAAATCAAAATCCTAACCATAAGTAAATTATATATGTCATATATATACCATATACAATATACAAGTTTTGCTTGTAAATTGTATAAGAAGAGGAGTTAATCGGACACACCATATACCCTATTTGGGATCCGGGCGCTCGGGTAAAATAAGCCATACATTTTGTCGCGGGAGACAAACCAAAAATTATTTCTATACATGCATGTATAATTATATATTATATAGTAATTAGCGAATAAATCGTTGCTCGGTTTTAAGTGGTGCGAAGTGGGTCATGCAATCAATGATTCGAACATTGGTATTTGCTAATACTCCGATAAGCAGTTATATATAGTCTGAATAAAAATTGTCGGTAAGTGATGAAACAGGATGACATGTCTTTCTGCGGACTGTCATCTTGTGAAATTTGAATATTAAAAATATACGGCTCCGAGTGTCGATCTAGTGCAAAGAAGAGTTCACTTCATATTCATATCACATTTAAAAAAGAGAGGCGAATTTAAGATACCAAACTGATATTCAATTCATAATTCGAAACCAAACTGACAATGTCATGGCATAACAACAACAATAAATGAAAAACACGAAAAGAAAAACAGCAGTATACAAGACACAACATATGAAATTTAAGACTTAGCAACACGAACCCAACCAAAAATTGTAAGATATCTCATGTACCCCCATGCATGCATCACATTTCTAGTGAATTCAAAGCGTCCTGATATAAACTCAATACATTTGCCACTGGACGTTAATCACAAACATATATATCATCATCATCTTCTTGCATAAAGGCAAAATATTAAATCTGAAATGTTTATATTTTCAGAAAAGAACAATCGCCATGGAAACAGAACCTGTAATTTATCTGGACATTTTCAGTCGAATAAGAACGTTATATGAAGAGCAACGCTTCACAGATATTACCATTATGGTAGAAAACCAGTCGTTTCCATGTCACAGGATAATACTCTCTGCTGCCTCCAGATATTTTGATGCCATGTTTTCATCAAACATGAAAGAGTCCGAAATGGACGAAATTTATTTGCACGATATAAAGGCAAACACTTTTAAAGATGTTCTTGCATTCGTATACTGCAATAAGGATATAATTACACAAGAAACAGCCGAAGACATCATCAGAACGGCGTCAATGTTACAAATCGACACCCTTCAGAAACAATGTGAACGCTTCATGGCGGGAAATATTAACAATGAAAATTGTGTAGGACTTTGGGCGCTCGCACGACATTTGAATTACCAGAAATTGAAAGAAAAGAGCTATCCTTGTATTTTGAGTAATTTTGTGGAAGTCTGCGAGAATGAAGAATTTCTTCTTCTTGAAAAAAATGACTTGATTGAAATTATCAAAGATGACGGATTAAAAGTTATAGACGAGGACGTCGTGTGTGAGGCAGTGTTTAAGTGGATAAGATTTGACGAATGTAGCCGAAAACATGATCTTCCAGAAATATTCCAGCATCTGAGATTAACACAAGTCAGTATAGATTATGTTCTGGACGAGTTAGACACAAATCCATTGGTTACCGAATTTAAAAGCTGTGTAAGTGCAGTGAAAAATGCTATAAAGTATCATGCCATGCCAGCAAGAAGACAGACACTAACGAATGTCAAGGACGAATTCAGATGTGTTTCCAATAAAACTCATCTGATCACCGTACTTGGTCGGCGTTATAGAAAAGGTGGCGAAACATCATTGGAGTTCATTGGTTACGATATAAAGGAAAAGAAATGGGTATCTTTGCACAACCACGCTCTTCCATATGACATAGGCGAAGATTTCGCCGTATGTTCATTCGGTGATGACATATTCGTTACCGGTGGAACGAAAACCATGGAAACATGTCTTAGATATTCGTCAAAATTTTCACAATGGAGAGAAAGGTCGAAACTATGCAAAGGTCGGTACCGCCATGCTATGGTGGCGGTGAAGAACTCGCTGTACGTAATTGGCGGATACAACTTTGGAACTATGAGCTGTATCGAAGAATATGATATGGGAATCGAAACCTGGAAGAAAGTAGGCGAACTACAACACGGAGTTGATGCCACATCAGCAGCGGCTATTGGTGACAACTTATATGTTTTTGGTGGCTGGCTAGGATTTGCACAAGAAACTGCAGCAATCCAGTGTTTTGAAACAAAAACAAAAACCAGCTACCAAATAGGAGCTCTTCCTCATCCGTGTAAATATACGAGAGCAATATCCGTGAATAATCGTATTCAAATTATCAGTCCACAGGGAGAACTTATTTCATTCAGTCCTAACGACGGTTCAAAAATCATAAGTACCATAAAAGACTTTTCCCGGAGAAATTTCGGGGTTTTTGTAAATTCTGATGGAGTGCACATTTTTGGTGGCGAGAAAGAAACCTCAACTGATAGTGCTGAAGGCGACATTTGTGACGATGTTATACTTGTGACGGAAACACAGAGTGAGAAGCTTAAATCAATGAAACTTCCTGTTCCCATGGAGGTCTACGGCTGTATACGAACAGTTGTTGACAAGAAATATTCTTTAGTAGACTTTCAAAAGACTCTTTTAGAGTTTGATATATAAACTTAACTGTGTTTTACTTTGGAAAGACTCTTTTGGAGTTTGATGTATAACCCAAACTGTCTCCTACTTTGCAGACTCTCCCTTTGGAGTTTTGATACATATAAATGGAACTGTCTCTAACTGTGCAGAGACTCTTCTCTTGGAGTTTGATATATAACCTAAGCTGTCTCTTACTTAACAAAGACTCTTTTTGGGGTCTGATGTACAACATTAACTGTCTCATGTTGGCTTAGAAAAAAATGGAAGCATTGACACGGTTATAGGGTATTTAAAAGCCAAACAATATAGGCCCAACAATATACATGTACAAGGCTTTTAGGAGTGAGAGCAGTAAAATAGAGACTTTCAGGTGAAAGGAAATGTCAAAGAGAACGAGAGTGAGAGAGAGAGAGAGACAAACAGAGACTACAAGTGCAATTTGAAAAAACTATTACTAGTACTTCAAAGTTGTAAGATGTTTGATGTTTATTGCTTGTTACTGGATTGTCCATATCAATATTTTTATATATATATTTATTTATTAATTTATTTAATTTATTTTATAATAGGGCAAGAAATTATTTATAAAAAAATAATATATTAAAAATAAAATATTTGATAACGTTGTATACTACAGTCTCTCATTGTTCATATATTGTGAAGTAGGCATGATACAGGAAACTTTTTTTGAATTCCCTCTTTGAGGATTTAATCCACATTAAAGATGGAGATGATTGAGGCAATATATCAATGCAGGTACCATCAAAACAATACAACGTAAGAGTGCACACACTGAAATGTATCGCCTTCTTTACTAACCATTTTTTTTTGTTGATAGTCTACAATATATAGCTTTACTACAAGTATCATATAAACTTAACATGATCCAAGAAAATGAGGTCACAGTTAGATAATCAAAACGAGAAATACATGTACAGTCACATTACAACCATTCAACACACCACATATAGTTGACCCATTGTTTATAGTTTTTTTAGAAACTGACTTGACCACCAAAACTTAATCTTGTTCACTGATCCATGAAATGATGTAGAGGTCAAATGAAAACTGCCTGGTGGGCATGAGAACCTTGCACAGTACGCACATACTAAATATAGTTATCCTACTACTCATAATAAGAAGGAAATTAACATAACAAACAAATCTGAACTTTTTTTCAAGTGATCACTGAACCATGAAAATGAGGTCAAGGACAATGGACTTGCGAGAGACCAAAACTTCGTAACATAAGGCATCTATATACAAAGTACTAAGTATGAAGCATCCAGGTCTTTCACCTTCAAATAAAAGAGGGGCGAAAGATACCAGAGGGACAGTCAAAATAAACAGACAAATAATAGTACAAAAGACACAACATACAAAACTAAAGACCAAGCAACACGAACCTCACCAAAAAAACTGGGGTTAATCTCAGGTACTCCGGAAGGGTAAGCAGATCCTGTTCCACATGTGGATAATCTTTTAAGAATTGAACTTACGCCGCCGCCAGATCACTTTCCCTACTATGTTGAGCAAAAACTGATGGTCATCGTAAGGGCTTGAAGAACGAGTACAAACCTTTCAGTATAGTAAAAGTATACACAACTCCTGGATTACACAACGAATCTTAATTCCTTGAGTCTTTAGATAAGTTCTATGTATATTTTAATACCAGAAACAACTAACACTCGACTGACTGTATATTATAGGATATAAATAAGTGGCACTTGTGATTCCGGACTTCAGACAAGCATATGAAAAAATTGCGGGGTTACACTGGATTATAATTTGTTGTCATACCACCACATCTTTATCTGTCATTGCAAACAAAATCGTGCATGCTTCAAATAATGCAAACAAAAAGAGACATCAGGTATATACAGCAGTTTGACATTTCATTGTGGCTGGCTGTTGTCAGAATGTATATAACACTGTTATGGGAAAAAATCTAAAAAGTCTACGTTAAGAGGGTAAATAATTCAAATGATTAAAGCAAAATCAATTGTCTCCGACTTTTAGTTTCTGCCACTAAATGTGTGAATACATAGCTTAATGTTCAGTGGACAATATCACAAATAAATACAGAATTTAAGTTTCATCGATTTTTGGTGTTTAAACACTACCTTTAATCACCACTTTTGGGATATTTCATGGCGGCCAATTTTTGTTGGTGTGGAGGAAGCCGCGGTGCCTGAGGAAACCATTAATCTTCCATAGTAAAATTGACAATCCTTGTCACTTAAAAAGGGAGTCAAGTGCACCAATACAGAATTAGGAAGAATAATAAATTATTATTGCTCGATATTAAAACACAATTATTATGGACAAAAGAATAGAAATACATGTAGTATAAAGAGAACAGTGGCATTACAGTTTGTTGTGTCAAAATATTTAAAGCAACAACTTTGAATGGATAACTTGTCTAGCTCAATAGATAAAATTGAGAATGTAAATGGGGAATGTGCCAAAGAGACAACAACCCGACCATAGAGCAGACAACAGCAGAAGGTCACCAACAGGTCTTCAATGCAACAAGAAATTCTTTCACATGTATGTCTAATGGGAAATAATACAGACACATGATATACATGTATATATATATATATATACAACTCGTCTAGACATCAACCCAACAATGTTAGATCTGTAAATTTGCTTTTGCAAATTTTTGGTTCTTCCCTCGCCAGGATTTGAACCCATGCTACTGTGATATCTTGACACCAAATCGCCTGCACTGCAGCGGTCCCGCTAGACCACACGACCACCTGGGCTCTAAAAAAGAGCTTTCGCTGGCCGTGTGTTACCTTTCCTCGTCAGTTTTAATCTAGTGGCGTACTACAGTACATGATATATAAGGCATGAAGATGTAATTGTTACAGATCAGCTAAATTATCTATAGTAATAAAGGAATGACTAATATTTTTTCTGTCTATGAAGAAATAACATAAAAAATGTGGTGCAAACCTGTGTAGCGGGTTATCTAAAGTGTGCACCACATTTTTTATGTTATTTCGAATAGGCAGAAAAAATATTAGCACGAGTTAATGATACTAGTACCTGATATATGTGCATTGTATTGTCAAAAACAGCCCACATTTATGTAGCAGAAGCATTCTACTTTCCAATAAATAACTCAAAGTTTAAATTTTAACAATTTTGTAAAACTGCTATATTTTGGGGCCAAAATTGGGTCTTACCGGACCTACTCCTTTGGTTGAAATCTGGCCAATTTTGTCCAATTTCGCCAAAATATTTTATTTTGATCTTTTCCGGATGTAAAATTGCTTTAGAATAAACATTTGACACAGTAGTTCTGTTTAACTTTCTCACATAACTTAAGTAAACTTAAAATATTTTTTATCTTGTAACATTAAACTTTATATTCAGGGCCCAATATGGCCCTTTAAGGCTTAACCAATTTACTCCTTTGTGAGATACTAGACATGAACTGGCTTACAGATAAAACAAAATACACTCATATAGTAAAATCATTTACATGTGGTTCAAGTCTATTGCTCTGCTTTTTATATACCATTTTCTCTACTTCTTGTTTATTCATGTATATATGGGTAAAATTTCCACACAACTTTGAGAAACAATTTTTAAAAGTGGCAGTCATTGATTTTAGAAGTAATTAATGCAAGCTATACTTTATTGTAGTTTTTACATGGGTAGGCATTATATTCCTGCTTATTTTTGCCAGAGCAATAGTGAGGGCTAAAATAACATGAATATAATGCCTACCCATGTTAAAACTACAATAAAGCATAGCTTGCATCAATTATTTCAATTCTGATTAGGACAATTAAGGTAATTTCTATGTCTATTGTGTATAAGGGTAAAGCGATTGTGTAGGCTCTTCCATGAACCTCCCTTTTTTGTTTGTAAAGAAGCAAACAGCTGGCACTGGGATTTTTTAGAGGGAGGTGTTTTTGAACAGCCAGCATGAACGGTTGTCGTATCTACAGTAGGTCAAATATGTCAATTTTGGACTGCAACACATTACAGTCATAATAAATGAATAAGTAACAACATGTGCATCTTTTATGAGTTTGGAAGTGTTTTAAGTTAATGAAATATATTAAATGCATGCCAATTTGATAAAATTCCACGTGTAAAATTCATTATTCTGCAGAAGTCAATATATGCATGTGCAAAAAAAATTATTGGATTTAGAGCATGGGTTTATTCATAAAGCGAAAGAAACACGTCATATAAGAATTGAATACATTTTTCTTGATAAATTCTTAGCTGTATAAATAAAACATGTAGTGTTCACAAAAAGAATTTCCTGTAAAATGTGCATAAAACATGACACATATGAGGCTCTGAATTATGTTTTGTTGCTCTCAGGGTACACTTAATAATATAGATTTCTCAAAGAATTAGGATCTAAATTATGATACTACATAGTACCAAAATGACAATCAGATGGTAAAATTATTATGAGACCACTGACAGGAAGAAATTTCAAATGTTTTTTTTATAAAAAATTGTCTGAAAAAAATGAAAATTGAATAAAATCACATGATCCTGTTAGTTTAAATCTAAATAACAGGTTTAGGCAATCTAATTTTGAAGACCTTGCACACTGACCTATACAACTTTGTATTCTTTTGTTTCTTAGAATAAGTAAGCTATTTTATGAAATTGTAAAAGGGTCCTATTTCAAACTACTGTGGATCATTATCATTTGTGGGATCCTAAATTTCATGGATTTTTTTGGGAAAGAAAAACCATGAATTTAAATATTCAACAAAGTACAATGTACAAATTTTCTATAGGCTTGTATGCATACTTTTATAATTACATTAGATGTATGTTTAATTATGATACTTTATTCTGATTGGCTAACTGCACATCACATGTTATTCCTTAAGCAATTGCATTACTCAATAAAACTTTTTATTCATGGCAACACATGGTCCCACAATAAAGTGCACAAGTGAATTGAATAAAACAATTATAAAATTCGTGTTTTAAGCTAAAAAATGTAATAAGTTTTGAATGCTTCTTTTTGTAACTTCATAGGGTTGTAAAAGCATTGACCGTGTGCACATGTCTAGCTTTTACACCCCAATGAAGTTACAAAAAGAAGCATTCAATTCTTAAATAAAACAACAAAATAAAATATCCCAGAAGATGCTTTCTTTATCCACAAAAATTTGTAACCACAAAAATAAATGAATACACAGTCAGAAAAATTAATTCTTGAGGAAATCTCATTTATCTATTTGATAGGTTGAACTGAAATGTTTTTAAGCAATTTATCTTTGAAGAATTGCACATAGACTTAAACAGCTTTGCATACTGTGGTTTCTACATTTTTTGTAATTGTCAGGGGGTTCTATTTCCAATTTTCTATAATGGTGGCAGTCATCTTCAAATTAAGATTATTGACATCAAAATTACAAATTTTAGACAGAAACATAACACAAGTATCAGTGCATAAAATTAATTAAGGTTAAATGGTTTCCAAGAGGAGATTGTTTAAAATCTGTGAGGCATTGAACATACAATAAATAAACATATAATGTGGATTCATTATTATTTGTTGGATACCATTTTTTTTGTGGATTTCATCGATCATGTGAACCACGAAATAAAAAATTAAGGAAAAACAGATTTTATATCGGCTTGTATGCAGACTTTGGCAAAACCATGAAATTAAATATCCATGAACATGCTAGTTTTCCTTGATCCTTCAAAATAAGTACCTACGAAAATAAATGAATTCACATATATATAAGATATCTGGCTGATCTTAAAATGTCCTCTCACTCACACCTTATCAATTTGTACATAATTCCTATAGTCACAATGAATTACAGCATTTTTAAAAACAATAATTATACATCATTGCCAGTTTACCTAAAAGATGAAATAGAATTTGACCTCACTCCTAAGCTCTTTTTCTGACTAGATTTAGCTGAACTAAAGACAGGTACAAATGGTTTAGACAGAGTTCCATTTTGGGTAAAACTCAGACTTCTTCCATTGATTGTAGTAGGGTTTTCCCACTTGAAGAAGCCACACCCATTCCGATTACCTGCACTGTTATATCCAGACGCTCCACAGCAGAAGAAAAATCGTCCCATATTTGGACCAGGTGTCTGTGCCATCCTTCTCTTTGATCTTTTACCACATTTACATAGGGGTGGAGTCCCCTTCATTCCTGACGAGTTCACAGAATTGTTAGTTTGTCCACTGAACGGTGTCTTGAATGTTCCTAAAGTACTGGATGGGGTTTTAAATGTCGATGATGATAATGATGACAATGAAACTTGATTTCTACAATTTACTTGAGTATTTACAGGTGTTTTCAAAGAATCAGAATATTCTGACAAAGTTCTAGAAGGAGTCATTGTATCTTCTTTTACATTTCTTTTGGATGTATTGGAATATGATGCCTTAACTAACGGTGTTTTGAGTGCCTCAGACGGGGGTGATGGTGTTTTAAACACAGGGAATAATGTAGAAGTTGTTGGAGAAATAATAGTTTTTGATTTCGGTGGTAAAATGAAATGTGTTTTAGTTAATTTACAAGACTGAACTGTCCGTTGAGGTAATGGTGTCTCAGATCCACTGGAATTTTCTTCCACACTTTTTCGAGGAGATGAATAAAATTTTTGCACAGCAATTCGAACTGTATTGTTGCTATTCCTATAACTGTCCTCTGGTTTTTGATTGCACTGTTTTGGGGGTGTTCCTTTTCTGACCATTTGAATGTTGTTGCTCCTTATGACACTTTTTTGTTGTCTCAGACAAGATTGTTTCATTGGTGACAAATTAGGGATTTGTGGATATGCTTCAGTGATTTTTAAAGGTGATATATGTTTTTTAGTTGTTGGAACTCTTTTTGGAAGAGGTACATTTACACTAAATTCTGTCAGTCTATTGATTCCAGCAGCATTACGACTGTTAGTAAATGCATTTGTATCAATTTCTTGATCAACATAGATTTGTGAAGGATTAAATTTTCCTGGAATAATTCGTTTAGCCTTCACCTTAGTCAACTTTTGATGGGAAGGTGATTTCTTTGTTAATTTTGAACATTGAATAGGTGATATTTCACTTATCAACATTTTTGGTGAGCAAGAATTTGCTAAAGGAATTCTGCTCTTTCTCTTACGTTCTGGAGTTTCTGTTGCAACACTAGTAAGAATATTGTCCAATTCCTGACTGCTAGCTATGGCATGATCCAAATCATCATCAAAACATAATTCATAATCTGCAATGTCTGTCTGTTTTTGCCGTTTATGTAAAGGACTTTTTGATGGCGTTGGTTGTTTCCTTTGGTAAATCTTATGTTTGTTGGGTGTTGTTTGCTTTATTGGGAGGTATTTATCTCCACCAGGAATGTTTGACTGAAAAACAAAGAGGTGGAAATATTTAACACAATTAAAATAAATACCTTAACAATACATGTACAAGCTTTGAATTAGCAAATTTTCTTCCTATTGAGTATTAAAATTATTTAAAAATGTAAGAATTTTGCATCAACTTTTTCACATCACACGATAACAGATAAATTAATTAACACTTGAAATGTGAGGCCTTTAAAAAAATTGCCAAGGGTTCTGAGACCAGCCTAGCTTTGTCCACTTATACAGAAAAATAGAACAAAATTAAATTATTCATCTCATGATTTTGAGGTAGTTTTAATGGTTTCACAAAGTTTATACTTCAGATTTTAGATCTATAACCACAAATTGTACCTAAATATTGACTGCAAAAAAATGTAACAAATTCATTGATTAGTAAGATGGATGTTACTTGTTGTCTTATGAGAACACACATATAACTTAATGATCTGGTTATTTATGTAACAAACAAAATATGCACAGGTTTTTTTTTTCAGTCCTCAGAATCAACAAAACTTATATTACTAAGTGATGGAAAAATATGAGTCTTTTTGAAAGAAGGCCATTGCTGCCGGCTGTTTTCATATATTACCCCCAAATAAATTTGTCTATGTTTTGCTATTGGGTTTGAAACCTAAAAAAAAATCACTCAAAAATCAATTAAATGTAATTGAGAGAATCAGTGAAAATTCAGTGGAATTCTATCAAGCCATTTTTAAGGATTTAAGGTAAAATTAACAAGAATGTGTCCATAATACACGGATGCCCCACTCGCACTATCATTTTCTATGTTCAGTGGACCGTGAAATTGGGTAAAACTTTAATTTGGAATAAAAATTAGAAATATCATATCATAGGGAACATGTGTACTAAGTTTCAAGTTGATGTAACTTTAACTTCATCAAAAACTACCTTGACCAAAAACTTTAACCTGAACTTCGCACTATCATTTTCTATGTTCAGTGGACCATGAAATTGGGGTCAAAACTATATTTTGGCATTAAAATTAGAAAGATCATAACATGGGGAACATGTGTACTAAGTTTCAAGTTGATTGAACTTCAACTTCTTCAAAAACTACCTTGACCAAAAACTTTAACCTGAAGCGAATGGACGCACAGACGGACTAACAAACGGACGGACGAACGGACGGACAAACGGAGGCACAGACCCGAAAACATAATGCCCCTCTACTATCGTAGGTGGGGCATAAAAAGTTATCTCCATGTGTAGTTACAAAACGAAAAAAGAGGTACAATAGACAAACAGACATCTATAGACAAGCTACAGCTTAAAATAATAATATTCATATAAAATGTAGACATTTACTTGTCATACCCCCTTCAGTGTTTTTGTAATGTTTAGTATGCAGCCATCTTGTATCATTCTGTATGCCAGTATTGCTGTGTTTCTGGAATCATGAAGACCTAAAATATAATAACAAATCCTGATACAGAAAATTCAAAGTAACAGTTCTTCATAAAAGATTATGATCTGATTTGTAGTGGACATTTGTTGATTTTTGATTTGTAGTGGATAATTGTTGAGTTCTGCTTTGATGGGGATATGTGTTGGGATCTTTTTTGTTGATGTTATTTGTTTAAATCTGATGTGTAGTGTATATTTGTTGAGATCTGATATGTAGTGGATATTAGTTGAGATCTGATGTGTAGTTGATATTTGTTGAGATCTGATGTGTAGTGGATATTTGTTGAGATCTGATGTATAGTGGATATTAGTTGAGATCTGATGTGTAGTTGATATTTGTTGAGATCTGATGTGTAGCGGATATTTGTTAAGATCTGATGTGAAGTGGAATATTTGTTGAGATCTTGTGTGTAGTGGATATTTGTTGAGATTTGATGTGTAGTGGATATTAGTTGAGATCTGATGTGTAGTGGATATTAGTTGAGATCTGATGTGTAGTGGATATTAGTTGAGATCTGATGTGTAGTGTATATTAGTTGAGATCTGATGTGTAGTGTATATTTGTTGAGATCTGATGTGTAGTTGATATTTGTTGAGATCTGATGTGTAGCGGATATTAGTTGAGATCTGTTGTGTAGTGGATATTTGTTGAGATCTGATGTGTAGTGTATATTTGGTGAGATCTGATGTGTAGTGGATATTAGTTCAGATCTTATGTGTAGTGTATATTTGTTGAGATCTGATGTGTAGCGGATATTAGTTGAGATCTGTTGTGTAGTGGATATTAGTTCAGATCTGATGTGTAGTGGATATTAGTTGAGACCTGATGTGTAGATGATATTAGTTGAGATCTGATGTGTAGTTGATATTTGTTGAGATCTGATGTGTAGTGGATATTTGTTGAGATCTTATGTGTAGTGCATATTTGTTGAGATCTGATGTGTAGTGGATATTAGTTGAGATCTGATGTGTAGTGGATATTTGTTGAGATCTGATGTGTAGTGGATATTTGTTGAGATCTTATGTGTAGTGTATATTTGTTGAGATCTGATGTGTAGTGGATATTAGTTGAGATCTGATGTGTAGTGGATATTTGTTGAGATCTGATGTGTAGTGGATATTAGTTGAGACCTGATGTGTAGATGATATTTGTTGATATGATGTGTAGTGGATATTAGTTGAGATCTGATGTGTAGTGGATATTTGTTGAGATCTGATGTGTAGTGTATATTTGGTGAGATCTGATGTGTAGTGGATATTAGTTGAGACCTGATGTGTAGATGATATTAGTTGAGATCTGATCTGTAGTGGATATTTGTTGAGATCTCATGTGTAGTGGATATTTGTTGAGATCTGATGTGTAGTGGATATTAGTTGAGATCTGATGTGTAGTGGATATTTGTTGAGATCTGATGTGTAGTGGATATTAGTTGAGACCTGATGTGTAGATGATATTTGTTGAGATCTGATGTGTAGTGGATATTAGTTGAGATCTGATGTGTAGTGGATATTTGTTGAGATCTGATGTGTAGTGTATATTTGGTGAGATCTGATGTGTAGTGGATATTAGTTGAGACCTGATGTGTAGATGATATTAGTTGAGATCTGATCTGTAGTGGATATTTGTTGAGATCTGATGTGTAGTGGATAGTAGTTGAGACCTGATGTGTAGATGATATTAGTTGAGATCTGATGTGTAGTGGATATTTGTTGAGATCTGATGTGTAGTGGATATTTGTTGAGATATGATGTGTAGTGGATATTAGTTGAGACCTGATGTGTAGACGATATTTGTTGAGATCTGATCACTGCTAATGTGTATTAAATATTTGTTGTGATTTGATGTATAGTGGATATTAGTTGAATTCTGATGTGAAGCGTATATTTGTGGAATTCTAACATGTAGTGGATATACAGTTAACTCTCGTTGTCTCGAACTCGGATGACTCGAAATTTAGGATGAGTCTAAGTTTTCACGTGGTCCAGAACTTTATTCCATTTCGGCTGAGTCGAACTAAATTTACGGTCCCAAGGTTAACAAAAGCCTTCAAAATTCATTTTTTATCTCAAACTAATACACATATGTCAAAACATGACATTCGGGATTAAATGGATTGAAGAGTTAATCTGACAATACACATGTAATTAAATTTACGGTCACTGACCACTGTATTGATTTATGACATGTTATTTCCATGAGTGTTTACCTAAGATTATCTTTTATAGAATTTTTATAAATAATTAGTGATACATTGTTAATGTTTATGAAAAAGTATTTAAAATGTTTATAAAACAATTTATTTGTGATTAAAGCTAATGAGCTTGGGTGGGTATAAAGTGAGGATTATGGCTTCAGTTGATGATCACCTAAAAACTACTCAAACGGCGTCTTTAATTTTGTTATATTTTCTTTTGAAAAGAAAGAGTGAGATAAAACAAAATGAATAGAAATCAAAATTTTCTTAAATCTCTTGTATCCGAGAATAAACTATTTTGTCAGCTATAGTATAACCGACCTGAATAACGGAACTATCTATTGGAAATTACTCTCTTGGAAAGGCCATAGTATTTTTTTTTAATTGAAACAATTGAATAAGTAAAAATAATGTCATTATAATAATTAAAGACTGTGACATACAAATACATCGATCTGATACTAGAATATCGATCCCCTTGCCATATTCACCCGGATTTATTTTAGCTTTACCAAGCTAAGCAAGAGTTGTGTCCCTTAGATTGTCGAACTTCCGGTGTTCGTTTGAGTCGAACTATGTGTATCTCGAAATATTTCTCTGGTCCGGCTGACTTCGACATAACGAGAGTCGACTGTATGTTGTGTTCTGATTTGTAGTGATTATTTGTCTACCTATGTTTCGTATTGGATATTTGTTCAGTTCTATTTCGTTGTGGATTTTGGTTGTAAACTGATTTTTTTTAACTGAAATGTTTCATTTAAGTCATTCTAGGATTGAGCCAGTTAAAACAGAGTAGTATTGAGTGTATATATTACTAAAATTATTACTACACATGTGATTCAATCATACAAACCACTAACCAGAATGCCTCTCTTCCTTCAAAATCTATACCTAAATCCTTCAATGCACCATTTAAACCATTTGGTTTTCTGCTGTAAAACTTCTGTAATGAAAAAGAAATTAAAATAAAAAGTTTTTCTCTATCACTTTTTTTTTGCCGAAACTCAATAAACAGCTGCACCATGAGCACATGACATGCCCGTCTCTATTTCAAAGAATAACATTCCATAACTCCTCAATGTCATATCAGAAATGTATAAAAATCAAAACAAGCTGTTTAATAACATTGAAAATTTTCCCATTGGTGACATATTTATTCAAATTTGTATGTGTTTAAATGTTTTTCCATTTATATTATTTTATTAAATAAAAAATTCAACTGATCGAGAAGTGAAACATTGCATTTCACTCAATGGAGTAGTAGAAACTATACATGTATTGAACCTGTTGTTCAGTGGTTGTAGTTTGTTGAAGTCCTTCATTGAAGGGCCAGTTAAATTAGCAAAATAAATGTAATACAGGCCTGGACTTTTGTAAAAGCATTACATAATCTAATGGATTGTAGAACAATTTCTGACAATTAAAGCAGGCTGGCTAGTTTTTACTGTATAGATCACAAAGACAAACAAAGTTAAACTCTCTTTTTCAAATAAACAAACCCTGTAGGTAGCTCTGAGATCTATCCAACTATTAAGTTGACATGGTCTTCCTATCTGTTTCCTTCTCAATTCATTATATAAACATACACCTAAATCCCAATCTGAAAGTAGAAAACAGGATTAAGTTTATTCTGGTCAATAATTAGTTAAAAATAAAAGCAACAATATTTTATAATGCCTTTAATTTGTTAAACTATTAAAACTATATAATTACATTAGATGTACATGTATGTTTCATTATAATACGTTATTCTGATTGGCTAACTGCAATCTTGCAATATTCCTTAATCAACTTCATCACACAATGAAATTTATCATTCATGATAAAACGAGGTCCCACAATAAAGTGCATGTGTAAATTATATAAAAACTTGATAAAAATCGTGTTTTCATGATCCTAGCTAAAAACTATAGGCTCTGTCTATGTGCATATCATAAACGAAGGACACACAGATGGATTCATGACAGAATTGTGTTTTGGTGATGCGTTTGTAGATCTTACTTTACTGAACATTCTTGCTGCTTAAAATTATCTCTATCTATAATGATCTTGGCCCAGTAGTTTCAGTGGAAAATGTTAGTAAAAATTTACAAATTTTATGAAAATTGTTAAAAATTGACTATAAAGGACAATAACTCCTTGGGGGGTCAATTGACCATTTTGGTCATGTTGACTTATTTTTAGGTCTTACTTTGCTGTACATTATTGCTATTTACAGTTTATCTCTATCTATAATAATATACAAGATAATAACAAACTAGAGGCTCTAAAGAGCCTGTGTCGCTCACCTTGGTCTATGTGGCTATTAAACAAAGGAAGCAGATGGATTCATGACAAAATTGTATTTTGGTGATGGTGATGTGTTTGTACATCTTACTTTACTGAACATCCTTGCTGCTTACAATTATCTCTATCTATAATGAACTTGGCCCAATAGTTTCAGTGGAAAATGTTACTAAAAATTTACAAATTTTATAAAAAATTGTTGAAAATTGACTATAAAGGACAATAACTCCTTAGGGGGTCAATTGACCACGACTTATTTGTAAATCTTACTTTGCTGAACATTATTGCTGTTTACAGTTTATCTCTATCTATAATAATATTCAAGACAATAACCAAAAACAGCAAAATTTCCATAAAATTACCAATTCAGGGGCAGGAACCCAACAACGGGTTGTCCGATTCATCTGAAAATTTTGGGGCAAATAGATCCTGACCTGATAAACAATTTTACCCCCATGTCAGATTTGCTCTAAACGCTTTGATTTTTGAGTTATAAGCCAAAAACTGCATTTTACCCCTATGTTCTATTTTTAGCCATGGCGGCCATCTTGGTTGCATACCTGTCAACTGACCTGTATTCTGCGGGTGTGACCCGAGATTTTCACAATTCTGAGGGATCACCAGGAACACCCGCCGGGTCATTGAAATCACCCGGGAATTCCGAAAATGACCCGATTTCACCCGTATTTCTGAGCCTTGAGATAAGTAATATTCCTCTGAAATACCGGCAAATTCGTAATTCTAGAAGTTCATCTAGCTATGTAAACTGTCAAATTAAGTGACCCATTAAGTGCATGGCTTCACTTGACAGCTTTGGTGTCAAACACACTGTTAATTAACACCAATTATCTTAGCTTTAGGTCGTAAATAAATTGCACCATTGATTTACAAACTGAACTAGAGTTACTTCCCCTTATTTGTCACCATTCAAAATTATTCCATTTATTTACGTTTTATGGGTGAAAAAGATTAAATTATAATAATATAAAATTCAAATACATATTGAAAAATAACTTTTCATTATTTTTATACCTTTATACAATTTTTTTTTTAAAAGTTGAAAATTATTTTTTACATTTATACTTCCTTTAACTGTATTACTATATTTTAGCATAGTCTAATTTCCTTGAATGAAAATTAGTATGGTTAAAGGCTGCATAGTCAATAGTCTCAAACATTTAATGATAAAAAAATAGTCTCAAACATTTAAGAATTACGTTAAATTCTTGTGTTTGATGATTGTAGTATTTTTCCTCAAAAATAAAGCACATGAGACTGAGTTACACAAATTTATAAAAATCTTTAAAAGTGCAATGAAACAATATTTATTAAGATTTAAAATGACTTAACAAAGTGAACATGCATTGATGTTTTGGTATCTTTGATATACATTATAAGAAAATGTTAATGTACCATAAATACTGAAATTCAGCTCGAAAAAGTTCGTACGCGTTATGACCTGAGATTTGATTCTTCAATGCAGGTCATGACCTGCATTTTCATCATCACAGGTTGACAGGTATGTGGTTGGATGGCCTGGTCATCGGACACATTTTTATAAATAGATACCCCAAAGATGATTGTGGATAAGTTTAGATTAATTTGGCCCAGTTGTTTCAGAGGAGAAGATTTTTGTAAAAGATTACTTAGATTTACGAAAAATGGTTAAAAATTGACTATAAAGGGCAATAACTCCTAAAGGGGTCAACTGACCATTTCGGTCATGTTGACTTATTTGTAAATCTTACTTTGCTGAACATAATGGCTGTTTACAGTTTATCTCTATCTATAACTAGAGGCTCTAAAGAGCATGTGTCGCTCACCTTGGTCTATGTGAATATTAAACAATGGACACAGATGGATTCATGACAAAATTGTGTTTTGGTGATGGTGATGTGTTTGTAGATCTTACTTTACTAAACATTCTTGCTGCTTACAATTATCTCTATCTATAACAGTACTTTCTGTGGAAAATGTTATTGAAAATCTTCAAATTTTAAGAAAATTGTTAAAAATTGACTATGAAGGGCAATAACTCCTTAGGGGGTCAATTGACTATTTTGGTCATACTGACTTATTTTTAGTTCTTACTTTGCTGTACATTATTGCTGTTTACAGTTTATCTCTATCTATAATAATATTCAAGATAATAACAAAAAAACAGCAAAATTTCCTCAAAATTACCAATTCAGGGGCAGCAACCTAACAACTGATTATCCGATTCATCTGAAAATTCCAGGGCAGATAGATCGTGACCTAATCAACAATTTTACTTCCTGTCAGATTTGCTCTTTATGCTTTGGTTTTTGAGTTATAAGCCAAAAACTGCATTTTACCCCCATGTTCTATTTTTAGCCATGGCTGCCATCTTGGTTTGTTGGCCGAGTTACCGGACACATTTTTTTAACTAGATACCCCAATAATGATTATGGCTAAGTTTGGTTAAATTTGGCCCAGTAGTTTCAGAGAAAAAGATTTTTCTAAAAGATTATTAAGATTTACGAAAAATGGTTAAAAATTGACTATAAAGGGCAATAACTCCTAAAGTGGTCAACTTATTTGTAGATCTTACTTTGCTGAACATTATTGCTGTTTACAGTTCATCTCTATCTATACATGTAATAATATTCAAGATAATAACCAAAAACAAAAATTTCCTTAAAATTACAATTTCAGGGGCAGCAACCCAACAACGGAATGTCCGATTCATCTGAAAATTTCAGGGCAGATAGATCTTGACCTGATAAACAATATTACCCACGCAGATTTGCTCTAAATGCTTTGGTTTTTGAGTTATAAGCCAAAAACTGCATTTTACCCCTATGTTCTATTTTAAGCCATGGCGGCCATCTTGGTTGGTTGGCCGGGTCACCAGACACATTTTTTAAACTAGATACCCCAATGATGATTGTGGCCAAGTTTGGTCAAATTTGGCCTAGTAGTTCAGAGGAGAAGGTTTTTGTAAAAGATTACTAAGATTTACGAAAAATGGTTAAAAATTGACTATAAAGGGCAACAACTCCTAAAGTGGTCAACTGACCATTTTGGTCATGTTGACTTATTTGTAGATCTTACTTTGCTGAACATAATGGCTGTTAACAGTTTATCTCTATCTATAATAATATTCAAGACAATAACCAAAAACAGCAAAATTTCCATAAAATTACCAATTCAGGGGCAGGAACCAAACAACGAGTTGTCCGATTCATCTGAAAATTTCGGGGCAGATAGATCTTGACCTGATAAACAATTTTACCCCCATGTCAGATTTGCTCTAAATGCTTTGGTTTTTGAGTTATAAGCCAAAAACTGCATTTTACCCCCATGTTCTATTTTTAGCCATGGTGGCCATCTTGGTTGGATGGCCTGGTCATCAGACACATTTTTTTAAACTAGATACCCCAAAGATGATTGTGGATAAGTTTGGATTAATTTGGTCCAGTAGTTTCAGAGGAGAAGATTTTTGTAAAAGATTACTAAGATTTACGAAAAATGGTTAAAAATTGACTATAAAGGGCAATAACTCCTAAAGAAGTCAACTGACCATTTCGGTCATGTTGACTTATTTGTAAATCTTACTTTGCTGAACATAATGGCTGTTTACAGTTTATCTCTATCTATAACTAGAGGCTCTAAAGAGCCTGTGTCGCTCACCTTGGTCTATGTGAATATTAAACAATGGACACAGATGGATTCATGACAAAATTGTGTTTTGGTGATGGTGATGTGTTTGTAGATCTTACTTTACTAAACATTCTTGCTGCTTACAATTATCTCTATCTATAACAGTACTTTCTGTGGAAAATGTTATTGAAAATCTTCAAATTTTAAGAAAATTGTTAAAAATTGACTATGAAGGGCAATAACTCCTTAGGGGGTCAATTGACTATTTTGGTCATACTGACTTATTTTTAGTTCTTACTTTGCTGTACATTATTGTTGTTTACAGTTTATCTCTATCTATAATAATATTCAAGATAATAACAAAAAAACAGCAAAATTTCCTCAAAATTACCAATTCAGGGGCAGCAGCCTAACAACTGATTATCAGATTCATCTGGAAATTCCAGGGCAGATAGATCGTGACCTAATCAACAATTTTACTTCCTGTCAGATTTGCTCTTTATGCTTTGGTTTTTGAGTTATAAGCCAAAAACTGCATTTTACCCCCATGTTCTATTTTTAGCCATGGCTGCCATCTTGGTTTGTTGGACGAGTTACCGGACACATTTTTTTAACTAAATACCCCAATAATGATTATGGCTAAGTTTGGTTAAATTTGGCCCAGTAGTTTCAGAGAAGAAGATTTTTCTAAAAGATTATTAAGATTTACGAAAAATGGTTAAAAATTGACTATAAAGGGCAATAACTCCTAAAGTGGTCAACTGACCATTTTGGTCATGTTGACTTATTTGTAGATCTTACTTTGCTGAACATTATTGCTGTTTACAGTTTATCTCTATCTATAATAATATTCAAGATAATAACCGAAAACAGAAAAATTTCCTTAAAATTACAATTTCAGGGGCAGCCCAACAACGGAATGTCCAATTCATCTGAAAAATTCAGGGCAGATAGATCTTGACCTGATGAACTTGCTCTAAATGCTTTGGTTTTTGAGTTATAAGCCAAAAACTGCATTTTACCCCTATGTTCTATTTTTAGCCATGG
The DNA here is from genome assembly GCA_019925275.1 of Mytilus edulis. Classification (NCBI taxonomy): domain Eukaryota; kingdom Metazoa; phylum Mollusca; class Bivalvia; order Mytilida; family Mytilidae; genus Mytilus; species Mytilus edulis. The sequence goes on along the minus strand of CM034356.1, from coordinate 35,654,200 downwards.
TGGCCATCTTGGTTGGTTGGCCGGATCACCGGACACATTTTTTAAACTAGATACCCCAATGATGATTGTGGCCAAGTTTGGTTAAATTTGGCCCAGTAGTTCAGAGGAGAAGGTTTTTGTAAAAGATTACTAAGATTTACGAAAAATGATTAAAAATTGACTATAAAGGGCAATAACTCCTAAAGTGCTCAACTGACCATTTTGGTCATGTTGACTTATTTGTAGATCTTACTTTGCTGAACATAATGGCTGTTAACAGTTTATCTCTATCTATAATAATATTCAAGATAATAACCAAAAACAGAAAAATTTCCTTAAAATTACAATTTCAGGGGCAGCAACCCAACAACGGAATGTCCAATTCATCTGAAAATTTCAGGGCAGATAGATCTTGACCTGATGAACAATATTACCCCTGTCAGATTTGCTCTTTATGCTTTGGTTTTTGAGTTATAAGCCAAAAACTGCATTTTACCCCTATGTTCTATTTTTAGCCATGGTGGCCATCTTGGTTGGTTGGCCGGATCACCGGACACATTTTATAAACTAGATACCCCAATGATGATTGTGGCCAAGTTTGGTTAAATTTGGCCCAGTAGTTCAGAGGAGAAGATTTTTGTAAAAGTTAACGCAGGACGACGCCTTTCGGCCAGGTGAGCTAAAAAGAAACAAATTGTTCTGCTAGATTTTTCAATAAGAAATCAACCATGCAGATTTTTCAATTAATTCCAAATGGAAACACTTCATGTGTTTTTACTTGTATCAAATTTGATTAACCTAATACCCAAAAGGGGAATATGGCTTTTAAATGTCAGAAGACAGCAGATATGTTTTATGTAAAATAAATTACAGATCTTACTGGTTTTTAATGTATATTCATTGTCTTATAATTTTTAGTGGTTTTTTTCAAATTGCTCATCATGTAGTAGAATTGATTATGTGAAATAAGAGAAATGTAATCTGAGAACATTGTGACAGAAAAAAGTTTGGTTGACCTATCTACCCTTTATGTGAAACAAAACTAAAATATATGTAAATAACCACAAAAGTTATCTAAAATATTCTGATAAAATGTATTAGAGTAACCTCCCATTAAACACATGTATAATGTAATGAATTATATTTGGAAATATAAAATATATTTATATGACAAACAAATGAAAAGAAGTGACATATATGACATCTCTTTCTGTATTTTTTTTTTTTGTCTTTATACTTTAGATTAAACATGTATTTCTAATGCCTAAACTTGGGACATGATATCAGCAAATTTGATCAAAGATTAAATATTGAAAACAACAGGCTAAATAATTTCTTTCTTCCGAAGTTAAATTATTGGCCAGCATTTTATATACAGTGTCAACTTTTTAAATACAACTAACTGAAGTAAATACTCACCTGAACAGTCCTAACTCATAATTATGTATCATATTCACAGGTATAATCAGTCATTTAAATGTGTACAGGTTACTTAGATCAGGTATAAACATGTATCAATTAACTTCCTGGTAGGAAGACATTGAGTTTTAAAGGAGACACAAAATGAAAGCAAAAATCAAATGTTAACAGATGAAGTGGTACTGACTCAAAACAAGAGGTATTAATTAGAAAATTATTGATTATTGAAAGTCAAATCATCATCAAGATAACATTAAGTGTTTTAAATTTATTGTATTTCTATTGATAAATCTTCACTTATATGTTTTCATCAAATACATAAATTTATGTATGCCAAAATTCTGTATTACTTTTCAAATATATTTTACATATAAAAAGCTTTAAAATGGAGGCAGTTTATATAAATGTGCAAGGTGTCAAGTGACACATAGCTGCTTGCAACTAAGTTATTGTGTCTCTGATAAATAGTAAGCTAATTTTGCATTTATGAAAAAAAAAACATCTCCTAATACTGCAATTAATAAATTCTAAGGGAATATTGGTTACTAGCAGTTGACAAATTAATCCTTCTTTGAATTTTTGATGTTTGAGAATTTCTCAGAGACTTGAGAGACAGTTAGCATGAGTTAGGTCAAACAGAACTGTTATATCATATGATTTTTTTTTATTTATCATAAGTACATTTCAATCCTGCATTATGATTATAAAAGTCATATACATGTACTGTACAGAAAAGTGTATGAGGATAATGAGTGAAAAAACTTGTTTAAAGAGAAGTTTCACAAAGGGTAAGAATCGACCATAAGACTTTAATGCATTTTGTTTTCATTTAGACAAAGATACTATGTATTGCACATAGAAATTTATATAGTTGTAATATTAGTATCAAAACAAAATATTTTCTTTTTGGTACTTCACATAAAAATTTACTAAGTTGTGACTCCTCAATTGTGATCTTTAAGTTTTAGTGTCTTTTTAGCTCACCTGGCCCGAAGGGCCAAGTGAGCTTTTCCCATCACTTTGCGTTCAGCGTCCGGCGGCGTCTGTCGTCCGTCGTACATCGTCGTTAACTTTTTCAAAAATCTTTTCCTCTGAAACTGCTGGGCCAAATTAAACCAAACTTGGCCACAATCATCATTGGGGTATCTAGTTTAAAAAATGTGTGGCGTGACCCCGCCTACCAACCAAGATGGCCGCCATGGCTAAAAATAGAACATAGGGGTAAAATGCAGTTTTTGGCTTATAACTCAAAAACCAAAGCATTTAGAGCAAATCTGACAAAGGGTAAACTTGTTTATCAGGTCAAGATCTATCTGCCCTGAAATTTTCAGATGAATCAGACAACCCGTTGTTGGGTTGCTCCCCCTGAATATGTAATTTTAAGGAAATTTTGCTGTTTTTGGTTATTTTCTTGAATATTATTATAGATAAAGATAAACTGTAAACAGCAATAATGTTCAGCAAAGTAAGATTTACAAATAAGTCAACATGACCGAAATGGTCAATTGACCCCTTTAGGAGTTATTGCCCTTTATAGTCAATTTTTAACAATTTTTCGTAAATCTTAGTCATCTTTTAGAAAAATCTTCTCCTCTGAAACTACTGGGCCAAATTAAACCAAACATGGCCACAATCATCATTGGGGTATCTAGTTTTAAAAATGTGTCCGGTGACCTGGTCACCCAACCAAGATGGCCGCCATGGCTAAAAATAGAACATGGGGGTAAAATGCAGTTTTTGGCTTATAACTCAACAAGAATGTGTCCTCAGTACACGAATGCCCCACTCGCACTATCATTTTCTATGTTCAGTGGACCGTGAAATTCGGGTAAAATCTCTAATTTGGCATTAAAATTAAAAAGATCATATCATAGGGAACATGTGTACCAAGTTTGAAGTCAATTGGACTTCAACTTCATCAAAAACTACCTTGACCAAAAACTTTAACCTGAAGCGGGACAGACAGACGAACAGACAGACAGACAGACGGACGGACGGACAAACGGACGCACAGACCAGAAAACATAATGCCCCTCTACTATCGTAGGTGGGGCATAAAAACCAAAGCATTTAGAGCAAATCTGACAAAAGGGTAAAATTGTTCATCAGGTCAAAATCTATCTGCCCTGAAATTTTCAGATGAATCGGACAACCTGTTGTTGGGTTGCTGCCCCTGAATTGGTAATTTTAAGGAAATTTTACTGTTTTTGGTTATTATCTTGAATATTATTATAGATAGAGATAAACTGTAAACAGCAATAATGTTCAGCAAAGTAAGATTTACAAATAAGTCAACATGACCAAAATGGTCAGTTGACCAATTTAGGAGTTATTGCCCTTTATAGTCAATTTTTAACCATTTTTCGTAAATCTTAGTTATCTTTTACAAAAATCTCCTCCTCTGAAACTACTGGGCCAAGTTAATCCAGACTTGACCACAATCATCATTGGGGTATCTAGTTTAAAAAATGTGTCCGGTGACCCGACCAACTTACCAAGATGGCCACCACGCCTAAAAATAGAACATAGGGGTAAAATGCAGTTTTTGGCTTATAACTCAAAAACCAAAGCATTTAGAGCAAATCTGACATGGGTAAAAAAAATTATCGGGTCAAGATCTATCTGCCCTGAAATTTTCAAATGAATCAGACAACCTGTTGTTGGGTTGCTGCCCCTGAATTAGTAATTTTAAGGAAATTTTGCTGTTTTTGGTTATTATGTTGAATATTATTATAGATAGAGATAAACTGTAAACAGCAATAATGTACAGCAAAGTAAGACCTAAAAAGAAGTCAACATGACCAAAATGGTCAATTGACACCTAAGGAGTTATTGCCCTTTATATAGTCATTTTTTTTTTAACAATTTTCACAAAATTTGTAAAATTTTACTAACATTTTCCACTGTAACTACTGGGTCAAGTTCATTATAGATAGAGATAATTGTAAGCAGCAAGAATGTTCAGTAAAGTAAGATCTACAAACACATCACCATCACCAAACCACAATTTTGTCTTGAATCCATCTGTGTCCTTTGTTTAGTATTCACATAGACCAAGGTGATCGACACAGGCTCTTTAGAGCCTCTAGTTATATATTAAAGCTACAGGTTGACTTTATAACACAAAAAAATCACAGTACTAATAGATGAAATATATGGGTCAAGTGAAATACCTAACTTATGAGTCACAAAAACAGAGAAGGTGTGTTCGAATAGCTATTTTTAGCTCACCTGGCCCGAAGGGCCAAGTGAGCTTTTCCCATCACTTGGCGTCCGTCGTCGTTAACTTTTACAAAAATCTTCTCCTCTGAAACTACTGGGCCAAATTAAACCAAACTTGGCCACAATCATCATTGGGGTATCTAGTTTAATCAAAGTGCTGGACAGCACCTCTGGAAAGTTTGCAACTGTATATGTGTATTATTTCAAATAGGTTATAGACATGTATTATTTCAAATATATATTTAATCACATTTTTGATTTTTCAAACTAAACCATTGTCTCGCCAGCAATTTCAAAAATCACTTTTTATGCCCCATTTGTGGGCATTATGATTTCTGGTCTGTGCGTCCGTTCGTCCGTCCGTTCGTCTGTCTGTCCCATTCAGGTTAAAGTTTTTGGTCGAGGTAGCTTTTGATGAAGTTGAAGTCCAATTAATTTGAAACTTAGTACACACTAGAACACACCCGTACGTGATATCGCGGGTCCGTGACTGATTTAAAGTTTATAACTATGCGTACACCTTATTTTAGTATTGGGATTGTCATCTGATAAAGTCATGCCGATTATAAGATGCACAGTGATCTCTGCTTTCAAAATCTTTCTGTTTGAACCCGTCGACCTGGAACTTATCAATTATTGGTAATATTAATTATTTGGAAAACAAAAGGTCCTGGAATGGAGTATTTTTTAATCAACAGCATTGTCCTACATTTATTAATTTAGTTATAAAGTTGAATTCTTTGATTCGCTGTTTTATGTCATGCCCGCTTACAAATTGAAAACTGTACCTATACGCCTTATTTTAAGTCCAGATTTTTAGTATTCGTATTGTCATCTTAGAAAGTCTTACTGCTTAAAATACTACAATAGGGAACAATTTGACAATGATTGAATTTATAGTAGTGTCAATCCTGTGATTATGACCCCTGTATATGGCAAAATCTGTGTTAGGACGACACATTGTTAATTATAGGTCAATCTTAAACTATCATACTGCCCCAGGAATAAAGTGTGAGGATAAAAAGTTTTGAATCCGCAACTGCATTGTTAAGCACTAAGAAAGTCGTTTTGCTAGTACATGGAGAAATGTTATTAAATCATTTTAATAATTTCTACAGCAAGTGTCTTTAGCTTGATCTCGGTCTTGATACACTGAACTATAATATAATTTCTAAGAAGTAGATGATGACTCGGTTGCTTTTAAATTATACGGATGCTATGATACTAATTGTCATTAGACAATGGTTTTCTGTTGTCAGTTTTTTTTATCCACTTGAGCATGCTGTTATATCCACATTGGAATGTGAAACAGCTAGTACTTAAATAACGGAATTAAAAGTTTTCAAATGATTTTTGACATCAAAACTTTCAGATCGATGTCAGTTTGACAAAAAACAATGCACTTTTCTATTAAAGCCGGTATTTACCTTTACTCGTCTTTGGTGTGAGACATAAGCCATATAATTATTGATTATTTTATGTTCTATCACCTGTGTATTGTTTAAATAAATCAAACCATTATCACTTGTCAATTATCCGACAATTTGGTCAAATATCAACTTCTTCTCGCATACCGGACTCTTTCGATACACTCGGGCTTTTACCTATTCAATAATATAAAACAGTTGTAAATATCGTACATAGTAAAAAATAGTGCGGGAAAATGTTCATTCATGAAATATTCATGAATGAAACGCTGTCTGGAGTAGATTTCTTTTGATTTTCTCTTCAGCCAATGGCCGATCCGCAAAGTAGTGTTTGTGATACTTATTTTCAAAATGAAGTTAAATTCATCTGAATTGTCGTTGAACATTCATTCTTTTTTTTTTTTTTTTTTAATTAAAGCTGTAATCTTTTCAAAAGAGTAGCAACTCAAAATATCCAAGAATAAGAAGTCGAACACTAGTATAGTACTGTACTACATTATCTTGAAGCAGAACATTGCGATAGTCTGTCTCACCGGAAGTTGAGGCCGACGCCTAAGGAAAGTATAGCAATAGCAAGCTATAGCAAACTTTCCAAAAAATGTGTGGCATGACCCGGCCAACCAACCAAGATGGCCGCCATGGCTAAAAATAGAACAAAGGGGTAAAATGCAGTTTTTGGCTTATAACTCAAAAACCAAAGCATTCAATAGAGCAAATCTGACATGGAGTAAAATTGTTTTTCAGTTGAAGATCTATCTGCCCTGAAATTTTCAGATGAATCAGACAACCCGTTGTTGGGTTGCTGGCCCTGAATTAGTAATTTTAAGGAAATTTTGCTCTTTTTGGTTATTATCTTGAATATTATTATAGATAGAGATAAACTATAAACAGCAATAATGTTCACCAAAGTAAGATTTACAAATAAGTCAACATGACTGAAATGGTCAGTTGACCCCTTTAGGAGTTATTGCCCTTTATAGTCAATTTTTAACCATTTTTCGTAAATCTTAGTAATCTTTTACAAAAATCTTCTCCTCTGAAACTACTTGGCCAAATTAATCCAAACTTGGCCACAATCATCTTTTTGGTTAGTAGTTAGAAAAATGTGTCCGGTGACCCGGCCATCCAACCAAGATGGCCGCCATGGCTAAAAATAGAACATGGGGTAAAATGCAGTTTTTGGCTTATAACTTAAAACCCAAAGCGTTTAGAGCAAATCTGACATGGGGTAAAATTGTTTATCAGGTCAAGATCTATTTGCCCTCAAATTTTCAAATGAATCCGACAACCAGTTATTGGGTTGCTGCCCCTGAACTGGTAATTTTAGGGAATTTTTGCTGTTTTTGGCTATTATCTTGAATATTATTAGCTCACCTGGCCTAAAAGGCCAAGTGAGCTTTTCTCATCACTTGGTGTCTGGCGTCCGTCGTCGTCCGTCGTTAACTTTTACAAAATTCTTCTCCTCTGAAACTACTGGGCCAAATTAAACCAAACTTGGCCACAATCATCATTGGGGTATTTAGTTTAAAAAATGTGTCCGGTGACCCGGCCAACCATCCAAGATGGCCGCCATGGCTAACCAGGTGCTCCGCAGGGCGCAGCATATACGACCGCAGAGGTCGAACCCTGAACAGTTGGGGCAAGTATGGACAAAACATTCAAGTGTGATACAGCTCTGAATTTGGATTGTGATCAAATTTTTGACATTACATGGTTTTTTTTTTACACAAAACAAATGTCAAGATTTTACAAATCAATTAAAGATTTCTTCTTCAAACTTTTTAAATCTAAAATTAAATAGTTGACACAGCATAGGTTTCTGACACAGAATGAATGTGGTCTAATGAACTTAAAAGTTTTTTTTTGCCTTTGAGCAATTCACTATGCTGTTGAATATTAATCCTCTCAAAAAAATGTTTGAAGAAATTTTCTTTTTATTTATGAAATCTGAAATGAGAAAAATTTAACCCCCCCCCCTTTTTTTTCACATCCCGGTTTCCCTTTTTCCAAAACTGAAATTTCTAATGGAGTTTGCAACAATAACTACTCTTTTAAATACATCATAAAATATTAAAATGTAAAATAAAGTGCTTGTTATCACTGAATGGTAAAGATTGGTTGGTAGTAAAAGTGAATATACATTGTTTATTGTATAAAACAATAAAAAAAACTTCATCAGCAACATTTTATATTGGCAAATTTCCAATGAAGTTATTTACATAAAGTTATTGGCAAATAAAAATAGAAAATGACATCATAGTCATGTCTGGCAAATGTCCAACATACATTATTTAAAAACATTTTAGATAAGATAAGAAAAAAAGCTTCATCAGCAACATTTTATATTGGCAAATTTCCAATGAAGTTATTTACATAAAGTTATTGGCAAATAAAAATAGAAAATGACATCATAGTCATGTCTGGCAAATTTCCAACATATATTATCAACTACTATTCTATACAAAGAAAGATAACTCCAATTGAAAATTAATTGCTATTGCACAATATTGTGCAATTAGATATTTCTTGCTATTGTGCAATACTGTGCAATTGAAAATTTCTTGCTATTGCACAATACTTGATATGGAATCCTGATTTGGACCAACTTGAAAACTGGGCCCATAATCAAAAATCAAAGTACATATTTAGATAAAGCATATCAAATAAGCCCAAGAATTTAATTTTTGTTAAAATCAAACTTAGTTTAATTTTGGACCCTTTGGACCTTAATGTAGACCAATTTGAAAACTGGACCAAAAATTAAGAATCTACATACACAGTTAGATTCGGCATATCAAAGAACCCCAATTATTCAATTTTTGATGAAATCACACAAAGTTTAATTTTGGACCCCCATTTGGACCAACTTGAAAACTAGGCCAATAATTAAATATCTAAGTACATTTTTAAATTCAGCATATCAAAGAACCCCAAGGATTGAATTTTTGTTAAAATCAAACTAAGTTTAATTTTGGACCCTTTGGACCTTAATGTAGACCAATTTGAAAACGGGACCAAAAATTAAGAATCTACATACATAGTTAGATTCGGCATATCAAAGAACCCCAATTTTTCAATTTTTGATGAAATCACACAAAGTTCAATTTTGGACCCTTTGGGCTCCTTATTCCTAAACTGTTAGGACCAAAACTCCCAAAATCAAACCCAACTTTCCTTTTATGGTCATAAACCTTGTGTTTAAATTTCATAGATTTCTATTTATTTATACTAAAGTTATGGTGCAAAAACCAAAAATAATGCTTATTTGGGCCCCTTTTTGGCCCCTAATTCATAAACTGTTGTGACCTCAACTCCAAAAATCAATCCCAACCTTCCTTTTGTGGTCATAAACCTTGTGTTAAAATTTCATTGATTTCTATTTACTTATACTAAAGTTATTGTGCGAAAACCAAGAATAATGCTTATTTGGGCCCTTTTTTGGCCCCTAATTCATAAACTGTTGTGACCTCAACTCCAAAAATCAATCCCAACCTTCCTTTTGTGGTCATAAACCTTGTGTTAAAATTTCATTGATTTCTATTTACTTATACTAAAGTTATTGTGCGAAAACCAAGAATAATGCTTATTTGGGCCCTTTTTTGGCCCCTAATTCCTAAACTGTTGGAACCAAAACTCCCAAAATCAATCCCAACCTTTCTTTTGTGGTCATAAACCTTATGTCAAAATTTCATAGATTTCTATTTACTTAAACTAAAGTTATAGTGCGAAAACCAAGAAAATGCTTATTTGTGCCCTTTTTGGCCCCTAATTCCTAAAATGTTGGGACTAAAACTCCCAAAATCAATCCCAACCTTCCTTTTGTGGTCATAAACCTTGCGTTAAAATTTCATAGATTTCTATTCACTTTTACTAAAGTTAGAGTGCGAAAACTAAAAGTATTCGGACGACGACGACGCCAACGTGATAGCAATATACGACGAAAATTTTTTCAAATTTTGCGGTCGTATAAAAATAGAACATAGGGGTAAAATGCAGTTTTTGGCTTATACCTCAAAAACCAAAGCATTTAGAGCAAATTTGACAGAGGTAGAATTGTGAAACAGGTGAAGATCTATCTGCCCTGAAATTTTCAGATGAATCGGATAACCCGTTGTTGGGTTGCTGCCCCTGAATTAGTAATTTTAAGGAAATTTTGCTCTTTTTGGTTATTATCTTGAATATTATTATAGATAGAGATAAACTGTAAACAGCAATAATGTTCACCAAAGTAAGATTTACAAATAAGTCAACATGACTGAAATGGTCAGTTGACCCCTTTAGGAGTTATTGCCCTTTATAGTCAATTTTTAACCATTTTTCGTAAATCTTAGTAATATTTTACAAAAATCTTCTCCTCTGAAACTACTGGGCCAAATTATTCCAAACTTGGCCACAATCATCTTTTGGGTTAGTAGTTTAAAAAATGTGTCCAGTGACCTGGCCATCAAACCAAGATGGCCGCCATGGCTAAAAATAGAACATGGGGTAAAATGCAGTTTTTGGCTTATAACTCAAAACCCAAAGCGTTTAGAGCAAATCTGACATGGGGTAAAATTGTTTATCAGGTCAACATTTATCTGCTCTGAAATTTTTAGATGAATTGGACAACCCGTTGTTGGGTTGCTGACCCTGAATTGTTAGTTTTAAGGAAATTTTGCTGTTTTTGGTCATTATCTTGAATATGATTATTGATAGAGATAAACTGTAAACAACAATAATGTTCAGCAAAGTAAGATTTACAAATAAGTAAACATGACCGAAATGGTCAATTGACCCCCTTAGGAGTTATTGTTCTTTATAGTCAATTTTTAACAATTTTCATAAAATTTGTAAATTTTTACTAACATTTTCCACTGAAACTAATGGGCCAAGTTCATTATAGATAGAGATAATTTTAAGCAGCAAGAATGTTCAGTAAAGTAAGATGTACAAACACATCTCACCATCACCAAAACACAATTTTGTCATGAATCCATCTGCTTTCTTTAATATTCACATAGACCAAGGTGAGCGACACAGGCTCTTTAGAGCCTCTAGTTTTTTTTGTGGCCACTTTATCAAAATGTTTTGTGTCCAGAGATTCAATACCAAACTTGAAACATTTTGTTCGTAGATTGAGGTCAAGGTTTTCCAAAAGCTTTTAAGTCTAAAGTAGCAGCTCTTAAGACCCTGTGTTGCTCGTCTGCATTTTTAACTTGATCACTTTTTACTTAAAGCAATCACCAAAGGGAACTAACTCTATTAAGAAATAACTGACATTTAAAGTAATGTAACCATTTTTATATATCTTAATCCTGATGATAATTTTTTTCCTTTTCAGAAAACCTTTCTTTCTATCCACTTAGGTTTTCAAGATAATAGTCACAAAATTATCAAAAATGTTACAAATTATCATTTAAGGGCAATAACTAATATAAAGAGTCCACTGTTGATTTCAGCCATTATGGCATTGTCTTGCTAGTCATTTGTGCTTTTTAAATTTCTATCTAAACGATGTATACAGTTTTCAAGATGATATTTAAAAATTGGGAAAACCGTCATTAAGGTAACACGATACCGAATGACGTTACGCCACGAGTTACCGTTCCTGACGTTATCGAATAACGTTCACACATACAAGAGAAGGGATAGGAGGGGTCCTGATCCCGAAATCCCGGGCTAAAAAACACCTGATCCTGAAATCCCGGGCTTTAAAACATGAAATCCCGGGTTCCCGAAATTCGAAAAAAAGAATTCCCGGAGTCCCGAAAGGGTCAATCCCGAAATTCAGATCTTAAAAACACACGATCCCGGAGTCCCGATAAAGGTCCTTTCCCACCCTCTCATACAAGCCAATGCAGCAGGTTTTGCAATCACAAAGTGATTAAATAAAAAATAAAAAAATTGAATAGTATGTGACATTTTTAACGGTAACTTTTTCTAGATGCAGAGTGCCCAGAGTTTTGATGCAATATATAACGGTTAACTTATTTGCTCTATTGTTTTCCGGCAATTCTACTACTCATTATTAATCTTTAAAAATGTATTACTTAACTTTTAGATATTCTGTTTCTTTTAATATTTAAATTTAAGCATCTGCACGATTTATCTATATATGATCTTATGCATAATAGTCTGAGTTTTATCACTTTATTTAATTTATTCTTGGTTTATTTTTGCAATAAATACTTATTCATGATGCACGCCGTATCCCCATCATTTGTTTTGAAAATAGAAATCTAATCTATAGAAACTTAGTATGATGTGTAAAAAACACAGGCAATTGTACATCTATTAATTCTTGTTAAAATGGTCGTTTAAAACACCGCTCAGGCAAAATGGAAAAAGGACATTTATTTTGATGAGAATACGGATAGAATTAGGCAAAAAAGCACAATGCAAGCAGACTTTGAAACTCATACAGAAAAGAGTTTGTTAGTATGGAATGTATAGAAATGATTAAACTTGGTAATTTTGCGAATAACTTTCTCTGTGTTCATGCAGTGTAAACAGTCTCTGAAATTCATTGGTTTGTACAGAGAAGTAAATCCGATATAGTTTCGGAAACATTTAAAAATAAAGTGCTAGATTTGTAATCCTATAGACTAATGATACACGGGATAGACAGCAACATCAGAATGAAGAAATACATGGGAACTTGATTCGGCAAAAAAAAATAAAAAAATCAGGTCTCGTTACAGTCTGATTAAAACCAGCCCCAAGTATCCACTTGCGTCTACAAACGCAAGTTGATAGTCGGGACTGGCTCTTATAAATCAGACTGGTTTCGTTACAAATTTTTCTCTCGAAATTTACAAGCAAACGACTGACTAATTATTATTCAAACGGCAGAAAGAGACTGAAATAGCTAGATCTTGAAATCATTTAGATTTTATATTCGTTTTAATTTATGCTTGCATGGGTATTCGGTGGTAGTGTGGGTTTTTTTTTTGTGTGTGATTAAGAGTTGGAAATAATGTACATGTACAAGTTCGGACACAAAACGACTAGAAAGAATTAACACATAGTTGCCTTTCTATGCCCTGAGGGGCATATTGCTTAAATACTAGGCGTCGGGAAAAGCCCGAGGACTTTCCCAGTCTTAAAAGTATTTTTTAGAACAAATATGCAACTTTCATGTGAATCTATATACATGTAAAAAAGAACTGTGTGTATTTCTTTGTGTGGATAAATACACTATATATATATATATATGTGTACATTGTAATATAAAATGTATTTGTACTAGCTTAAGAAACGCGATGAAAAGCGAGACTCGCCGAGTTTTCCACTTATTTCGTAGTGAGTTAAAATACATTTTATATTTCTCACAATGTACATAATTTTCATATTTTGTTTATAATATAATATAAACAAAATATGAAAATTATGTACTTTGTCAGAAATATAAACAAAATATGAAAATTATATTCATTGTGTTTCTTAAGCCGTAGTACAAATACATTACGGCTTAAGAAACACAATGAATATAATTTTCATATTTTGTTTATATTTCTGACAAAGTACAATTTACACCCCAAGGGTGACTAGAGATAGAAATATGGTCACTTGGTCTTATTCCGACCGGCAGTAAAATGCTTCCAAAGTGGGGCGTCCATTTGGCTGTGCGGGATGAATTAATTATTGTTAACTTGTTCTCGTCCTGAACATGCATAAAATATTTGCCACTGGACGTTAAGCAACCAGCAATCAATCCTACAATTTACAACCGTCACTTGAAACTTTAGTTGTTAAAATTTAGATCATTGACTCTAATTTTTTCAAAGAAATCGACAAAGTTTACGAACATTACGCACAAAGAACTATCTACGTTACCGCTTACTCATTATGGAAGTGGGGTAACATGAGACTTTATTTGTAAACATACAAATATAAAGAAAACATATATTGATAAAATTGAGAATGGAAATGGGGAATGTGCCAAAGAGACAACAACCCGACCATAGAAACAACAGCAGAAGGTCACCAACAGGTCTTCAATGTAGCGAGAAATTCCCGCAACCGGAGGCGTCCTTCAGCTGGCCCCTAAACAAATATATACTAGTTCAGTGATAATGAACGCCATACTAATTTCCAAATTGTACACAAGAAACTAAAATTAAAATAATACAAGGCTAACATTTTAAGGCCAGATAAAACTCTATTTCTGCATGGATGAAGCAATGATACCACCATTGTCTTAAAGGATGGAGTTAAAAACTCAGTAATTCAAATGAATCACACGTACAAATTTTCATGTTATTTTCACGTGAACTTTACAAAAATATGAAGGTATTTTTCATGATTTTTATTAAATTTTAGAATAAAGATATTATTTGAATAATCTTATTTTAAAAATTTACGTGAATTTAATGTGTACCAAATTCCGGTGATTTATTCATGAATTATTATCATAAGATTCATGTGGAACCAACCAGTTCAAGCAAGTTTCAAGTATATGCTCGTTTGGTGTGAAAATCAGACGAGATTAATGTTAATTCATGTGAGTGAAATTTCCATGTGCAGGACGAAATAAATTATATCAGTAGAATTTTATATTGCATTACTAGGAAATTTACGAAACCCGACATGGGAAATGAAAATAAAATAAACACCATTCAGATCCCGACACATATTTTGTTTTCCATATCTCTGAGTAGGAATAACGTTACATTCTGTATTCAATAACGTCACACGTTTTCGGTCAAATTCTAAGGGTATCAATCAACTTGGAAGCCATTATCTCAAAAACAAGGATGGTGACATATGATTTTTAACCGGATTTTTGTGACAAAAATGTCGGTTATTGATTTGGGGATGTACGGCGGGCGGCCGGGCGGCCGGGCGGTCGGGCGGGCGGGCGGCAATCAAATGTTGTCCGTGCATTAACTCATGAACCGTTCAACCAAAGCTTTTAAAATTTTAATATGTTATTACTGACAACTATACGAAGGTCAAGTTCAATAATGGCGATTTTGACTTTTACCGTTCAGGAGTTATGGTTCTTGAAAGGCGGCAATCAAATGTTGTCCGTGCATTAACTCATGAACCGTTCAACCAAAGCTTTTAAAATTTTAATATGTTATTACTGACAACTATACGGAGGTCAAGTTCAATAATGGCGATTTTGACTTTTACTGTTCAGGAGTTATGGTTCTTGAAAGATTGAAAAATGGAGTTTTCAGTCATGTCCGTGCATTTACTCATGAACTGTTCTACCAAAGCTTCCCAAATTTTAATATGTTGTTACTGATGACAGAATGGAGGTCAAGTTCAATAATGACGATTTTGACTTTTACCGTTCAGGAGTTATGGTTCTTGAAAGATTGAAAAATGGAGTTTCCAGTCGTGTCCGTGCATTTATGCATGAACTGTTCTACCAAAGCTTTCCGCATTTTAATATGCTGTTACTGATGACAAAATGGAGGTCAAGTTCAATAATGACGATTTTGACTTTTACCGTTCAGGAGTTATGGTTCTTGAAAGATTGAAAAATGGTGTTTCCCGTCGTGTCCGTGCATTTTCTCATGAACCATTCAACCAAAGCTTTTGAAATTTTAATATGTTGTTACTGATGACAAAATAGAGGTCAAGTTCCATAATGTCGATTTTGACTTTTACTGATCAGGAGTTATGGTTCTTGAAAGATCGTAAAATGGCGTTTCCATTTACGTTGTTGCATTTACTCATGAACCATTCAATCTAAGCTTTTCAAATATTATTATTTCAAAATGTTGATACTGATGACAAAATGGAGGTCAAATTTGATATTGATGATTTTCACTTTCACCATTCATCAGTAATGGTTCTTGTGATATTGCCAGGACACAAATAAATGTAAATAAATCCGGTTTGCTGTCGTTGTGACAGCCTCTTGTCTATACGTGTATGGGTTCAGCTTGCAATCCTGGATATTATGTTAGTTTTTTTGTTGTTCTCCGTATATAAAGAACATAGCCATCCATTGGAAAATCAATAAAGGTAAGCCGGTAAATAGGCATTTCCCCTATATCAATACCTATGTAAATTGGTCGCCAAAATTGACGTTTTCCTATGAAAATACCAAGAAAACAAAAATGGTGACCCCATTTTTTATTACATATTCCGATGTAACTCGATTCAAAGAACATGTGTGCCAAAAAGTTTGGAAATCGGGAGATATGCCATTAGGTACTTTATTTATTATTTATACTTTTTTGTATTTGGCAAAACTTTTAGGAATTTTGGTCCTCAATGCTCTTCAACTTTGTTCTTTTTTTGGCCTTTTTAACTTTTTTGGATTCGAGCGTCACTGATGAGTCTATTGTAGACGAAACGCGCGTCTGGCGTATATACTAAATTTAGTCCTGGTATCTATGATGAGTTTATTTATAAAGGAGTCGTTAATTGATTTCAGTTATGCTGCCTTATTTGCTGATCTTTTCTTGCTGATGAAGTTTTTATCTTCTATTACAGTTTTTAAGAAATTAGAACAAAACAGAATCATTATGTGATATTGATATCAAAAGTGATAAACCTTCCTTGACTGAGGGATCAAAATGGAATGCAACAAACATAATCAACCGCTCAGCTTGTACTGTCCAAGTCATTTAATGCCATCCTGTGATGTATGTATTTCCACTAGCCATTCAAAATGTAATGGAATAACAAGTTTAGCTAGCGTAGTGGAGAAAACCAAAATTGAAAACTCCAAAGAATCTGTAGAGAAAGACATTAACTATTTTTTATCTATTCTTGACCAATTAGTGACCAGTAAATCAAAAAACATTAAAACAGGAGAAAATCATTGCATAGGCGTAAAGAAATCAATTAATGAGATTAGAAAGGAAATGAACAAACATTTGGATCACCTTGAGGAGAAATTATGTCAAGAAACTGATATCATCTGGAATCAAGAAAGATCAAAAGCAACTGATTTCATCTCAGAAATTGAAGGGAAAAGGGAAAACTTGAAGGAGATGAAAGAACATTTACAAACAGTAACAACAAATACTTCAAAACTGCAATCCTTTCTAGGTGTACATAAGATTGAACAACAAGTACATCAATGTCAACGCTATATTGAAGATCTAGAAAATGATGAGAGGACCAAAGAAGTTGACATAAAAATGAAGCAAAATGATGAAATAGAAAACATAATAGGCAAATTAGTTTCAATAGAATCAGTTGGAGAAGTTTCAGTTGTTAAGACAGAAATAATCTTGAATAGAGAAACAAGTTTGAGGAGGAAAGCACAAGTAAAATCACAAGAACAATCCAACATAAACAACATGACAATGAATATTGAGACAAAGATAGAGATCTACATAGGACTGTTGATTAGTGACATGATTTGTCTGATTGATGGAAGAGTTATAGTAGTGGAACGGAGGGGTAAAGTTATCCTACTTAGTTCTGATGGCAAACTTCAGAAACAGTTACCTATACCTGGTAAAGCCTGGGGTGTTACACAGATCAATGAGGACACTATTGCCATAACTTATTACATTGAGAGAGTCATTAAGATCTTCAACATGGATAATGAAACAGTTACCAAAGTTATCAAATTAGGAAAAATATGCCATGGTTTATCATTTTCAAATAATTTCCTGGCTGTAGGTTTGAGTAAAGATGAAATCCGTATTATAGACTTGGAAGGAAATACACTGAAGTCAATACAAGTTCAGAGTGAATCATACCTGGATCATCTTGTTTACTGTGATAAAAGAGTAATCTTTAGTGACTTAACAGGTAAAGCAGTATACTGTGTTGATGATTCAGGTAAACAGATCTGGGAGTATAAACAGGATTTAACAGAACCAAGTGGACTTTGTATAGATACTTATGGTAACATTATTGCAGCAGACTTTGACACTCATAGAATAATAGTAATATCAAAAGATGGACAGGATAGTAAAGTACTGATGAGTAAGAAGGAGGGACTGGTGCATCCAATGTGTATCTGTTTTAAACATAATGAGTCTTCAGGTTTTTTTTGTGATAGTACTGTCAGATACTTGGCCAAATTTAATTTGTCATGTGAATAACATATTTACTGAGATATCACGTGAATATTGTTTTCTATGTAAGTAACAAATCTAAAAACAGTGGTAATATTTATAGTGTGAAGTATGAATGTGAGAGTTATCATGTAGACATGTGGGAAGATATTTGTTTGTGTTGTGTTGTTGGGTTACTGTCTAATTAATGTTTGCAACACATATCCTGATATTCCTAAGCAGTGATACTTGGTGTGAAGTTTGAATGAGTATTAGGTAATGTGTGTAGATACTTGTTTTTATTGTGTTGTTGGGTTACTGTCTAATTTTAAAATGTCAACATCAAATATCGTTATATTCCTAAGTGGTGATATTGAGTGTGAAATTCGAATGAGTAATAAGTAAAGTAGATGTTAGTTTTTGTTGTTTTGTTGGGTTAACATTATGGTCTAATTGATGCCAACATCAAATATCTTTATATTCCTTAGCAGAGATAAATGTGAGAGATCATGTTGACAAGTGTGTAGATGTTTGTTTTTGTTGAATTGTTGGGTTACTGTCTAATTAATGTGAACACACATATCCTTATATTTCTTATTAATGGTATTCAGTGTGAAATTTAAATGTGAGAGAAAACAAAAGCAAGTGTGAAGATGCATGTTTTATTTTACTGTTAGGTTACCGTCTAATTAATATCAACAACACATATCCTTGCATTTCTGTAATAAAGCCAATGCACTTTACCATAAGGAACTCCCTTTGCAGCTAAAAGGTTCGTTAAAAATAATTTCATGGAATAGAACGTTGATATGCACTACTATTTTATTCAAAGGTCAAAGCATAGGGCTGTGTGGCATATTTTCAATATTTAAATGCCCTGAACTTGTTTGATTTTAAATTTAAACTAAAATTGTGTACCACCCCTACCTTTACTTTTAGCCCATTTCAGAATTATAGTATGTTTTAATACTGGTAACAGTCCCATGTTGTGTCTTTCTGAGATGAAACATATAGATCATATCTAGGAACAAGTATGTCAACAAATCAAATTATCTATGAATATTATATATCTCCCCAAAAAAGGCATGGTTGGAGAAACAGCTGTATTTACAAAGTGCAACCTATATTTCTTTGTTATGGTATTTAATGTGAAGTTTGAATGTGAGAGGAAATATAAGCAAGTGTGAAGATGTATGTTTTTATTCTTATGTTGGGTTTCTGTCTAATTAATGTCAACAACACATATCCTTATATTCTTTTGTAATGGTAGTGGTATTTGGTGTGAAGTTTGAATGTGAGAGGAAATATAAGCAAGTGTGAAGATGTATGTTTTTATTCTTATGTTGGGTTTCTGTCTAATTAATGTCAACAACACATATCCTTATATTCTTTTGTAATGGTAGTGGTATTTGGTGAGAAGTTTGAATGTGAGAGGAAATATAAGCAAGTGTGAAGATGTATGTTTTTATTCTCATGTTGGGTTTCTGTCTAATTAATGTCAACAACACATATCCTTATATTCTTTTGTAATGGTATTTGGTGTGAAGTTTGAATGTGAGAGGAAATATAGGCAAGTGTGAAGATGTATGTTTTTATTCTTATGTTGGGTTTCTGTCTAATTAATGTCAACAACACATATCCTTATATTCTTTTGTAATGGTAGTGGTATTTGGTGTGAAGTTTGAATGTGAGAGGAAATATAGGCAAGTGTGAAGATGTATGTTTTTATTCTTATGTTGGGTTTCTGTCTAATTAATGTCAACAACACATATCCTTATATTCTTTTGTAATGGTAGTGGTATTTGGTGTGAAGTTTGAATGCGAGAGGAAATATAGGCAAGTGTGAAGACGTATGTTTTTATTCTTATGTTGGGTTTCTGTCTAATTAATGTCAACAACACATATCCTTATATTCTTTTGTAATGGTAGTGGTATTTGGTGTGAAGTTTGAATGTGAGAGGAAATATAAGCAAGTGTGAAGATGTATGTATGTTTTTATTCTTATGTTGAGTTTTGTCTTTTTAATGTCAACAACACATATTCTTATATTCCTTTGTAATGGTATAAAATGTATGAAATTTAAATGTGATAGGAAATATACACAAGTGTGAAGACGTATGTTTTTATTCTTATGTTGAGTTTTGTCTTTTTAATGTCAACAACACATATATTCTTATATTCCTTTGTAATGGTATAAAATGTATGAAATTTAAATGTGATAGGAAATATACACAAGTGTGAAGACGTATGTTTTTATTCTTATGTTGAGTTTTGTCTTTTTAATGTCAACAACACATATATTCTTATATTCCTTTGTAATGGTATAAAATGTATGAAATTTAAATGTGATAGGAAATATACACAAGTGTGAAGACGTATGTTTTTATTCTTATGTTGAGTTTTGTCTTTTTAATGTCAACAACACATATATTCTTATATTCCTTTGTAATGGTATAAAATGTTGAAATTTAAATGTGATAGGAAATATACACAAGTGTGAAGTATGTTTTTATTGTGTATTGGTGTTATGTCTATTTAAAATGTCAACATACAAATATATCTTATATCCTAGAGTTTATTTGTAATGTGTGATAAAGACTTGTTTGTTTGATTTTATTGTTGTAGGTTAAAGTTATTCAAAATTAAATCCATATTGTTAGTTTATTTGTTAATTATTAAGATGAAATAATTTTGATTTTATTGGAGTTGGTTTCTTTAGTTGATTGCAATTTAATGCCTTATTTATTGGATTATATTTGGTTAGTTCATGTAATATTATATAGTGCCTAAATGGCTTATGTTTGGTTGACATCATGTGTTGCAGTTTTCAATAGTTGTTGGCTACGATACAAATCATAATGTTATTTTTTTTTAATATAGGTATTTCGAATTAATTTTGATTTACATGACTTGTTTCTATATTAATGCATTTTGACATTTAAGTTTTGATCATAATCTTTTTATTTATTAAATCTTCACATGTTATTTTATATTCTGATGCGATCAAATATACTTAGGGCACATGATATAAATCATTTTTTTTTCCAATATGGCTTTTCATTATATATTTCCCATAGGTAAATATACATGTTTCTATACTTATACAAATTCTAATATGACGTGCTTCTTTAGCTTAGTAAACAACACTGTGATAAAATTCTCGATAAAATATATTAGCGCAGACACATAGATATACACATAATGGCTTTTACAAATACTACCCAGGTAAATATACATGTATTGGACACCTATTTGCAGACCCTTTGCCGATTTTATTGTTTTAAAAAGTGCAATTAAAAAAAGACGAAATAACTTTTATTCAAATTCGTATGCATAATAAAAAGAAGTAATGCACAAGAGCTCGAAAGTCTTTTAATCTTTTTGGCGCATTTAAGTCATTTCAAAACATGACGTCATACAAATGAAACCGCTAAAGTTGAAAGTTTTCTGTTACGTGAACGTTACCATCGGAATTTGTATGATATTGTATTAAAACTGATTTTTCAGGTTCATAGGTTTTGTTTTATTTTCTATTCTATTGCATTATTCGCATATTTACTCATTTCAGCAAGTCAGCATGGCGGCTCCTTAGTTACAAAATGTCAACTTTGGATTTGATGGAAGCTTATGAGAAAATATGTAAATTAAAAATGGCAATTGTTGGGTTTGAGAATTTGCTGATCATTTTGCTGTTTGCAGTTTTTCAAAGTTTTGGCAAAAACAAATCCCATAATTGGTTATTTTTTTAATCTATTTACAGAAATAATTTTGATCATTTCATTGAGATTGGGTTTCTTTATTGATTGCCATTTTGCACTTGTTTTTGATTCATAATCTTTTTCCTGTAATTAAAGTGCCTTCCCATTATAGTTTGTTAATCCTGAGCGCCATCCCAATAACTTAGGGGGGCTCGCGGATATAAATCATTTTTATTTCCAATATAGGATTTCATTATATTTTTCCATAAATGAACTTGA
This sequence comes from Mytilus edulis, assembly GCA_019925275.1. NCBI lineage: Eukaryota > Metazoa > Mollusca > Bivalvia > Mytilida > Mytilidae > Mytilus > Mytilus edulis. The sequence goes on along the minus strand of CM034356.1, from coordinate 35,632,219 downwards.
TCATATACTTAATACAAAATTCTAATATGACGTGCTTCTTTAGCTTTGTAAACAACACTGTGATAAAATTCTCGATAAAATATACTTAGCGCAGACTCATAGATATACACATAATGGCTTTTACAATATACTACCCAGGTAAATATACATGTATTGGAACTTATTTGCAGACCCTTTGCCGATTTTATTGTTTTAAAAAGTGCAATTAAAAAAAGACGAAATAACTTTTATTCAAATTTGTATGCATAATAAAAAGAAGTAATGCACAAGAGCTCGAAAGTCTTTTAATCTTTTTGGCGCATTTAAGTCATATCAAAACATAACGTCATACAAATGAAACCGCTAAAGTTGAAAGTTTTCTGTTACGTGAACCATCGGAATTCGTATGATATTGTATTAAAACTGATTTTTCAGGTTCATAGGTTTTGTTTTATTTTCTATTCTATTGCATTATTCGCATACTTACTCATTTCAGCAAGTCAGCATGGCGGCTCCTTAGTTACAAAATGTCAACTTTGGATTTGATGGAAGCTTATGAGAAAATATGTAAATTAAAAATGGCAATTGTTGGGTTTGAGAATTTGCTGATCATTTTGCTGTTTGCAGTTTTTCAAAGTTTTGGCAAAAACAAATCCCATAATTGGTTATTTTTTTAATCTATTTACAGAAATAATTTTGATCATTTCATTGAGATTGGGTTTCTTTATTGATTGCCATTTTGCACTTGTTTTTGATTCATAATCTTTTTCCTGTAATTAAAGTGCCTTCCCATTATAGTTTGTTAATCCTGAGTGCCATCCCAATAACTTAGGGGGGCTCGCGGATATAAATCATTTTTATTTCCAATATAGGATTTCATTATATTTTTCCATAAATGAACTTGATCATATACTTATTACAAAATTCTAATATGACGTGCTTCTTTAGCTTTGTAAACAACACTGTGATAAAATTCTCGATAAAATATACTTAGCGCAGACTCATAGATATACACATAATGGCTTTTACAATATACTACCCAGGTAAATATACATGTATTGGAACTTATTTGCAGACCCTTTGCCGATTTTATTGTTTTAAAAAGTGCAATTAAAAAAAGACGAAATAACTTTTATTCAAATTTGTATGCATAATAAAAAGAAGTAATGCACAAGAGCTCGAAAGTCTTTTAATCTTTTTGGCGCATTTAAGTCATTTCAAAACATAACGTCATACAAATGAAACCGCTAAAGTTGAAAGTTTTCTGTTACGTGAACCATCGGAATTCGTATGATATTGTATTAAAACTGATTTTTCAGGTTCATAGGTTTTGTTTTATTTTCTATTCTATTGCATTTTCGCATATTTACTCATTTCAGCAAGTCAGCATGGCGGCTCCTTAGTTACAAAATGTCAACTTTGGATTTGATGGAAGCTTATGAGAAAATATGTAAATTAAAAATGGCAATTGTTGGGTTTGAGAATTTGCTGATCATTTTGCTGTTTGCAGTTTTTCAAAGTTTTGGCAAAAACAAATCCCATAATTGGTTATTTTTTTAATCTATTTACAGAAATAATTTTGATCATTTCATTGAGATTGGGTTTCTTTATTGATTGCCATTTTGCACTTGTTTTTGATTCATAATCTTTTTCCTGTAATTAAAGTGCCTTCCCATTATAGTTTGTTAATCCTGAGCGCCATCCCAATAACTTAGGGGGGCTCGCGGATATAAATCATTTTTATTTCCAATATAGGATTTCATTATATTTTTCCATAAATGAACTTGATCATATACTTAATACAAAATTCTAATATGACGTGCTTCTTTAGCTTTGTAAACAACACTGTGATAAAATTCTCGATAAAATATACTTAGCGCAGACTCATAGATATACACATAATGGCTTTTACAATATACTACCCAGGTAAATATACATGTATTGGAACTTATTTGCAGACCCTTTGCCGATTTTATTGTTTTAAAAAGTGCAATTAAAAAAAGACGAAATAACTTTTATTCAAATTTGTATGCATAATAAAAAGAAGTAATGCACAAGAGCTCGAAAGTCTTTTAATCTTTTTGGCGCATTTAAGTCATTTCAAAACATAACGTCATACAAATGAAACCGCTAAAGTTGAAAGTTTTCTGTTACGTGAACCATCGGAATTCGTATGATATTGTATTAAAACTGATTTTTCAGGTTCATAGGTTTTGTTTTATTTTCTATTCTATTGCATTTTCGCATATTTACTCATTTCAGCAAGTCAGAATGGCGGCTCCTTAGTTACAAAATGTCAACTTTGGATCTGACGGAAGCTTATGAGAAAATATGTAAATTAAAAATGGCAATTGTTGGGTTTGAGAATTTAAAGAATAAAAAAAAAACATTTCTAGCAGTTATTCACGAAATAATCTACGCAAGCTACATATTTATACAAGTATTTGAGCTTTATCTAACAGGGATTAAAAAGAACAGCCACACACACAGCATACCCACCTTAGCTTCAGTTTTTTTAATGACCATATTTGTCCTATTAGAATCGAAATAATTCATGGAAGCTATAGATTGTTGGAAATTTACACATGGCCTGGGCCGTGATATTCTTTAATTTTATACATGCCATGTGTAAATTTCCAACAATCTATGGCTTCCATGAATTATTTCTTAAATGAAATATAACTAGAGGCTCTCAAGAGCCTGTGTTGCTCACATGTTACTGTATTTACTGATGTCGGCCATTTTGGTTGGTAGGCGGGGTCATTAGACTCTTTTTTTAAAACAGATACCCTAGTAATGATTGTGGCCAAGTTTTGTTAAATTTGGACCATAGTTTTAGAAAAGAAGATTTTTGTACAAGTTACAAAAATGACGAAAAGTTGTTCAATATTGACTATAAAGGACAATAACTCCTTATGGGGTTTGGTAGGCGAGGTCATCGGACACATTTTTTAAACTATATATCACAATTATGATTGTGGCCAAGTTAGTTTAAATTTGGCCCAGTAGTTTCAGAGAAGAAGATTTTTGTACAAGTTACAAACTAGAGGCTCTAAAGAGCCTGTGTCGCTCACCTTGGTCTTGTGCATATTAAACAATGGACACGGATAAATTCATGACATAATTGTGTTTTGGTGAAAGTGATGTGTTTGTAGACATTACTTTGCTGAACATTCTTGTTGCTACAATTATCTCTATCTATAATGAACTTGGCCCAGTAATTACAGTGGAAAATATTTTCTAAAAATTAACAAAAACTTGAAATTAACTATAATGGGCAATAACTCCTTAAGGGGTCAATTGACTATTTTGGTCATGTAAACTTATTTGTAGATCTTATTTTGCTGAACGTTATTGCTGTATACAGTTTATCTCTATCTATAATAATATTCAAGATAATAACAAAAAACAGCAAAATTTCCTTAAAATTACCAATTCAGGACAGTAACCTAACAACGGGTTATCCAATCCATGTGAAAACATCAGGGCAGATAGATCTTGACCTGATAAACAATTAAACTGTGTCAGATTTTCTCTTAATGCTTCGGTTTTTGAGTTATAAGCCAAAAACTGCATTTTACCCCTATGTTCTATTATTAGCCGTGGCAGCCATTTTGGTTGATTGGCCAGGTCACGTCACACATTTTTTAAACAAGTTACCCCAATGATGACTGTGGCCAAGTTTAGTTTAATTTGGCCCAGTAGTTTCAGAGAAGAAGATTTTTGTAAAAGATTACTAAGATTTACGAAAAAATGGTTAAAAATTGACTATAAAGGGCAATAACTCCTTCAGGGGTCAACTGACCATTTTGGTCATGCTGACTTATTTGTAAATCTTACTTTGCTGAACATTATTGCTGTTTACAGTTTATCTCTATCTATAATAATATTCAAGATAATAACCAACCAGATGCTCTGCAGGGCGTAGCTTTATACGACCGCAGAGGTTGAACCCTTAACGGTTGGGGCAAGTATGGACACAACATTCAAGCTGGATTCAGCTCTAAATTTGGATTGTGATTAAATAGTTGACACATCATAGGTTTCTGACACAGAATGAATGTGTTCTAATGAACTTAAAATTTTTGTTTTCTCTTAGAGCAATTCACTATGCTGTTGAATATTAATCCTCTCAAAAAAATGTTTGAAGAAATTTTCTTTTTTATTTATGAAATTTCAAATGAGAAAAATTGAATCCAATTTTTTTAATCACATCCCCCTTTCCCTTATTCCAAAACTAATCTCAATTAAAATTTCTAATGGAGTTTGCAACAATAACTACTCATTTAAATACATCATAAAATATTAAGATGTAAAAAAACTGCTTGTTATCACTGAATGGTAAAGATTATTTTAATTTATCAGTTGGTAGTAAAAAGTGAATATACATTGTATATTGTATATAACAAAGATTTAAGTTGATTCTGGACAAAGAAAGATAACTCCAATTAAAAAAAAATCTTGCTAATGCACAATATTTTGCAATTAGATATTTCTTGCTTACTATTCTGGACAAAGAAAGATAACTCTAATTAAAAAAAAAATTGCTATTTCACAATATTGTGCAATTAGATATTTCTTGCCATTGCGCAATACTGTGCAATTGAAAAGACTTGCTATTGCACAATACTTAATATAATAATTTTAGATCCTGATTTGGACCAACTTGAAAACTGGGCCCATAATAAAAAATCTAAGTACATTTTTGGATTCAGCATATCAAAGAACCCCAAGATTTCAATTTTTGTTAAAATCAGACTAAGTTTAATTTTGGACCCTTTGGACTTTAGTGTAGACCAATTTGAAAACAGGACCAAAAATGAAGACTCTACATACACAGTTAGATTTGGTATATCAAAGAACCCCATTTATTCAATTTTTGATGAAATCAAACAAAGTTTAATTTTGGACCCCGATTTGGACCAACTTGAAAACTGGGCCAATAATCAAGAATCTAAGTACATTTTTAGATTCAGCATATCAAAGAACCTAACTGATTCATTTTTTGTCAAAATCAAACTAAGTTTAATTTTGGACCCTTTGGACCTTAATGTAGACCAATTTGAAAACGGGACCAAAAGTTAAGAATCTACATACACAGTCATGACAGTTAGATTCGGCATATCAAAGAACCCCAATTATTCAATTTGGATGAAATCAAACAAAGTTTAATTTTGGACCCTTTGGGCCCCTTATTCTGTTGGGACCAAAACTCCCAAAATCAATACCAACTTCCTTTTATGGTCATAAACCTTATGTTTAAATTTCATAGATTTCTATTTACTTATACTAACGTTATGGTGCGAAAACCAAGAAAAATGCTTATTTGGGTCCCTTTTTGGCCCCTAATTCCTAAACTGTTGGGACCTAAACTCCCAAAATCAATACCAACCTTCCTTTTGTAGTCATTAACATTGTGTTTAAATTTCATTGATTTCTATTATCTTAAACTAAAGTTATTGTGCGAAAACCAAGAATAATGCTTATTTGGGCCCTTTTTTGGCCCCTAATTCCTAAACTGTTGAAACCAAAACTCCCAAAATCAATCCCAACCGTTCTTTTGTGGTCATAAACCTTGTGTCAAAATTTCATAGATTTCTATTAACTTAAACTAAAGTTATAGTGCGAAAACCAAGAAAGTGCTTATTTGGGCCCTTTTTGGCCCCTAATTCCTAAAATGTTGGGACCAAAACTCCCAAAATCAATACCAACCTTCCTTTTGTGGTCATAAACCTTGTGTTAAAATTTCATAGATTTCCATTCACTTTTACTAAAGTTAGAGTGCGAAAACTAAAAGTATTCGGACGACGACGACGACGACGACGACGACGCCAACGTGATAGCAATATACGACGAAAATTTTTTCAAATTTTGCTGTCGTATAAAAACAGCAAAAATTACCTAAAATTACCAGTTCAGGGGCAGCAACCCAATAACGGGTTGTCGGATTCATCTGAAAATTTGAGGGCAGATAGATCTTGACCTGATAAACAATTTTACCCCCGTGTCAGATTTGCTCTAAATGCTTTGGTTTTTGAGTTATAAGCCAAAAACTGCATTTTACCCCTATGTTCTATTTTTAGCCATGGTGGCCATCTTGGTTGGTTGGCCGGGTCACCGGACACATTTTTTAAACTAGATACCCCAATGATGATTGTAGCCAAGTTTGGTTAAATTTGGCCCAGTAGTTCAGAGGAGAAGATTTTTGTAAAAGTTAACGCAGGACGACGACGGAATATCACCTTTCGGCCAGGTGAGCTAAAAAGAAACAAATTGTTCTGCTAGATTTTTCAATAAGAAATCAACCATGCAGATTTTTCAATTAATTCCAAATGGAAACACTTCATGTGTTTTTACTTGTATCAAATTTGATTAACCTTACCCAAAAGGGGAATATGGCTTTTAAATGTCAGAAGACAGCAAATATGTGTTATGTAAAATAAATTACAGATCTTAATGGTTTTTAATGTATATTCATTGTCTTATAATTTTTAGTGTTTTTTTTCAAATTGCTCATCATGTAGTAGAATTGATCATGTAAAATAAGAGAAATGTAATCTGAGAACATTGTGACAGAAAAAAGTTATGTTGCCCTATCAACCCTTTATGTGAAACAAAACTAAAATATATGTAAATAACCACAAAAGTTATCTAAAATATTCTGATAAATGAATTAGAGTAACCTCCCATTAAACACATGTATAATGTAAGGAATTATATTTGGAAATATAAAATATATTTAATATGACAAACAAATGAAAAGAAGTGACATATGACATCTCTTTCTGTATTTTTTTTTTTTTTTTGGTCTTTAAACTTTAGATTAAACATGTATTTCTAATGCCTAAACTTGGGACATGATATCAGCTAATTTGATCAAAGATTAAATATTGAAAACAACAGGCTTAATAATTTCTTGCTTCCGAAGTTAAATTATTGGCCAGCATTTTATATACAGTGTCAACTTTTTAAATACAACTAACTGAAGTAAATACTCTCCTGAACAGTCCTAACTCATAATTATGTATCATATTCACAGGCAAAATCAGTCATTTAAATGTGTACTGGTTACTTAGATCAGGTATAAACATGTATCAATTAACTTCCTGGTAGGAAGACATTGAGTTTTAAAGGAGACACAGAATGAAAGCAAAAATCAAATGTTAACAGATGAAGTGGTATTGACTCAAAACAAGAGGTATTAATTAGAAAATTATTGATTATTGAAAGTCAAATCATCATCAAGATAACATTAAGTGTTTTAAATTTATTGTATTTTTATTGATATATCTTCACTTATATGTTTTCATCAAATACATAAATTTATGTATGCCAAAATTCTGTATTACTTTTCAAATATATTTTACATATAAAAAGCTTTAAAATGGAGGCAGTTTATATAAATGTGCAAGGTGTCAAGTGACACATAGCTGCTTGCAACTAAATTATTGTGTCTCTGATAAATAATAAGCTCATTTTGCATTTATGAAAAAAAACATCTCCTAATACTGCAATTAATAAATTCTAAGGGAATATTGGTTACTAACAGTTGACAAATTAATCCTTCTTTGAATTTCTTGATGTTTGAGAATTTCTCAGAGACTTGAGAGACAGTTAGCATGAGTTAGGTCAAACAGAACTGTTATATCATATGATTTTTTTTTATATCATAAGTACATTTCAATCCTGCATAATGATTATAAAAGTCATATACATGTACTGTATAGAAAAGTGTATGAGGATAATGAGTGAAAAAAACTTGTTTAAAGAGAAGTTTCACAAAGGGTAAGAATCGACCATAAGACTTTAATGCATTTTCTTTTCATTTAGACAAAGATACTATGTATTGCACATAGAAATATATATAGTTGTAATATTAGTATCAAAACAAAATATTTTCTTTTTGGTACTTCACATAAAAATTTACTAAGTTGTGACTCCTCAATTGTGCTCTTTAAGTTTTAGTGTCCTTTTTTTTTTGTGGCCACTTTATCAAAATGTTTTGTGTCCAGAGATTCAATACCAAACTTGAAACATTTTGTTCGTAGATTGAGGTCAAGGTTTTCCAAAAGCTTTTAAGTCTAAAGTAGCAGCTCTTAAGACCCTGTGTTGCTCGTCTGCATTTTTAACTTGATCACTTTTTACTAAAAGCAATCACCAAAGGGAACTAACTCTATTAAGAAATAACTGACATTTAAAGTAATGTTACCATTTTTATATATCTTAATCCTGATGATAATTTTTTCCTTTTCAGAAAACCTTTCTTTCTATCCACTTAGGTTTTCAAGATAATAGTCACAAAATTATCAAAAATGTTACAAATTATCATTTAAGGGCAATAACTAATATAAAGAGTCCACTGTTGATTTCAGCCATTATGGCATTGTCTTGCTAGTCATTTGTGCTTTTTAAATTTCTATCTAAACGCAGGGGTGTGGAAATGCTATGCCCGACTCGCCCGACTCGTACATTTAAACAACCGGACAAGAAATTATTTTTGTTTTCGTTGCCCGTGGACAAGTAAAAAAATATACAACATTTGTACAAGACAAAGTTCAAATCCAACAAAAAACATAAAATTAATTTCAAAACGTATAAAGATGTTTAATTTATGTAAAAGAAACCAATCTTCAGCAAGTAAAAACATCAATGTTCATGACGATAAATATTACATGATACTGGAAATAGATCGATTGCCAAAATAAATAAAAATAAGTATGCGAACCAGAGTCGCGTAACATTGCATTGGCTTTGTCCATTGACCCTGGATCGTCAATTAAGTTTTATCCATCATTTACCGGTTGTGTCATTTCTTAAAATTTTGTATCGAGATTCAGATTGACAAATACTTAATAAAAAGCTGGGCAAGCAAGACAAAAAGAATCATGAGTCGAGTAGAAAACCTTACAATGTAAATGCAAACGGAGGACACAGAGTATTTAAAAAAAAAAGGAAACAGAAGCGAGAATCACTGTCCTCAAATTTAGTATATTATGTACCTACTGGCTACAATTTATATTCCAAAACTGCTGCAAAATTGTCCTTTCATGTCATTTCATTGGTTGGTTTGCTGTTAGGTTTCTGTCCCACTGATGTTAACCCATTTCCTACTTTCCTAATTTTTTACACATATAAACAAATGGATTTCATTCGTTTGTGATGCACAATAGTGCTAAGTAAGAATCATATATTAGCTAACAAGAAATACTTCAATATTTATTGGGATCATCGGGGCAAGTGTATTTTTTTCCGGACAAGTAACATTTTTAGTTTTACTCGCCCAGGGACAAGTGCTCACAACAAATATTTCCACACCCCTGAAATGATGTATACAGTTTTCAAGATGATATTTAAAAATTGGGAAAACCGTCATTAAAGGGCAATAACTTTATTTATTATTTATACTTTTTTGTATTTGGCAAAACTTTTAGGAATTTTGGTCCTCAATGCTCTTTAACTTCGTATTTTTTTTTGGCCTTTTTAACTATTTTGGATTCGAGCGTCACTGACATGACTGATAAGTCTATTGTAGATGAAACGCGCGTCTGGCGTATATACTAAATTTAGTCCTGGTATCTATGATGAGTTTATTTATAAAGGAGTCGTTAATTGATTTCAGTTATGCTGCCTTATTTGCTGATCTTTTCTTGCTGATGAAGTTTTTATCTTCTATTACAGTTTTTAAGAAATTAGAACAAAACAGAATCATCATGTGATATTGATATCAAAAGTGATAAACCTTCCTTGACTGAGGGATCAAAATGGAGTGCAACAAACATAATCAACCGCTCAGCTTGTACTGTCTGAGTCATTTAATGCCATCCTGTGATGTATGTATTTCCACTAGCCATTCAAAATGTAATGGAATAACAAGTTTAGCTAGCGTGGTGGATAAAACCAAAATTGAAAACTCCAAAGAATCTGTAGAGAAAGACATTAACTATTTTTTATCTATTCTTGACCAATTAGTGACCAGCAAATCAAAAAACATTAAAACAGGAGAAAATCATTGCATAGGTATAAAGAAATCAATTAAAGAGATTAGAAAGGAAATAAACAAACATTTAGACCACCTAGAGGAGAAGTTATGTCAAGAAACCGATATCATCTTGAATCAAGAAAGATCAAAAGCAACTGATTTCATCTCAGAAATTGAAGGGAAAAGGGAAAACTTGAAGGAGATGAAAGAACATTTACAAACAGTAACAACAAATACTTCAAAACTGCAATCATTTCTAGGTGTACATAAGATTGAACAACAGGTACATCAATGTCAACGTTATATTGAAGATCTAGAAAATGATGAGAGGACCAAAGAAGTTGACATAAAAATGAAGCAAAATGATGAGATAGAAAACATAATAGGCAAATTAGTTTCAATATAATCAGTTGGAGAAGTTTCAGTTGATAAGACAGAAATAAACTTGAATAGAGAAACAAGTTTGAGGAGGAAAGCACAAGTAAAATCACAAGAACAATCCAACATAAACAACATGACAATGAATATTATGACAAAGATAGAGATCAACATAGAGAAGTATATTAGTGACATGATTTGTCTGATTGATGGAAGAGTTATAGTAGTAGAACAGTTTGGTAAAGTTAACCTATTTAGTTCTGATGGCAAACTTCAGAAACAGTTACCTATACCTGGTGAACCCTGGGGTGTTACACAGATCAATGAGGACACTATTGCCATAACTTATCCTAGTGAGAGAGCCATTAAGATCTTCAATATGGAGAATGAAACAGTTATGAAAGTTATCAAATTAGGAAAAGCATGCTTAGGTTTATTATTTTCAAATAATTCTCTGACTGTAGGTTTGAGTAAAGATGAAATCCGTATTATAGACTTGGAAGGAAATACACTGAAGTCAATACAAGTTCAGAGTGAATCATACCTGGAACATCTTGTTTACTGTGATAAAAGAGTTATCTATAGTGACTATAAAGGTAAAGCAGTATACTGTGTTGATGATTCAGGTAAACAGATCTGGGAGTATAAACAGGATTTAATAGAACCACATGGACTTTGTATAGATACTTATGGTAACATTATTGCAGCAGACTGTGACTCTCATAGAATAATAGTAATATCAAAAGATGGACAGGATAGTAAAGTACTGATAAGTAAGGAGGATGGACTGGAGTATCCAAAGTTTATCTGCTTTAAACATAATGAGTCTTCAGGTTTTATTTGTGATTACAAGGGCAGATACTTGGCCAAATTTAATTTGTCATGTGAATAACATATTTACTGAGATATCACATGAATATTGTTTTCTATGTAAGTAACAAATCTAAAAACAGTGGTAATATTTATAGTGTGAAGTATGAATGTGAGAGTTATCATGTAAGACATGTGGGTAGATATTTGTTTTTGTTGTGTTGTTGGGTTACTGTCTAATTAATGTTCACAACACATATCCTGATATTCCTAAGCAGTGATACTTGGTGTGAAGTTTGAATGAGTATTAGGTAATGTGTGTAGATACTTGTTTTTATTGTGTTGTTGGGTTACTGTCTAATTTTAAAATGTCAACATCAAATATCCTTATACTCCTAAGTGGTGATATTGAGTGTGAAATTTGAATGAGTAATAAGTAAAGTAGATGTTAGTTTTTGTTGGGTTAACATTATGGTCTAATTGATGCCAACATCAAATATCTTTATATTCCTTAGCAGAGATAAATGTGAGAGATCATGTTGACAAGTGTGTAGATGTTTGTTTTTGTTAAATTGTTGGGTTACTGTCTAATTAATGTGAACACACATATCCTTATATTTCTTATTAATGGTATTCAGTGTGAAATTTAAATGTGAGAGAAAACAAAAGCAAGTGTGAAGATGCATGTTTTATTTTACTGTTAGGTTACCGTCTAATTAATATCAACAACACATATTATTGCATTTCTGTAATAAAGCCAATGCACTTTACCATAAGCAACTCCCTTTGCAGCTAAAAGGTTCGTAAAAATTAATTTCATGGAATAGAACGTTGATATGCACTACTATTTTATTCAAAGGTCAAAGCATAGGGCTGTGTGGCATATTTTCAATATTTAAATGCCCTGAACTTGTTTGATTTTAAATTTAAACTAAAATTGTGTACCACCCCTACCTTTACTTTTAGCCCATTTCAGAATTATTTTTTTTTTTGCAATAGTATGTTTTAATACTGGTAACAGTCCCATGTTGTGTCTTTCTGAGATGAAACATATAGATCATATCTAGGAACAAGTATGTCAACAAATCAAATTATCTATGAATATTATATATCTCCCCAAAAAAGGCATGGTTGGAGAAACAGCTGTATTTACAAAGTGCAACCTATATTTCTTTGTTATGGTATTTAATGTGAAGTTTGAATGTGAGAGGAAATATAGGCAAGTATGAAGATGTATGTTTTTATTCTTATGTTGGGTTTCTGTCTAATTAATGTCAACAACACATATCCTTATATTCTTTTGTTATGGTAGTGGTATTTGGTGTGAAGTTTGAATGTGACAGGAAATATAGCTATAGGCAAGTGTGAAGATGTATGTTTTTATTCTTATGTTGGGTTTCTGTCTAATTAACGTCAACAACACATATCCTTATATTCTTTTGTAATAGTAGTGGTATTTGGTGTGAAGTTTGAATGTGAGAGGAAATATAAGCAAGTGTGAAGATGTATGTTTTTATTCTTATGTTGGGTTTCTGTCTAATTAATGTCAACAACACATATCCTTATATTCTTTTGTAATGGTAGTGGTATTTGGTGTGAAGTTTGAATGTGAGAGGAAATATAAGCAAGTGTGAAGATGTATGTTTTTATTCTTATGTTGGGTTTCTGTCTAATTAATGTCAACAACACATATCCTTATATTCTTTTGTTATGGTATTTGGTGTGAAGTTTGAATGTGAGAGGAAATATACACAAGTGTGAAGATGTATGTATGTTTTTATTCTTATGTTGAGTTTTGTCTTTTTAATGTCAACAACATATATTCTTATATTCCTTTGTAATGGTAGTGGTATTTGGTGTGAAGTTTGAATGTGAGAGGAAATATAAGCAAGTGTGAAGATGTATGTTTTTATTCTTATGTTGGGTTACTGTCTAATTAATGTCAACAACACATATCCTTATATTCTTTTGTAATGGTAGTGGTATTTGGTGTGAAGTTTGAATGTTAGAGGAAATATAAGCAAGTGTGAAGATGTATGTTTTTATTCTTATGTTGAGTTTTGTCTTTTTAATGTCAACAACACATATTCTTATATTCTTTTGTAATGGTATAAAATGTGTGAAATTTAAATGTGATAGGAAATATACACAAGTGTGAAGACGTATGTGCTTGTTGTGGTGTGGGTTATGGTCTAATTTAAAATGTCAACATCAAATATCCTTATATTCCTTAGAGCTGATATTTGGTGTGAAGTTTGAATGTGAGAGGTATAGAAGACAAATGTGTTGATGTTTGTTTTTATTGTGTGGTTAGGTTACTGTCTATTCAGTTATTTCAATATTAAATGTCCTTATATTACTTGGTGATTATATTTGGTATAAGTTCGAATGTGAGAGATACTGTTGATATGTGTGTAAATGCTTGTTTTGGTTGCTGATCATTTTGCTGTTTGCAGTTTTTCAAAGTTTTGGCAAAAACAAATCCCATAATTGGTTATTTTTTTTAATCTATTTACAGAAATAATTTTGATCATTTCAATGAGATTGGGTTTCTTCATTGCCATTTTGCACTTGTTTTTGATTCATAATCTTTTTCCTGTAATTAAAGTGCCTTCCCATTATAGTTTGTTAGTCCTGAGCGCCATCCCAATAACTTAGGGGGCTCGCGGATATAAATCATTTTTTTTTCCAATATAGGATTTCATTATATTTTTCCATAAATGAACTTGATCATATACTTAATACAAAATTCTAATATGACGTGCTTCTTTAGCTTTGTAAACAACACTGTGATAAAATTCTCGATGAAATATACTTAGCGCAGACTCATAGATATACACATAATGGCTTTTACAATATACTACCCAGGTAAATATACATGTATTGGAACCTATTTGCAGACCCTTTGCCGATTTTATTGTTTTAAAAAGTGCAATTAAAAAAAGACGAAATAACTTTTATTCAAATTCGTATGCATAATAAAAAGAAGTAATGCACAAGAGCTCGAAAGTCTTTTAATCTTTTTGGCGCATTTAAGTCATTTCAAAACATGACGTCATACAAATGAAACCGCTAAAGTTGAAAGTTTTCTGTTACGTGAACCATCGGAATTCGTATGATATTGTATTAAAACTGATTTTTCAGGTTCATAGTTTTTGTTTTATTTTCTATTCTATTGCATTATTCGCATATTTACTCATTTCAGCAAGTCAGCATGGCGGCTCCTTAGTTTCAAAATGTCAACTTTGGATTTGACGGAAGCTTATGAGAAAATATGTAAATTAAAAATGGCAATTGTTGGGTTTGAGAATTTAAAGAATTAAAAAAAAACATTTCTAGCAGTTATTCACGAAATAACCTACGCAAGCTACATATTTATACAAATATTTGAGCTTTATCTAACAGGGATTAAAAAGAACAGCCACACACACAGCATACCCACCCTAGCTTCAGTTTTTTTAATGACCATATTTGTCCTATTAGAATCGAAATAATTCATGGAAGCTATAGATTGTTGGAAATTTACACATGGCCTGGGCCGTGATATTTGTTAATTTTGTCAATGCCATGTGTAAATTTCCAACAATCTATGGCTTCCATGAATTATTTCTTAAATGAAATATAACTAGAGGCTCTCAAGAGCCTGTGTTGCTCACATGTTACTGTATTTACTGATGTCGGCCATTTTGTTTGGTAGGCAGGGTCATTAGACTCTTTTTTAAAAACAGATACCCTAGTAATGATTGTGGCCAAGTTTTGTTAAATTTGGCCCATAGTTTTAGAAAAGAAGATTTTTGTACAAGTTACAAAAATGACGAAAAGTTGTTCAATATTGACTATAAAGGACAATAACTTCTTAAGGGGTTCGCTAACCATTTTGGTCATGTTTGACTTATTTGTAGATCTTACTTTGCTGAATATTATTGCTGTTTACAGTTTATCTCTATCTATAATAGTATTCAAGATAATAACCAAAAACTGCAAAATTTCCTTAAAATTACCAATTCAGGAGCAGCTACCCAACAACGGGTTGTTATTACAGGGGTTTATCAGTGTATTTTGGGAAAAAGGACCCTGGCCAGTTTTGGGAATTTTTTAATGCGGTTTTCAATGAGATTGGGAAAAACAACCAATATACCAGATGTTAGATTTAGTGTGTTTAATTCATTAAACATTTTTTTGTTGGTGAAAATAAAGTAAGGACTACACCTTCTTTGTTTTTAAATATAACAACATGACATTTGAGTATCGAAATAATGAGTTCTAACTTCTTGAGGATTGTTACATTTTTTTGATTTTGACATGAAAATTTGTGAACTGAAATATTTTGAGTTCTGTATAAAATATATATCCTGTTTCTATTTTCTTTTATTTATATATCGTTTAGTTTTCAATTTTAGTGTTGCTAAGTCAGCTGTCACATGTTTGGTTCTTTTAATATTTTTTATTTACTGTTTTTGATTGACAAACCCGGAATTATATACTTGTCCGTTTCCGGATTTGATCTGGTTTTAGTATTTTCCCACACGTCCTGTTTATTTATGGCAGCCATTGTTTGTCAATGTTGTTTGTCTAAAAATGTTCAATATGTTTCAACTTGGATTTACACATTACTTGTTGGCGATTTTTGACATAAAGCTAGTGGTTGAATAAAATAAACATCTCTGTCATTAATAATAAAGATGGAAATGAATTTTGTGATCATTTGGGAATTTTGCTCTCAAAATTGGGAAAAATGTAGGGTTTTTGCCGTTGGGAATGGGTCCGAAAACCGGACCCTGTGGAATGCTAGAAAAATCCATGTTGTAGGATTCATCTGAAAATTTGTGAGGGGATAGATCTTATTCTGATGGACATTTAAATCTTGACAGATTTGCCCTAAATGTCTTAGTTTCAAAGATATAAAGCAAAAACTGCATTTTACCACTATGTTCTAATTTTAGCCATGTCGGCCATTTTGTTTGGTAGGCGAGGTCATCGGACATATTTTTTAAACTATATATCACAATTATGATTGTGGCAAAGTTAGTTTAAATTTGGCCCAGTAGTTTCAGAGAAGAAGATTTTTGTACAAGTTACAAAAAATGAAAAGATTGTTAAAATTGACTATAAAAGGCAATAACTCCTTAAGGGGTTGACTGACAATTTTGGTCATGTTGACTTATTTGTAGGTCTTATTTTGCTGAACATTATTGCTGTTTACAGTTTATCTCTATCTATAATAGTATTCAAGATAATAACCAAAAACTGCAAAAATTTCCTTAAAATTACCAATTCAGGAGCAGCTACCCAACAACAGGTTGTCTGATTCGTCTGAATATTTTAGGGCAGATAGATATTGACCTGATCAACAATTTGACACGTCAGATTTGCTCTAAATGCTTTGGTTTTAAAGATATAAGCCAAAATATACATTTTACCCCTGTGTTCTATTTTTAGCCATGGAGGCCATCTTGGTTTGATGGCCAGGTCATCGGACACATTTTTTAAACTAGATACCCCAAGGATGATTGTGGCCAATTTTGGTTAAATTTGGCCCAGTAGTTCAGAGGAGAAGATTTTTGTAAAAGTTAACGCAGGACGACGCCGGACGCCAAGTGATGAGAAAAGCTCACTTGGCCTTTTGGCCAGGTGAGCTAAAAAGAAAAAAATTTTGGCCCAGTAGTTTCAGAGGAGAAGATTTTTGTAGAAGTTTATGGACGACGGACGCCAAGTGATGAGAAAAGCTCACTTGACCTTTCAGGTCAGGTGAGCTAATAATATACAAGATAATAACCAAAAACAGCAAAATTTCCTTAAAATTACCAATTCAGGGGCAGCAACCCAACAGCAGGTTGTCAGATTCATCTGAAAATTTCAGGGTAGATAGATCCTGACCTGATAAACAATTTTACCAACGTCATATTTGCTCTAAATGCTTTGGTTTTTAAGTTATAAGCCAAAAACTGCATTTTACCCCTATGTTCTATTTTTAGCCGTGGCGTCCATCTTGGTTGGCTGGCCGGGTCACCGGATACATTTTTTAAACTAGATACCCCAAAGATAATTGTGGCCAAGTTTGGATAAATTTGGCCCAGTAGTTTCAGAGGAGAAGATTTTTGTAAAAGATTACTTAGATTTACGAAAAATGGTTAAACATTGACTATAAAGGGCAATAACTCCTAAAGAGGTCAACTGACCATTTTGGTCATGTTTACTTATTTGTAGATCTTACTTTGCTGAACATTATTGCTGTTCACAGTTTATCTCTATCTATATTATTATTCAAGATAATAACCAAAAACAGCAAAATTTCCTTAAAATTACCAATTCAGGGGCAGCAACCCAACAACAGGTTGCCCGATTAATCTGAAAATTTTAGGGCAGATAGATCTTGACCTGATAAACAATTTTACCCCCATGTCAGATTTGCTCTAAACGCTTTGGTTTTTGAGTTATAAGCCAAAAACTGCATTTTACCCCTATGTTCTATTTTTAGCCATGGTGGCCATCTTGGTTGGAAGGCCGGGTTATCGGACACATGTTATAAACTAGATACCCCAAAGATGATTGTGGATAAGTTTGGATTAATTTGGCCCAGTAATTTCAGAGGAGAAGATTTTTGTAAAAGATTACTAAGATTTACGAAAAATGGTTAAAAATTGACTATAAAGGGCAATAACTCCTAAAGGGCTCAACTGACGATTTTGGTCATGTTGACTTATTTGTAAATCTTACTTTGCTGAACATTATTGCTGTTTACAGTTTATCTCTATAATAATATTCAAGACAATAACCAAAAACAGCAAAATTTCCATAAAATTACCAAAAACTGCATTTTACCCCTATGTTCTATTTTTAGCCATGGCGGCCATCTTGGTTGGTTGGTTGGCTGGGTCACCGGACACATTTTTTAAACTAAATACCCCAATGATGATTGTGGCCAAGTTTGGTTAAATTTGGCCCAGTAGTTCAGAGGAGAAGATTTTTGTAAAAGTTAACGCAGAACGACGACGGAATATCACCTTTCAGGTGAGCTAAAAAGAAACAAATTGTTCTGCTAGATTTTTCAATAAGAAATCAACCATGTAGATTTTTCAATTAATTCCAAATGGAAACACTTCATGTGTTTTTACTTGTATCAAATTTGATTAACCTTACCCAAAAGGGGAATATGGCTTTTAAATGTCAGAGGACAGCAAATATGTTTTATTTAAAATAAATTACAGATCCTAATGGTTTTTAATGTATATTCATTGTCTTATAATTTTTAGTGGTTTTTTTTCAAATTGCTCATCATGTAGTAGAATTGATTATGTAAAATAAGAGAAATGTAATCTGATAACATTGTGACAGAAAAAAGTTATGTTGCCCTATCTACCTTTTATGTGAAACAAAACTAAAATATATGTAAATAACCACAAAAGTTATCTAAAATATTCTGATAAATGAATTAGAGTAACCTCCCATTAAACACATGTATAATGTAAGGAATTATATTTGGAAATATAAAATATATTTAATATGACAAACAAATGAAAAGAAGTGACATATGACATCTCTTTCTGTGTTTTTTTTTTTTTTTTTTTTTTGTCTTTAAACTTTAGATTAAACATGTATTTCTAATGCCTAAACTTGGGTCATGATATCAGCTAATTTGATCAAAGATTAAATATTGAAAACAACAGGCTTAATAATTTCTTGCTTCCGAAGTTAAATTATTGGCCAGCATTTTATATACAGTGTCAACTTTTTAAATACAACTAACTGAAGTAAGTACTCTACTGAACAGTCCTAATTAATAATTATGTATCATATTCACAGGCAAAATCAGTCATTTAAATGTGTACTTGTTACTTAGATCAGGTATAAACATGTATCAATTAACTTCCTGGTAGGAAGACATTGAGTTTTAAAGGAGACACAAAATGAAAGCAAAAATCAAATGTTAACAGATGAAGTGGTATTGACTCAAAACAAGAGGTATTAATTAGAAAATTATTGATTATTGAAAGTCAAATCATCATCAAGATAACATTAAGTGTTTTAAATTTATTGTATTTCTATTGATAAATCTTCACTTATATGTTTTCATCAAATACATAAATTTATGTATGCCAAAATTCTGTGTTACTTTTCAAATATATTTTACATATAAAAAGCTTTAAAATGGAGTCAGTTTATATAAATGTTCAAGGTGCCAAGTGACACATAGCTGCTTGCAACTAAATTATTGTGTCTCTGATAAATAGTAAGCTCATTTTGCATTTATGAAAAAAAACATACATGTCCTAATACTGCAATTAATAAATTCTAAGGGAATATTGGTTACTAACAGTTGACAAATTAATCCTTCTTTGAATTTCTTGATGTTTGAGAATTTCTCAGAGACTTGAGAGACAGTTAGCATGAGTTAGGTCAAACATTATGATTATAAAAGTCATATACATGTACTGTACAGAAAAGTGTATGAGGATAATGAGTGAAAAAACTTGTTTAAAGAGAAGTTTCACAAAGGGTAAGAATCGACCATAAGACTTTAATGCATTTTCTTTTCATTTAGACAAAGATACTATGTATTGCACATAGAAATATATATAGTTGTAATATTAGTATCAAAACAAAATATTTTCTTTTTGGTACTTCACATAAAAATTTACTAAGTTGTGACTCCTCAATTGTGCTCTTTAAGTTTTAGTGTCTTTTTTTTTTTTGTGGCCACTTTATCAAAATGTTTTGTGTCCAGAGATTCAATACCAAACTTGGAACATTTTGTTCGTAGATTGAGGTCAAGGTTTTCCAAAAGCTTTTAAGTCTAAAGTAGCAGCTCTTAAGACCCTGTGTTGCTCGTCTGCATTTTTAACTTGATCACTTTTTACTTAAGGTAACACGATACCGAATGGCATATCTCTCGATTTCCAAAATTTTTGGCATACGTGTACTTTGAATCGAGTTACATAGGAATATGTAATAAAAAATGGGGGTCACCATTTTTGTTTTTTTTGTAATTTTCATAGGAAAACGTCACTTTTGGCGACAAATTTACTTAGGTATATAGGGGAAATGCCTTTTTTCGGCTTACCTTTTTAGATTTTCGAATGGATGGCTATTTTCTTATATACGGAGAAAAACAAAAAACTAACATAATATCCAGGATTGCATAGTGAATCCATACACGTATAGAAACTCATATGTCACCATTCTTGTTTTTGAAATAAATGGCTTCAAAGTTGATCGATAGGCCTAGAATTTGACCAAAAACGTGTGACGTTATGGTGTACGGAATATAACGTTATTTCTTCTCAGAGAAATGGAGAAATAAATATGTGTCGGGATCTGAATGAGTATATTTTATTTTCATTTCCCCTGTCGACTATCGTAAAGTTCCTAGTAATGCAATATAAAATTCTACTGAATCAGATACAATTTTATTTCGTCCTGCACATGGAATTTCACTCATATGAATTAATATCAATATCGTCCGATTTTCACATCATCAAACGAGCATATCATGACTTGAAACTTGCGTGAACAGGTTCCATGTGAATCTTATGATAATAGTTCATGCATAAATCACCGGAATTTTGTACACGTTAAATTCACGTAAATATTTGAAATAAAATTATTTAAATAATATCTTTGTTCTAAAATTTGATTAAAACCATAAAAAATACCTTCAGATTTTTGTTAAGTTTATGTGAAAATTAAATGAAACATTTCACGTGAGATTCATCCGAATTACTGATTTTGAACTCCATCATATTAGACAATGATGGTATCATCACTGCATCCCGTGATGCAGAAATATAGTATTTAAAAAAAAATTGATTCATTTAACAGTTTTTTAATTGCTTGGTTTGATGGTTGTTTAATGTTCAGTGGCAAATAGTTCATGCATGTTCGGACGATACAATACAATTTTGAAAACAGTTGTTGTTAAAAGACACATTTGATGCACCAGTCAAAAACGATTTTGTGAAAATTATGAGGAAAAATAATGATCATGATAAAATACACATTCAAAAAAATAAAATAACAAAACTCCCAAGAAAAAATCAAAACGAAAAAATCCCTTATCAAATGACGAAAAACCTGAATTTTGTTATTTTATTTCTGCCGAATCAAGTGCCCATGTATTTTTCAGCCTTCGTTAACTTTCTAATGCTTCATTCCGATGTTGCTGTCCGTCCTGAGTAGACGTTGTTTATACGATTACAAAGCTGGCACTGTATTTTAAAATATTTCCAAAACTATATCGAATTTACTCTGTACAGACCAATGAATTTCAGAGACTGTTTACACATGGAACACAGGAAAAGTCATTCGGCTAAATAACCACTTTTTTACATTCCATACAAACAAACTATTTTCTGTATGATTTTCAACGTCTGCTTGTATTGTTCTTGTCCCCCTAATTATATCCGTATTCTCATCCAAATAAATTTCAATCTTGTCCGAGCGGTGTTTTTGATGACCATTTTAAAACGAATTAATAGTTGTAAAATTCCCCGTTTTTTTCAGACATCATCCGAAGCTTTATGAATTAGATTTCTACTTTCAAAACAAAATTTCATGGGGATACGGCGTGAATCATGAATAAGTACTTATTGCAAAAATAAACCAAGGTTTACTTTTATAAATTGTTATTTGGATGGAGAGTTGTCTCATTAGCACTCACACCACATCTTCCTATATCTATACCAAGAATAAAAATAAAGTGATAAAACTGTGCCTGTTATGCATAAGAACATATATAGATAAAGCGTGCAGATGCTTTTAAAATATCAAAGAAACAGAATATTTAAAAAGTTAAGTAATACTTTTTAAAGATTAAATTCTCCCTCGCCCTGCTCGTCCGAATTTAAAGTATTTCTACTCTAAATTCAATAGGCTTTAAACAAAACAAACACAGAAATAGAGTTAGTTGCTCGCAGTAACATTATTATCTTCTCTTGCGATACAAATTTTATTTCACTCTATAATACAAGTTTCTTCGATACAAACAACATAATATAAATACATGTAATAAACATAGCAGCCATTAATGTGACTAACTTCGTACTATACGACCTAACTGCGAGCACCTTCGATACTAATACATTTAAATGCCAAACTTTATATAGTACCCCACCCGTAGAAACCGTCAAAACTTTTCTCGTGCCTTGTACACGTAACATCAGACTTTATAAATAGTACATACTCCTGCAGAACTAGTTCTAAAACTAGTTACACTAGTTCCCATCTATATATAATAACTACAAATACCTAACGGGAAAACCCCAATTTCAAACGAAATGAAATATATTTAACATTGAGCAGAATGATTGCCGGAAAACGATAAAACAATCTATGTCAAATAACCGCTACATATTGCATCAAAGCTCTCGGCACTCTGCATCTAGGGAAAGTTACCGTTAAAAATGCTACACAAAACCCGCTGCATTGGCTTATATGTGTGAACGTTATTCGATAACGTCAGGAACGATAACTCATGGCATAACGTCATTCGGTATCGTGTTACCTTAAAGCAATCACCAAAGGGAACTAACTCTATTAAGAAATAACTGACATTTAAAGTAATGTAACCATTTTTATATATCTTAATTCTGATGATAATTTTTTCCTTTTCAGAAAACCTTTCTTTCTATCCACTTAGGTTTTCAAGATAATAGTCACAAAATTATCAAAAATGTTACAAATTATCATTTAAGGGCAATAACTAATATAAAGAGTCCACTGTTGATTTCAGCCATTATGGCATTGTCTTGCTAGTCATTTGTGCTTTTTAAATTTCTATCTAAACGCAGGGGTGTGGAAATGCTATGCCTGACTCGCCCGACTCGTACATTTGAACAACCGGACAAGAAATTATTTTTGTTTTGGTTGCCCATGGACAAGTAAAAAAATATACAACATTTGCATGTACAAGACAAAGTTCAAATCCAACAAAAAACATAAAATTAATTTCAAAACGTATAAAGATGTTTAATTTATGTAAAAGAAACCAATCTTCAGCAAGTAAAAACATCAATGTTCATGACGATAAATATTACATGATACTGGAAATAGATCGATTGCCAAAATAAATAAAAATAAGTATGCGAACCAGAGTCGCGTAACATTGCATTGGCTTTGTCCATTGACCCTGGATCGTCGATTACCGTCTTTTGGTATGTATAACGCGCACATTTATACCCTAGATCATGTTTCTAGTAAGAGGGGTGCGTGTTATACATGACTACAAACAATTTCTTAAGTCTTTTTTTCAGGTCCAAACTCCGACAAAGAAATTTCCAAGTGAAGTGAAGAGTACGGAATATTTTTGCTAAACCCTCGATTGTTTTTATGTTTTACATGTTACAATTGTAATATGTATCGTATTGTTCTTGATTTGTCATGTTTTATTCAAATAAAATTCATTTTATATCTTTGTTGTTACGTTTATTGTGTAAATTTGTCCATCTGTTTTGCAATCAGGAAATTTGCCAAGTCTTAATAAAGACACAATAAAGCTTTTGCTGTCGATTAAATTAGCCTCTGTGTTCCTTGTTGTCATAACTTATTGTTTTAGTAAGTGTTCATCATAGAGAGTTGAAGAAAAGTGTATGAAATTTGAATAAACCACGCTCGTTTTGACAAGATAAACCGCCATTTTTTCTAATGTATTGATCAGGTGATCACAAGTCATGTGGGTAAGTCATGTGACTTAATATTGTAAAGTGATGATTTACTGTCTATGAAAAAAATATTAGGAAATATACGTTTTTACTTTTTAATTTTTCAACTTTTAAACAACTGTTTAACAACTGTTTAAACCATTCAAGAAATTATGATTGAAAACATGATAATCCCATAATTGTAACCTGAATGAATTTAATTAGGAACAAGGTCAACCTGTCACTGATTTGTTTTGACATCAATTAGACCCGTTGATTGAGGTGTGATAATCCGGATTAACAGCTAGAATCATCAAACAAAAAATATAAACAATGAGATTTTAACAATTTATTACAGCACTAATGACATTAATTATAATTATTAGACTGATTTGTAATTATTTTATTGTTTGAATCAGAACAATAATTTGGTCATTTAATCTTGTCCTTGATACTCAACCCATTTATTAAATTTGGATTAAAATATTTATCTCAAACTCATAAAATTCTTATTCATTTGTTAGAATACTTTCAATTTCATATCAATTACGTATTCTGTACGGAATTCTCCGACATTGGTGTCCATTTAAAAAACTTCCTGTTTACCGATAAACTTCCTGTTTGCCGATTTCGGAGATGTAACTTTTCCGAAAATGTCAATGAATATTATACAAACAAGAAACTTTTTTTCTCCAGTTTCTCGGACCAGAAAGGGGGTGCGCACAATACATCAATGCGCGCTATACATACCAAAAGTTTTATCCATCATTTACCGGTGTCATATGGTATTTTGAACCCCCTAAAAATTGAACCCGGGGTTAAAATACCATGCGGTAAAATGACCCCGGGGTCATTATACCGCATGGTATTTTGACCCCGGGGTCATTTTTCACATATGGTATTTTGAACCCCCCTGCGGTATATTGAACCCCCCTGTTTTTGATAAATAATATTGCAGATAATCTAATTTAAAATTTATTGGCTATTAATTTTTTTAATTTGAGGTCTATGGTAGGGGTTCAATATACCGCAGGGGGGTCAAAATACCATGGCTAAGTAAAATTTTCAAAATATCTTTTCCAGCATATTTAATACATACAAACTACTCATTGGAGTATTATAACCATCTTAAGAAGTTAGAATAGCTAGAATATTTAAAATTTAAGGTCTATGGTAGGGGGTTCAATATACCGAAGGGGGTCAAAATACCATGGCTAATTAAAATTTTCAAAATATCTTTCCCAGCATATTTAATACATACAAACTACTCATTGGAGTATTATAACCATGTTAAGGAGTTAGAACAGCTAGAATTTTTGAAATTCAAGGTCTATAGTAGGGGGTTCAATATACCGCAGGGGGGTCAAAATACCATGGCTAAGTAAAATTTTCAAAATATCTTTTCCAGCATATTTAATACATACAAACTACTCATTGGAGTATTATAACCATGTTTAGGAGTTAGAATAGCTAGAATTTTTGAAATTTAAGGTCTATAGTAGGGGGTTCAATATACCGCAGGGGGGTCAAAATACCATGGCTAAGTAAAATTTTCAAAATATCTTTTCCAGCATATTTAATACATACAAACTACTCATTGGAGTATTATAACTATGTTAAAGAGCTAGAATAGCTAGAACTTTTGAAATTCAAGGTCTATAGTAGGGGGTTCAATATACCGCAGGGGGTCAAAATACCATAGCTAAGTAAAATTTTCAAAATATATTTTCCAGCATATTTAATACATACAAACTACTTATTGGAGTATTAAAACTATCTTCAGGAGTTAGAATAGATTGAATTTTTGAAATTCAAGGTCTATAGTAGGGGTTTCAATATACCGCAGGGGGGTCAAAATACCATGGCAAGGGAAAATTTTCAAAATATCTTTTCCAGCATATTTAATACATACAAACTACTCATTGGAGTATTATAACTATGTTAAAGAGCTAGAATAGCTAGAATTTTTGAAATTCAAGGTCTATAGTAGGGGGTTCAATATACCGCAGGGGGGTCAAAATACCATAGCTAAGTAAAATTTTCAAAATATATTTTCCAGCATATTTAATACATACAAACTACTTATTGGAGTATTATAACTATCTTCAGGAGTTAGAATGGATTGAATTTTTGAAATTCAAGGTCTATAGTAGGGGTTTCAATATACCGCAGGGGGGTCAAAATACAATAGCTAAGTAAAATTTTCAAAATATATTTTCTAGCATATTTAATACATACAAACTACTTATTGGAGTATTAAAACTATCTTCAGGAGTTAGAATAGATTGAATTTTTGAAATTCAAGGTCTATAGTAGGGGTTTCAATATACCGCAGGGGGGTCAAAATACCATGGCAAGGTAAAATTTTCAAAATATCTTTTCCAGCATATTTAATACATACAAACTACTCATTGGAGTATTATAACCATGTTAAGGAGTTAGAATAGCTAGAATTTTTGAAATTCAAGGTCTATAGTAGGGGTTTCAATATACCGCAGGGGGGTCAAAATACCATGGCTAAGTAAAATTTTCAAAATATCTTTTCCAGCATATTTAATACATACAAACTACTTATTGGAGTATTATAACTATCTTCAGGAGTTAGAATAGATTGAATTTTTGAAATTCAAGGTCTATAGTAGGGGGTTCAATATACCGCAGGGGGGTCAAAATACCATGACTAAGTAAAATTTTCAAAATATCTTTTCCAGCATATTTAATACATACAAACTACTCATTGGAGTATTATAACCATGTTAAGGAGTTAGAATAGCTAGAATTTTTGAAATTTAAGGTCTATATAGTAGGGGGTTCAATATACCGCAGGGGGGTCAAAATACCATGGCTAAGTAAAATTTTCAAAATATCTTTTCCAGCATATTTACTACATACAAACTACACTTTGGAGTATTATAACCATGTTAAGGACTTAGAATAGCTAGAATTTTTGAAAATTCAAGGTCTATAGTAGGGGGTTCAATATACCGCAGGGGGGTCAAAATACCATGGCTAAGTAAAATTTTTAAAATATATTTTCCAGCATATTTAATACATACAAACTACTTATTGGAGTATTATAACTATCTTCAGGAGTTAGAATAGATTGAATTTTTGAAATTCAAGGTCTATAGTAGGGGTTTCAATATACCGCAGGGGGGTCGAAATACAATAGCTAAGTAAAATTTTCAAAATATATTTTCTAGCATATTTAATACATACAAACTACTTATTGGAGTATTAAAACTATCTTCAGGAGTTAGAATAGGTTGAATTTTTGAAATTCAAGGTCTATAGTAGGGGTTTCAATATACCGCAGGGGGTCAAAATACCATGGCAAGGTAAAATTTTCAAAATATCTTTTCCAGCATATTTAATACATACAAACTACTCATTGGAG
The DNA here is from genome assembly GCA_019925275.1 of Mytilus edulis. NCBI lineage: Eukaryota > Metazoa > Mollusca > Bivalvia > Mytilida > Mytilidae > Mytilus > Mytilus edulis. The sequence goes on along the minus strand of CM034356.1, from coordinate 35,605,041 downwards.
TATTATAACCATGTTAAGGAGTTAGAATAGCTAGAATTTTTGAAATTCAAGGTCTATAGTAGGGGGTTCAATATACCGCAGGGGGGTCAAAATACCATGGCTAAGTAAAATTTTCAAAATATCTTTTCCAGCATATTTAATACATACAAACTACTCATTGGAGTATTATAACTATGTTAAAGAGCTAGAATAGCTAGAATTTTTGAAATTCAAGGTCTATAGTAGGGGGTTCAATATACCGAAGGGGGGTCAAAATACCATAGCTAAGTAAAATTTTCAAAATATATTTTCCAGCATATTTAATACATACAAACTACTTATTGGAGTATTAAAACTATCTTCAGGAGTTAGAATAGATTGAATTTTTGAAATTCAAGGTCTATAGTAGGGGGTTCAATATACCGCAGGGGGGTCAAAATACCATGGCTAAGTAAAATTTTTAAAATATATTTTCCAGCATATTTAATACATACAAACTACTTATTGGAGTAGTTTGTATGTAAAAAATTCAATCCATTCTAACTCCTGAAGATAGTTATAATACTCCAATAAGTAGTTTGTATGTATTAAATATGCTGGAAAATATATTTTAAAAATTTTACTTAGCCATGGTATTTTGACCCCCCTGCGGTATATTGAACCCCCTACTATAGACCTTGAATTTTCAAAAATTCTAGCTACTCTAACTCCTTAACATGGTTATAATACTCCAAAGTGTAGTTTGTATGTAGTAAATATGCTGGAAAAGATATTTTGAAAATTTTACTTAGCCATGGTATTTTGACCCCCTGCGGTATATTGAACCCCTACTATAGACCTTGAATTTCAAAAATTCAAGCTATTCTTATTCCTTAACATAGTAATCATACTCCAATAAGTAGTTTGCATGTATTTAACATACTAGAAAAGATATTTTGAAAATTTTACTTAGCCATGGTATTTTGACCCCCCTGCGGTATATTGAACCCCCTACTATAGACCTTGAATTTCAAAAATTCAAGCTATTCTAATTCCTTAACATAGTTATCATACTCCAATAAGTAGTTTGCATGTATTAAATATGCTGGAAAAGATATTTTGAAAATTTTACCTTGCCATGGTATTTTGACCCCCCTGCGGTATATTGAACCCCCTACTATAGACCTTGAATTTCAAAAATTCAATCTATTCTAACTCCTGAAGATAGTTATAATACTCCAATAAGTAGTTTGTATGTATTAAATATGCTGGAAAATATATTTTGAAAATTTTACTTAGCCATGGTATTTTGACCCCCCTGCGGTATATTGAACCCCCTACTATAGACCTTGAATTTCAAAAATTCTAGCTATTCTAGCTCTTTAACATAGTTATAATACTCCAATGAGTAGTTTGTATGTATTAAACATGCTGGAAAAGATATTTTGAAAATTTTACTTAGCCATGGTATTTTGACCCCCTGCGGTATATTGAACCCCCTACTATAGACCTTAAATTTCAAAAATTCTAGCTATTCTAACTCCTTAACATGGTTATAATACTCCAATGAGTAGTTTGTATGTATTAAATATGCTGGAAAAGATATTTTGAAAATTTTACTTAGCCATGGTATTTTGACCCCCTACCATGGTATATTGAACCCCCTACTATAGACCTTGAATTTCAAAATTATAGCTGTTATGTCTCCTTTACATAGTTATTATACTCCATATAGTAGTTTGAATGTATTAAACATGCTGGAAAAGATGTTTAGAAAATTTAACTTTGCCATGTTATTTTGACCCCCCTACCATGGTATAATGAACCCCCTTCTATACATCTATAGACCTTTAATGCTTAAATATCTAGCTACTGTAACTCCTTTACATATTTATTACTCCAATAAGTAGTTTGTATTCATCTTAGTAGCTTGAAAAGATGTTTTGAAAATTTTACTTTTTAGATTAACTGAGCCATGGAAATTTGACCCCCTCCCCCTTTTTTACCATGGAGAATTAAAACTTATGTCTATCATTCTATATAAATATTTCAAATTTCAAAGAATTAAAGTGTCCAAGCTACATGGTCTAGTTATAATGCTTTAAGAAGTTTTTTTTATTGAAATTTGTTAGTTAAGACTTCAGAGCACTTACTTAAATACCCAGCAAATATTTTTCTTTTAACCAATCATTGAAAATTGACCTCCCCTTCTTGTATTAATGATTTTTAATATTTGATTAGCGTTTATATAATGTTAAATGTTTTATTAATCATCTAGAATGAAAAAAACAGGGGGGTTCAATTTACCATGGGGGTTCAATTTTCCATACAGGGGGGGTTCAATTTACCATGGGGGGGTTCAATATACCATAGCGGTATTTTGACCCCGGGGTCATTTTACCATGGGGTTCAAAATACCATATGACACCGGTTGTGTCATTTCTTTTAATTTTGTATCGAGATTCAGATTGACAAATACTTAATAAAAAGCTGGGCAAGCAAGACAAAAAGAATCATGAGTCGAGTAGAAAACCTTAAATGCAAACGGAGGACACAGAGTATTTAAAAAAAAAGGAAACAGAAGCGAGAATCACTGTCCTCAAATTTAGTATATTATGTACCTACTGGCTACAATTTTTATTCCAAAACTGCTGCAAAATTGTCCTTTACATGTCATTTCATTGGTTGGTTTGCTGTTAGGTTTCTGTCCCACTGATGTTAACCCATTTCCTACTTTCCTAATTTTTTACACATATAAACAAACGGATTTCATTTGTTTGTGATGCACAATAGTGCTAAGTAAGAATCATATATTAGCTAACAAGAAATACTTCAATATTTATTGGGATCATCGAGGCAAGTAAATTTTTTTACGGACAAGTAACATTTTTAGTTTTACTTGCCCAGGGACAAGTGCTCACAACAAATATTTTCACACCCCTGAAACGATGTATACAGTTTTCAAGATGATATTTAAAAATTGGAAAAAACCGTCATTAAAGGACAATAACTTTATTTATTATTTATACTTTTTTGTATTTGGCAAAACTTTTAGGAATTTTGGTCCTCAATGCTCTTCAACTTCGTTCTTTTTTTGGCCTTTTTAACTTTTTTGGATTCGAGCGTCACTGATGAGTCTATTGTAGACGAAACACGCGTCTGGCGTATATACTGAATTTAGTCCTGGTATCTATGATGAGTTTATTTATTAAGGAGTCGTTAATTGATTTCAGTTATGCTGCCTTATTTGCTGATCTTCTCTTGCTGATGAAGTTTTTATCTTCTATTACAGTTTTTAAGAAATTAGAACAAAACAGAATCATCATGTGATATTGATATCAAAAGTGATAAACCTTCCTTGACTGAGGGATCAAAATGGAGTGCAACAAACATAATCAACTGCTTAGCTTATACTGTCCAAGTCATTTAATGCCATCCTGCGATGTATGTATTTCCACTAGCCATTCAAAATGTAATGGAATAACAAGTTTAGCTAGCGTGGTGGATAAAACCAAAATTGAAAACTCCAAAGAATCTGTAGAGAAAGACATTAACTATTTTTTATCTATTCTTGACCAATTAGTGACCAGCAAATCAAAAACCATTAAAACAGGAGAAAATCATTGCATAGGCATAAAGAAATCAATTAATGAGATTAGAAAGGAAATAAACAAACATTTAGACCACCTTGAGGAGAAGTTATGTCAAGAAACTGATATCATCTGGAATCAAGAAAGATCAAAAGCAACTGATTTCATCTCAGAAATTGAAGGGAAAAGGGAAAACTTGAAGGAGATGAAAGAACATTTACAAACAGTTACAACAAATACTTCCAAACTGCAATCCTTTCTAGGTGTACATAAGATTGAACAACAAGTACATCAATGTCAGCGATATATTGAAGATCTAGAAGATGACGAGAGGACAAAAGAAGTTGACATCAAAATGAAGCAAAATAGTGAGATAGAAAACATAATAGGCAAATTAGTTTCAATAGAATCAGTTGGAGAAGTTTCAGTTGTTAAGACAGAAATAAACTTGAATCGAGAAACAAGTTTGAGGAGGAAAGCACAAGTAAAATCACAAGAACAATCCAACATAAACAACATGACAATGAATATTGAGACAAAGATAAAGACCAACATAGAGAAGAGTATTAGTGACATGATTTGTCTGATTGATGGAAGATTTATAGTAGTGGACTGGGGTGGTAAAGTTCACCTACTTAGTTCTGATGGCAAACTTCAGAAACAGTTACCTATACTGGTGGAGCCTTCAGTGTGACACAGATCAATGAGGACACTATTGCCATAACTTATTACAGTGAGAGAGCCATTAAGATCTTCAACATGGATAATGAAACAAGTTACCAAAGTTATCAAATTAGGAAAAGCATGCTATGGTTTATCATTTCAAATAATTCTCTGACTGTAGGTTTGAATAAAGATGAAATCCGTATTATAGATTGGAAGGAAATACACTGAAGTCAATACAAGTTCAGAGTGAATCATACCTGTATCATCTTGTTTACTGTGATAAAAGAGTAATCTTTAGTGACTCAACAGGTAAAGCAGTATACTGTGTTGATGATTCAGGTAAACAGATCTGGGAGTATAAACAGGATTTAATAGGACCACGTGGACTTTGTATAGATACTTATGGTAACATTATTGTAATGGACAGTATTTCTCGAAGAATAATAGTAATATCAAAAGATGGACAGGATAGTAAAGTACTGATTAGTAAGGAGGATGGACTGAAGTATCCACAGTTTATCTGTTTTAAACATAATGAGTCTTCAGGTTTTATTTGTGATAATATTGGCAGTTACTTGGCCAAATTTAATTTGTCATGTGAATAACATTTTTACTGAGATATCACATGAATATTGTTTTCTATGTAAGTAACACATCTAAAAACAGTGGTAATATTTAATATTGTGAGGTAGGAATTTGATAGTTATCATGTAGACATGTGGGTAGATATTTGTTTTTGTTGTGTTGTTGGGTTACTGTCTAATTAATGTTCGCAACACATATATCCTGATATTCCTAAGTGGTGATATTGAGTGTGAAATTTAAATGAGTAATAAGTAAAGTAGATGTTAGTTTTTGTTGTTTTGTTGGGTTAACATTATTAAAAATATAAGGATATGTGTGGTCAAAGCATGGGGCTGTGTGGCATATTTTCAATATTTAAATGCCCTGAACTTGTTTGATTTTAAATTTAAACTAAAATTGTGTACCACCCTACCTTTACTTTTAGCCCATTTCAGAATTATTTTTTTTTTGCAATAGTATGTTTTAATACTGGTAACAGTCCCAAGTTGTGTCTTTCTGAGATGAAACATATAGATCATATCTGGGAACAAGTATGTCAACAAATCATATTATCTATGAATATTATATATCTCCCCAAAAAGGCATGGTTGGAGAAACAGCTGTATTTACAAAGTGCAACCTATATTTCTTTGTTATGGTATTTAATGTGAAGTTTGAATGTGAGAGGAAATATAGGCAAGTGTGAAGATGTATGTTTTTATTCTTATGTTGGGTTTCTGTCTAATTAATGTCAACAACACATATCCTTATATTCTTTTGTATTTATTATGGTCTAATTGATGCCAACATCAAATATCTTTATATTCCTTAGCAGAGATAAATGTGAGAGATCATGTTGACATGTGTGTAGATGTTTGTTTTTGTTGAATTGTTGGGTTACTGTCTAATTAATGTGAACACACATATCCTTATATTTCTTATTAATGGTATTCAGTGTGAAATTTAAATGTGAGAGAAAACAAAAGCAAGTGTGAAGGTGCATGTTTTATTTTACTGTTAGGTTACCGTCTAATTAATATCAACAACACATATTATTGCATTTCTGTAATAAAGCCAATGCACTTTACCATATAAAGGAACTCCCTTTGCAGCTAAAAGGTTCTTAAAAAATAATTTCATGGAATAGAATGTTGATATGCACTACTATTTTATTCAAAGGTCAAAGCATAGGGCTGTGTGGCATATTTTCAATATTTAAATGCCCTGAACTTGTTTGTTTTTAAATTTAAACTAAAATTGTGTACTACCCCTATCTTTACTTTTAGCCCATTTCAGATTTTTTTTTTTGCAATAGTATGTTTTAATACTGGTAACAGTCCCAAGTTGTGTCTTTCTGAGATGAAACATATAGATCATATCTGGGAACAAGTATGTCAACAAATCAAATTATCTATGAATATTACACATCTCCCCAAAAAAGGCATGGTTGGAGAAACAGCTGTATTTACAAAGTGCAACCTATATTTCTTTGTTATGGTATTTAATGTGAAGTTTGAATGTGAGAGGAAATATAGGCAAGTGTGAAGATGTATGTTTTTATTCTTATGTTGGGTTTCTGTCTAATTAATGTCAACAACACATATCCTTATATTCTTTTGTAATGGTAGTGGTATTTGGTGTGAAGTTTGAATGTGAGAGGAAATATAAGCAAGTGTGAAGATGTATGTTTTTATTCTTATGTTGGGTTTTGTTTTTTTAATGTCAACAACACATATCCTTATATTCTTTTGTTATGGTATTTGGTGTGAAGTTTGAATGTGAGAGGAAATATAGGCAAGTGTGAAGATGTATGTATGTTTTTATTCTTATGTTGAGTTTTGTCTTTTTAATGTCAACAACACATATTCTTATATTCCTTTGTAATCATGGTAATGGTATAAAATGTATGAAATTTACATGTGATAGGAAATATACACAAGTGTAAAGACGTATGTGTTAGTTGTGGTGTGGGTTATGGTCTAATTTAAAATGTCAACATCAAATATCCTTACATTCCTAAGAGCTGATATTTGGTGTGAAGTTTGAATGTGAGAGTTAAAGAAGACAAATGTGTTGATGTTTGTTTTTATTGTGTGGTTAGGTTACTGTCTATTCAGTTATTTCAATATTAAATATCCTTATATTACTTAAAGGTTATATTTGGTATGAAGTTTGAATGTGAGAGATACTGTTGATATGTGTGTAAATGCTTGTTTTGGTTGCTGATCATTTTGCTGTTTGCAGTTTTTCAAAGTTTTGGCAAAAACAAATCCCATAATTGGTTATTTTTTTTAATCTACTTACAGAAATAATTTTGATCATTTCATTGAGATTGGGTTTTTTCATTGATTGCCATTTTGCACTTGTTTTTGATTCATAATCCTGTAATTAAAGTACCTTCCCATTATAGTTTGATAATCCTGAGCGCCATCCCAATAACTTAGGGGGGCTCGCGGATATAAATCAATTTTTTTTCCAATATAGGATTTCATTATATTTTTCCATAAATGAACTTGATCATATACTTAATACAAAATTCTAATATGACGTGCTTCTTTAGCTTTGTAAACAACACTGTGATAAAATTCTCAATAAAATATACTTAGCGCAGACTCATAGATATACACATAATGGCTTTTACAATATACTACCCAGGTAAATATACATGTATTGGAACCTATTTGCAGACGCTTTGCCGATTTTATTGTTTTAAAAAGTGCAATTAAAAAAAGACGAAATAACTTTTATTCAAATTCATATGCATAATAAAAAGAAGTAATGCACAAGAGCTCGAAAGTCTTTTAATCTTTTTGGCGCATTTAAGTCATTTCAAAACATGACGTCATACAAATGAAACCGCTAAAGTTGAAAGTTTTCTGTTACGTGAACCATCGGAATTCGTATGATATTGTATTAAAACTGATTTTTCAGGTTCATAGGTTTTGTTTTATTTTCTATTCTATTGCATTATTCGCATATTTACTCATTTCAGCAAGTCAGCATGGCGGCTCCTTAGTTACAAAATGTCAACTTTGGATTTGACGGAAGCTTATGAGAAAATATGTAAATTAAAAATGGCAATTGTTGGGTTTGAGAATTTAAAGAATTAAAAAAAAACATTTCTAGCAGTTATTCACGAAATAACCTACACAAGCTACATATTTATAAAAATATTTGAGCTTTATCTAACAGGGATTAAAAAGAACAGCCACACACACAGCATACCCACCCTAGCTTCAGTTTTTTTAATGACCATATTTGTCCTATTAGAATCGAAATAATTCATGGAAGCTATAGATTGTTGGAAATTTACACATGGCCTGGGCCGTGATATTCGTTAATTTTTTCCATGCCATGTGTAAATTTCCAACAATCTATGGCTTCCATGAATTATTTCTTAAATGAAATATAACTAAAGGCTCTCAAGAGCCTGTGTTGCTCACATGTTACTGTATTTACTGATGTCTGCCATTTTGGTTGGTAGCAGGGTCATTAGACTCTTTTTTAAAACAGATACCCTAGTAATGATTGTGGCCAAGTTTTGTTAAATTTGGCCCATAGTTTTAGAAAAGAAGATTTTTGTACAAGTTACAAAAATGACGAAAAGTTGTTCAATATTGACTATAAAGGACAATAACTCCTTAAAGGGAAACTTCGCAAAAAAATCAAAAATTGATATTATGTCCATTCTGTATAGAAATGCTCAAATTTATAGATATTAAAGTTTTATTCCGCTAGATAAGAAATCACCATCGATTTTAAATTTAGAGTATCAATTCTCTGTGTTCCGCCATTTTGTCGTCTTCCCCGATTAAAAATCACGATATGTCTATAAACCACAAAGGACCAAAACTACATTAACCGATGTAGTAGTAATTGCGTGTCGATATCTTGTCAATCGTACGGTTGTTTTTATCTGACAAACTAACTTGATACGGAAAATGTTCTTAATTTTTTTAAATAACCATAGTCTGTTATTTTTGAACTGTTAATATTGGAATTAGTTAAAAAGTCAAAGTTTAAATCATAAATAAGTGTTCCGTGAAAACTGTTTTCGCAAATCTAATTCGTTTATAATTCTTTAAAGTAATAAATTTTATTCAAATAAATTCGGATCTTCCCTCATTTGATCACCAGCATGACTAAAGGTAGTACTCCCAAAGGTATTGTGCATGTTGTGAGGGGTGTGAGGTGACACGTCCAGGTATTCAAGCGATTTCCTGTCGGGCTTGCAAGTTCATGCATCGTTTCACTTCTGTAGGTATTGATCAGTGTACATGGCCGATAACTTATAACTCTCCATTTTGAACTATCAGGTGTATGATATACATCTCTGTCTTGCGTGTACGAAAGTGATATTATATACTAGTCATTACTAAACTCATACGCTTGTTTATAAATAACATTACTGGTGTAAAGAATATTATTTGTAAAAATATAAATAATACAAAAAAAAAAAAAGATTTGATGAAATAAAAATCTATTTCCTTTTTTTTTCAAGGTTTAATTTGGGAAAATGTAATATATACTTGTTGTCAATAGTAAAGGACGGATTGGAACATACCAGAAATATTGATTTAAAAAAATGTACGCACTTGTCGACGATTCATTTCTACACCTGGATAGAAAGTTATGGAGCTATACCGCAATTTAAAATCTATACATGTATACATTGAACATAAGAAAGAAACATACATTTTGTGTAAATTGGGGTAACAGTTTTGTAAATAGACTAGTCCACGTATTATAACAGTATGTAATCATCGAATTAGATAGACTATTGTATACCAAAAGAAGAAGAAGAAGACCAATTTGATTTAAATACAGGTCGATATAATAACTTGCTTCGGTTCATCGAAGTTATGAACATAGTAAAATCACAAATATATATATCAATTAGATTGTTCTCCAATGAAGGAAAAATTCGACATCATCACAATTGTTCCGACATTCATGTAAACATATGCAACTGGACGTACACTAATAAACCCCAAGGGATGTGAATATTTTCTAGGAAAACTATTGAGTATAAAAGTTTCAAATTGATTTCGGGATTTATTTTCTTTCTTGATATTCAATGACAGCAATTTAAAGAATAAACTGCTTGTCCGCTTTAGGGGTATTCTTGCCAGTTGAACAGACTTTTAATTACATTCAAAAATAGGGAAATTAAGATGACATTAAATTCATTGTCTTTTTTTTTTTTTAAACATCGTTGGCCAAATAGCTAAAGTATTATTCGTTGTGAGAAGAAGACTATTTTAATAAGGACGCTCCCGATTATGAATAAATTTGGTTGACGTTTTTCACACTTGAAAACAATATATATCATTTCGTAATTTTTCGATTCCATTCCAAGAGTATCCTTAAATTTCCTGTCAATTTTTTAAAGCATTTTTTTTTTTCAAATAGCTGAAGTATTCATGCGTTTTGAGATTTAAAATATTTTGATGAGAACATTACTTCTTAAATAGGTAAATAACGATCGCTTTGGATGGACTAAATTATATAATTGCAATCTGTTTGAAATATTAAAGGTTGCCGATTCTAATTTTTTAAAAGTACATTTTTTAGTTCATACACTCTTGTTTAGAAGGCTATTTTTATTTATAAATTTATTCAATTAAAATAATTCAGTATTTTATGGTTACAAAAGAAATCAGAAGTCATAATTCATTTAAAAGTGAGCTTATGCAAAATATATAAAAATATACAACAGCTATCCAGTTATTGTGCGACCTTATTTCTCCCGTAAATTCATTTTTATTCTTTTTCTTACATTTCTGTGTCTAAAAGTATAACTGACTCCCAGATATCATTCATACGAAATGTTGTTCACACCTGAAATGGTGAACCGTGACGCCTAGGTGTCACTGAATGAAGATCAAAAGATTAGAATTACATAATGCTAATCTTTTAATTACCTTGAGTTTAACTACGCATTCAACATTCACTAAGTGTCACAAATTAATACACATTTAATTTCCACAGAACAAGCAAGTGAAAATGTTCTCTGGTATGAAGCAAAAAGTTCAGAATACAAACATGTATTTTTTAATACACTATCGATCGTGTCAGTTTCATATGTTTGTTTTAAGTATTTGAAGAAAAAAAAAATCATAAAATGTTCTATTGTATTATATTTACTTTAATTACTAGAATTCGTATAAAAAATCCACACATGAATCCTACAATCTAATTTTAAAGTTGCATGGCTATCACTTACTTTTCGTTGGTTAATAGCTAGACCAAAAGTCGTCGATGCGCTTTAAATAGCGTTATTATATGGTTAACGAACAAGACTTAAATGAGATTAATTTCACTTTCGGCATGCTCCAAGACTTAAACTACGTCACATAAGTCAGGAAGTTTGATAAAATAAAATTAATAATTCCCAATTTTCTTCTTTATTACTTTTCATATCGAAATAAAACTTGGTGAATATGTTTTTTATGGTATTATGAACATAATTAGATGAAAAGTGAAAAATCGTGAATTATCCCTTTAAGGGGTTCGCTAACCATTTTGGTCATGTTTGACTTATTTGTAGATCTTACTTTGCTGAATATTATTGCTGTTTACAGTTTATCTCTATCTATAATATTATTCAAGATAATAACCAAAAACAGCAAAATTTCCTTAAAATTACCAATTCAGGGGCAGTAACCTAACAACAGGTTATCAGATTCATCTGAAAATTTCAGGACAGATAGATCTTGACCTGATAAACAATTTTACCCAAGTCAGATTTGCTCTAAATGCTTTGGTTTTTGAGTTATATGCCAAAAACTGCATTTTACCATTATATTCTATTTTTAGCCATGGCAGCCATCTTGGTTGGTTGGCCGAGCCACCGGACACATTTTTTAAACTAGATACCCCAATGATGATTGTGGCCAAGTTTGGTTAAATTTGGGCCAGTAGTTTCAGAGGAGAAGATTTTTGTAAAAGTTAATGCAGGACGACGACGACGGACGACGATGACGGACCCCAAGTGATGAGAAAAGCTCACTTGGCCTTTCGGCCAGGTGAGGTAAAAACGGCAAAATTTCCTTAAAATTACCAATTTAGGGGCAGCAACCCAACAACCGGTTGTCGGGTCCATCTGAAAATTTCAGGGCAGATAGATCTTGACATGATAAACAATTTTACCAACATCATATTTGCTCTAAATGCTTTGATTTTTGAGTTATAAGCCAAAAACTGCATTTTACCCCTATGTTCTATATTTAGCCGTGGCGGCCATCTTGATTGGATGGCCGGGTCACCGGACACATTTTTTGAACTACATACCCCAAAGATGATTGTGGTTAAGTTTGGATTAATTTAGCCCAGTAGTTTCAGAGGAGAAGATTTTTGTAAAAGATTACTAAGATTTACGAAAAGTGGTTAAAAATTGACTATAAAGGGCAATAACTCCTAAAGGGGTCAACTGACCATTTGGGTCATGTTGACTTATTTGTAAATCTTACTTTGCTGAACATTATTGCTGTTTACAGTTTATCTCTATCTATAATAATAATCAAGATAATAACCAAAAATAGCAAAATTTCCATAAAATTACCAATTCAGGGGCAGCAACCCAACAACGGGTTGCCAGATTAATCTGAAAATTTCAGGGCAGATAGATCTTGACCTGATAAACAATTTTACCCCATGTCAGATTTGCTCTAAATGCTTTGGTTTTTGAGTTATAAGCCAACAAGAATGTGTCCAAAGTACATGGCCCCACTCAATCATTTTCCATGTTCCATGGACCATGAAATAGGGTAAAAATCTAATTTGGCATTAAAATTAGAAGGATTATACTATAGGGAACATGTGTACTAAGTTTCAAGTTAAGGAGGCTCGAGGGTATAACAATTTCAGAAAAAAATCAAACATTTGTTTTTCATTACAAGTTTTATTTATTTCCTTTTGTAGTTGTTACTTTATCATATGGTACAAAAATCATTCAAAACAATCAATTCGTGTTGGCCCCAGATGACTTTCAAAATGTATACATCATTGAAAAAGTTCCAAATTATCTCCCTTTGGTGGAAAACTGCCATTTTTTGGCTCTAAAATTGAATTATCTTTTTCAACTCATCGGTGACCTTTCTTTTTTAATATAATTTCCATATAAGCTGTACTTAAACTAAATTATTGTAAAATTTTAGCGATTTCTGTAATAAATTTCTTTTTTTTATTTCGATATTACCTTTATTTCTCCCATTACTTCAACAGAAAAAAAACACCTTTACAAAAATGTATGCTTCTTTTGAAGGCAGATTGTGAGCGCAAATGAACGGTAATCCCACTTTTTTATTTTATTTTTCTATTAACTATAAGATAAAGTTCATTTATAGAAAAATATAGAGAAATCCTATATAAATGATTTAGACCCGCGAACCCCCTTAATTTGACTTCAATTTCATCAAAAACTACCTTGACCAAAAACTTTAACCTGAAACTTCCATTTTCATTTTCTATATTAAGTGGACCGTGAAATTGGGGTCAAAAGTCTAATTTGGCTTTAAAATTAGAAAGATCATACCATAAGCAACAAGTGTACTAAGTTTCAAGTTGATAGGACTTCAGCTTCATCAAAAACTACCTTGACCAAAAACTTTAACCTGAAACTCCCCCTTTCATTTTCTATGTTCAATGGACTGTGAAATTGGGGTCAAAAGTCTAGTTTGGCTTTAAAATTAGAAGGATCATATCATAAGCAACAAGTGTACCAAGTTATAAGTTGATTGGACTTCAGCTTCATCAAAAACTACCTTTACCAAAAACTTTAACCTGAAACTCCCTCTTTCATTTTCTATGTCCAATGGACCGTGAAATTGGGGTCAAAAGTATAATTTGGCTTTAAAATTAGAAAGATCATATCATAAGCAACAAGTGTACCAAGTTATAAGTTGATTGGACTTCAGCTTCATCAAAAACTACCTTGACCAAAAACTTTAACCTGAAGCAGGACGAACGAACGAACGAATGGAGCCACAGACCAGAAAACATAATGCCCCTCTACTATCGTAGGTGGGGCATACAAACTGCATTTTACCCCTATGTTCTATATTTAGCCGTGACGGCCATCTCATTTTTTAAACTAGATACCCCAATGATGATTGTGACCAAGTTTGGTTAAATTTGGCCCAGTAGTTTCAGAGGAGAAGATTTTTGTAAAAGTTAACGACGACGGACGATGGACAACGACGGACGCCAAGTGATGGGAAAAGCTCACTTGGCCCTTCAGGTGAGCTAAAAATTAATTATAATTATGAATGCTTCTTGTAACTTCATAGTGTTGTAAAATCATTGACCGTGCACACATTATTAAAATGAAGCACTTCCGTGCTTCATACAAAATGTACATCGGTCAAGGCTTTTACACCCCAATGAAGTTACAAAAAAGAAGCATTCAATTCTTAATTGAAGGCAGTTATCAAGTTATGTCTATGCATTCAATATCTTGAAGGCAATTTAAACATTAAAATCTTTACCTTTGTGGTTATTGCTTATTTTGACCAATGATTTCAGAACGTTGTAAATATATGTGTACAGGGAAAAAAATGATAGTTTTCATTTATCTATGAAAAATTGGTACCAAAGAAAAAAAAATTCTCTCTTGACTTTACTTAATAGCTTTATCATTGACAAGTTTAAGTTCTCAAAAACTATTAAAAATAATTACAATTTTATAAGACTTATCATTATACATGTAAAAGATTTATAAAAAGAAAAATGGGGGTCAATGGGCAAATTATTTTAAGGCATTCAAATGGATAACACCAGAGGATTCCGAAAATCTGACAAAATCCCAAAACATGACAAGCGAACTTCCTTTTTCCAGTCTAAAGTTCTATCTTATTATATATATAACTATTGATGTTGAATAACAGCTGTATGATTCACTTTGATAGTTGTGTAAACAAATCATCTTTCTTACCTGACCATGTGACTATTGTTGCTAGGTGACATTGTTCTGTTTCTGTTGATGGTTGGGTAAACACCACACCTTTTTTCTCTTTAAGAGAGTCCAACCAGCGCACAAATTTCCTGACACATAGATTTAATGGAATACCATTGTCTACCTGATCCTGTAAAATATCAAATATCAAAAATAACAAATTCAATGGTAAATTCAAAAAGAGGATATTTATATAAAAACTGACAAAACCAAACATTTGTTTTGCCAAATTCTTCATTATCCTGACACAGAAATTTTCAAGGTGGTAAATGGTGGGTTAAACCTGGTTTAATAGCTATCTTAACCTCCCACTTATATGATTGTTGGATATTGTTGGGTTATATTGACAAATTCTGTGAGCTACACAATCAGGCATAATCGATTAACATGACAATCATTGGAATCAAGCAGCCAAAATTGTGTAAACATTCAGTGTGTCTTTTTTATGTTGTAATGTTCCACTATTGTTTCAGATAAGGGCAAAGATTGGTACCTATAAAAACTTTTAAACCAGCTGCACTAGTTTGCTCCGACCGTGCAAGGGCTATATATAGCCAGTCAAGGTCTTAAAAACTTCCATTTACATTGTATTTGTTTGCACTTAGTCAGGAATTCTAATCTGATGTTCAGTAGTTGTTGTTTGTTGATGTGGTTCATAAGTGTATCTTGTTTTTTATAAAGATTAGACTGTTAGTTTTCTGGTTTGAATGGTTTACACTTGTCATTTTGGGGCCTTTTATAGCTTGCTATTCGGTGTGAGCCAAGGCTCTGTGTTGAAGACCGTACTTTGACCTACATTTATAACGATTTAGGTAAAATTACAAATTGTGACTTGGATGGAGAGTTGTCTAATTGGCACTCATACCACATCTTCTTACATCCAATCATAGATCATTTAGATATATACATAATGATGTACAATCAAACAAAATAATCTAAACAAAAACATACAACTGGCTCAATATCTTTAATTGTTTTTACATAGGCGGTAATGGTAACGTTTTTTCCTGTAGCTCAGTCCATATCGTAAACTTGGATATGTATGATAGCTCGTTTCGAAGCTGTGACATTTTCACATATGTGGTTAAATTTTCGGGGTACGAAGTGAGATTACTTTTTCCGTAAATTAGCAAACCCCGAACATCCTTTTGTGATGCGGCTCCTTGTGGTAAAATATCCCTTTTTTAACACAATAAGTTCTTTGAAAATTTAATACTTTGAACACATTCAATAGCTCCATAGTTTTTACACATTTATTCTATGTTCCTCTACTTTCCTAATCACCACAAATAATTAAGTTCAGTCATTTGTTAAAAATAGAAATATGTCCAATATCACTACACAGAGATTTTTTCTTTACACGTGACTTTTGAGTTCCTCATTTCAAGGCGCATTAGGGATGTTGTCCCAACTAAATCAAACAAAGACCTACAAGTTTATTTTAAACAATATTTTATTCTAATAAATTGAATTGGATTGGGCAACAGGCATAGCCTATGTAAGCCCTCTCCACCTAAACAAGGATTTCCTGTATATAACTTTTACGATTTTTAAGTTGTGAAAATACTTAAATACAAAGTAAAACTCTATATCATATCTGTTTAATATGTTAAGCTATAGGGTTTTTGTTTTGTACTGCCAATGATTAGTGTGACCAAAGAATGTCATTGGACATCATGGTGTGTTCTGTAAATCTAATTGTGACCTCCACCTAGACCCCCTTGGCTAGTCTCTAAATCAGCCATCTTGGAACCTAGTTAAGACATACCTGTGTTATACCAGTCAGCTGTTTACAGAATTCACTCAGGTTTGGTGCTTCTTGTGGTTGTACATAAAACTGAAATTCACTTTCTATCTTTCCTGTGGCAGTGTTCAGTAATACTGCAGGAAACTCGACTGAAAAATACCAAGCATACACTATAGTTTTTTACAGGGAATGTCAGGCATAACTTTAATAAGTTCATTATACATTGTAGGAAATACCAAGCATAACCCCGCCTCATTCTGTATGTATGTGCCTGTCCCAAGTCAGGAGCATTTAATTCAGTGGTGGTCGTTTGTTTATGTTTGACATATTTGTTTTTCATTCATTTTTTGTATATAAATTAGGCTGTTAGTTTTCTCGTTTAAATTGTTTTACATTGTCATTTCGAGCCTTTTATAGCTGATTATGCTGTATGGGATTTGCTCATTGTTGAAGGCCGTAAAGTGACCTATAGTTGTAAATATCTGTGTCATTTGGTCTCTGTAGGAGAGTTGTCTCATTGGCAATCATACCACATCTTCTTTTTTAGAATAACTATTTCTTAATACAAAATACTAATCATAGCTATCCATCTTTTTAAGCACTACCAAGCATATCAATAACCCTTTATAGGATATATACAAAGCAAAACTTTCCCTGCTTATAAGAACTTCCAATGCATAAAAATTTATAAAAATTTCAAGCATTACTAAAACTACAGCATTTTAAAGGAAATACCATGCATACTAAAGCTCAAAAGTTTGAATAGTGAACATACCAAGCTTTACCATAGCCCAAAAGTCTGAACAGTCAATTTGAATAATTTGAATTTCGTATTCATGAACTATAATACTAACTGGGTTTGTTTTCCATTTGAGAGTTCTCTGATATATACATGTATCACAACTTGTTTATTTAAAATGCATGCTGGTCAGGCCAAAGAATAATCTTTTTATATATCAATATTACATGTAGGTACATAATGTTGTCACCATTCAAAGCTTGTCTGCGGTTTGTTGTACGGATGCATGTGCCTTTGCTTATCCATCTTGAGCACCTGAGATCACCCCAAGTTTTGGTGGGTTTTTTGTTGCTTAGTCTTTGATTTCTATGTTGTGTCTTGAGTTCTATTATTTGTCTGTTTGTCTCTACTTTTTTTTACTTTGATCTAGGAGTTTGGATGTCCCTCTGGTATCTGTTGTCCCTATTTTAAGTGCTGTTCTTCGTTAACCACAAATTTAATTTTGATAAATTCTTTGTTGATGTTTTTATTTTTAATTATTTGTTTGTTTTAATTATAAAACTATAGTTTTAATGGATAGTTTACTTACTGATTTCCTGAGTTCTAAATTTACCATCCTGCCAACATGTTGATTCAAAATCTAATACCACTAAATATGGAAATGTTTGGTCTAAAAACATGAAAAATAGATTTAATAGAGGTTGTTGTTGTTCTTCGGATGGTTTTGCTTTATTTATTTCATTCAGAACAATCTTGGGCAAAACCATGCTGACTGGTTAAAGTTTGAAAAAAGTCTTTGAGATGCAGCAAAAATTGTTCACTGTATAATTTTACAATTCTTTGATATATCAATTAATTTAGACCGCATTGCATGACAATAAACATTATAACATTTGTCAGGCAAAAGATTCTTTCAAAATAACAAGATAGTATAAATACTGGGAAATTTCATAAAAAGTTTGAATTGAATCCTTCATTTCTCCCATAAGTCTGTGTGTTGGGTCTTCACTTCTCCCTAAAATTCTGAAGGGTACATATAGTGTATATTTTCAAAAATATAAATAACCCAAGAATGAATGATAAATATATTTGGCTTTTACAGAACCTAAAGAACCATGGGTAATTTCTTTGTTAATACCCCGAAATTAAAATAACTTCACTTCATTGGTTGATTTTCCATTGTTTATGACATCTTTAACCAATCATGATGTTTCGGTCATTGGTGTACAGTACAGTACACTTTTGAAAATAATACCAAAGATGCATTAGATTCCGAAACAGCAAATTGTATGCTTATACCTGTTGATGGTTTCCTACTGGTACTAGAATTTATACTTCTTTTTCGTAGTAATCCTAATTCTCTGTAAAATAAAATAAGATAAAATATAGATCCTAAACATTATTATCATTAAACATGGGTTTTATGTTTACATGTGTACATGAATTTAACAAAGATCAGTTAGATCTCACATCATGCACATCACTTATCAAGGCTAATTGAATGAATAAAATTACATTTACACATATACAATGTATATCATGCATATATTTAGACATGTTATAAGTTATATATATACAGAAAAACAAGAAATAATTTTTTACAAAATTTCCTTCTGGATACGAGCTTTTGATCATAAACAACAAATAAACAACAAAATGAACAAGCTTCTATCATGTCTATTCAAGTTTCATGAGTTTGGTTAGAAATCCAGGATATTTTAAGAAAATTGTTTAAATATTTAAAACTTTAACCTCAGACATGACAGAGTGAAATTGTAATGTTAAATGGCAGAAAAACTAAGTCCATTTTTTTAATAAAATACGGATGAACAGGGACTATTTTTTTACCAAAAAATATACATGATATACATATTACAAATTGTGTAGCATTCTACATGTTCTACTGTTTTCATTGGATAGGGAGATCACATGTTTCATAAGTTATTTTCCATGTACGTATCTGAACTTGCCTTGTTTCTATTTTTTACGTATATTGAGGCTATGTTTCTATTTATAAATATGGACCATAATTTGGTATTCGGCCTTTGGTTTCTTTTTGTATCCTTTTTTATAAGTTCTAAAACTTTAACTTTTATTCTGTGGGTTGTGTTGGTGTTATAATAGTATTAATGGAACAATTGAGTTTTTCAAGAAAACTGACACTCTCTATTTTGTCACAAAATGGCGGATACACCAAATCATGATGTAAACAATAGACTTGCCACATGTCATACACCTGTTGGGAATAGTATTCAACAGGCCCGACAAGTATTATATGGCCATACATCACAATATAACGTCCCATGTAACACACCAGCAGTCGTGGCTTCAAATGTTCAACAAAAACTGTCTTTCTCTGACCAGCCCTCCCCCCTCGACCCGAGACAGATGACCAACCTCGAGGCAGTATTAAATGATATATATTCAAAATTGCAAAACATAGACACTCTCCCTAACTTATTACAATCATTACCATCGATTGACGCAAGACTTGGTGGAATAGAAAATAGATTTTCTAGAATGGAGAATGAAATAGTGCAGATGAGAAATGATGTAAACAGACTTGAAAATAGGGTTAAGGGAACGGAATGTAATAACTCAGAATTAAATGAAAGATTAAACTATATCGAAATAAAACGAGATCATATTAAACAAGAAAATTATGATTTAAGAGAAAGGGTTGTAGAGATGCAAGCAAGATCTATGAGGGAGAATCTTTTATTCGGGGGTATAGCGGAGGATACATGTGAAAAAGAGGACCGTGACAATATCCAAACTGAGAAAGTTCTCCAAAATTTCGTAAAGGAAAAACTTAATATCCCTGACAATATCAAATTTCATGTGGTACATCGGCTACGTCCACGACAAGATGGTAAACCACGCACCATTGTTGCAAAGTTTGAGCGTAGGAAGGATCGTGATAGGGTATTGAAGGCTGCACGCGACAATTTGAAAGACACTCAGTACAACATTTATGAGCAATTTCCAAATGAAATTATGGAGCGTAGAAATATATTGTGGCCCATATTTAAGAGAGAACAACGAGCAGGTAGACGAGTCCGATTCAAGGAGGACAAGCTTTATGTCGACGGATTTTTCCACAAGATGTAACTAATCAAAACAACTGTCAAAATTATTCAGCCCCTAACAAACAGATGGACAGAAATGATCAGCAAGACCCCCCTTTTCTGCTAAAACACTTTGGACCTCCTACTGGTGTAAATCAGCAACCAATTGTAAAGAATGGATAGGACAGGCACACAAGAGGACAGTCATCTCAGATTAAATTATCTTGTCTAAATGTATGTGGACTTAAAAAAAAGCTTAATTACCCTGAATTTCAGGAACTCATTAAATCTAATGATATTTGTGTATTTTGTGAATCAAAAACTGATGATTTAGATATCTTAAATGTTCCGAAAGGGTATGAATATTTTTCCAAAAACCGCAAAAAATTTGACAGAAAATCTGGGGGGATTGTTGTTGTGTTTAAAAATTTATTAAAATCACACTTAAGTTTCCTGTCTAGTGATTCGGAGTATGTTCTTTGGCTGAAATTTAACCTAAGACATGAACCAAATTTTTTACTTGGTTGTGTCTATATACCTCCTGAAAACTCGAGGTATTCCTCTGTAGAGGCATTTGATGAAGTAGAAAATGAGCTCATTTTTTTTCAAGAGGAAAATATTCATACTATCCTTATTGGTGACTTTAATGCCAGATGCGGCACAGGTAGAGACTTTATATTTCCTAATGATGATTTTATAGCACAAATTTTGAATTTTGATGGTGCAGATGTAATAGATAATTATTTTCATAGCTTCCAAAAACTGATATTGTGTGATATCCCATTAGACAGAGCTAATGAGGATAAAGGTAGATGTAATACTTTTGGATCAAAGCTATTAAGTTTTTGCAAAAATAATAACATGTTTATTTGCAATGGACGAGTGGGTTCAGATAAGGGGGTTGGTCGTGTTACGAGTAGTCAGACGAGTCTTATTGATTATTGTACTGTATCGCCAGATCTATTTCCACTTTTGTCGGAATTCGAGGTCATTGACTTTGACCCATTATACTCAGATGTTCATTGCAGGTTACATGTTATATTCTCAACAGGTGTTACTACTGATTTGCATAACAATGATTCTACTCCGAACACGGTATATATACCTGTTCGGTGGAACAATGAGATGAAAGATCAGTTTGTTAACATGGTTGAGGACAAACTCTCGACTGAAGATTTGTTCAATAAACTTGTCACATTAAATGTTGAAAGTGACACGTTTCAATCAGATAT
Source organism: Mytilus edulis (assembly GCA_019925275.1). Taxonomy (NCBI): domain Eukaryota; kingdom Metazoa; phylum Mollusca; class Bivalvia; order Mytilida; family Mytilidae; genus Mytilus; species Mytilus edulis. The sequence continues at coordinate 35,583,522 of CM034356.1, read as the reverse complement.
TGACAATTTTGTAGATTTTTTTAACAGCATATTTATTGATTCAGCGCATAATTGTTTTGGTGATAAGGTAGTTCGATATAACCAGCCGAATAGGCAAAACAAGGTGTTTCAACCATGGTTTGATAAAAATTGTCATCAAAAGAGATCTGAATTTCACAAGTCAAAGAGAAAACATTATCTCTCTAAAACAGACGAATCCCGAGCTGATTTGAAGTATCGCGCTAAGGCTTATAAGATTGCAATGGGCAAGGCTTTTAATGACTTTCAGTTTAAGGCAGAGAAAGACTTGCGCAGTGCATCTGAAGGCGAACCACGAGAGCTCTGGAATATTTTAAATAACTTGAATAAATCTACTTCAAAAAGAGATGAAATTGATCTCGATAACTTGTATGAGTATTTTAAGAATCTGAACATTGATAAACATCCAGATGATGATGATGACGAATTTATCTTGCCAAACTGTGATGATGATGTTGTAAATAATATACTCAATGGTGAAGTTTCAAACGAAGAAATCTTGAATGCTGTGAAAAATTTAAAAAACAGCAAGGCCCCTGGGTTTGATAAGGTCATTAATGAGTATATTAAATCGACCATTAATGCTACTTTGCCTATGTATAGAGAGATTTTTAATATGATTTTGAATACTGGTGTAGTTCCTCAAATCTGGACGGTTGGAATAATTATTGCTATATATAAAAACAAGGGCGATCTGAACAACCCAGATTCGTATAGAGGTATAACATTAGTGTCCTCACTTGGTAAACTTTTTACAGCAGTACTTAATAGTAGGTTGACAAAGTATGTTGAACTGATAGAAACTATACCAAAGGCACAAGCCGGATTTAGAAAAGGATATAGTACGAATGACAATATATTTATACTACATGTTTTGATAGAATTATACTTTTATAACAATAAGAAACTTTTCTGTACTTTTGTAGATTTCAAGAAAGCATTTGATACTGTTTGGAGGGTGGGACTTTGGAAGAAACTTATAAATTGTAATATCACGGGAAAGATATTTAAAGTTATTTATAATATGTATGGCAATATCAAGTCTTGTATCAAAAAGGGGGGTGAGTTATCAGGGTTTTTTCCTTGTGAAGTTGGTGTTCGTCAAGGGGAAAATTTATCTCCTTTCTTATTTTCTGTATTTCTCTCGGACCTTGAGACTTTTTTCAGTGAAAATGGTATATCTGGACTCCAAACCGTATCACAAAAAACTCTTGAACACCTAAATACGTTTTTGTTGTTATTTATACTATTGTATGCTGATGATACAATAATTTTAGCTGAATCAGCAGCAGCATTGCAAAAGTGTTTAGATGTATTTGAATAATATTGTAATATATGGAAACTATCAGTAAATGTTGAAAAAACTAAAGTGATGGTATTCTCCAAAAGAAAGTACGCTATGATTGATAATTTTAAACTATATGGTTCAATTATTGAAAGAGTGGAGTCGTACCCGTATCTTGGTTTGCTTTTAAACCAAAACGGGAAATTTGTAATAACAAAAAAGAAGTTAGCAGAACAAGGACAGAAAGCACTTTATGCTCTATATAGAAAGATTAGGAATATATCTATTCCAGTAGATCTACAGCTTAAGCTATTTGATTCTTTAATTGATCCTATACTTTTATACAGGAGCGAAATTTGGGGATATGAAAAATTAGACATATTGGAAACGGTGCACTTGCAATTCCTAAAGAAGGTGCTCTCTGTCCGAAGATCAACGCCAAACTTCATGGTGTACGGCGAAACAGGTAGATATCCACTAGACATACATGTAAAATTACGTATACTTAATTTTTGGGTAAAATTACTTTCGAATGATTCAAAACTGTCTAGTATTATGTACAAGTTATTGTATGAAATGAATTGTTCAGGAAATATGCAATCAAAATGGTTATTAAATGTGAAATCTATACTTAATGATGTTGGCTTATCGTTTGTATGGGATAGCCAAGAAGTTCTTAGTAAAAATAGTATAAAATATTATGTTAAACAAATCTTACAAGACCAATTTGTACAAAAATGGCACAGTATGGCTGAAAGTGCCTCAAGAGGGGAACTTTATTTATCATTTAAAAGGGATTTCTGTCTTGAAGGCTACTTGATGAAACTAAATAAACAACGCAGAGTACACTTGAGTAAACTGCGATGTTCAAATTTAAAATTCCCTATAGAAGCCGGAAGATGGTTAAATATACCTCGTGAGGACAGAATATGCACATTACATGTTATGTGACATGGGTGTAATAGGAAATGAATTTCATTATCTGCTAGTATGTTGTAACCCTAATATTGAAAGAATTAGAAAAATACATATACCAAGATACTATTTTTTTAACCCAACTGAGGACAAGCTATTTGGTTTGCTATACTATTGTAATATAAAAGTGCTCAATAATGTTGCATTATTTTTGCAAAAAATCATGAAGTATTTTTGATAAAAGAAACTGTTTAGTACTTACCTAATTCAAGTTGTGTGTTATAATCCAATTAATCATATGATATGATATATATATATATATATATATATGTCATGATATGTGTATTTGTTTGGATCGTTTAAATCACGTGTTAAACAACCGTATGTTACGGTGTGTTTGATGACTTATATTAAATTGACCTGTATATATGTTTATTTCAGTTTTGTTCTGTTATTATACCACTTCTGTCAAGCTGTATATTATGTATATCTGCCTCTTGTAACAGTGTAAACTGTCAGAGTGTACAATAAAATCTTGAATCTTGGAAACAAAGTGTGTTCAGGGGTTTCATTATCTTTCGTGTTGACCGGTACATTCCTATTTGTAGGTGGTACTTTACAGTGACTTCAATGAACATCTTATATAAAAATTCCTGAATTCAGGTGGTACTTATCAGTAGCATAGGAGGGTAAAAGTACCGGGTACCGCCTCCTAATGAATGGCCTGTGTGTTATAACGTCTGTCAAATCTGAAATCGATTTTGTCAAGTCATTGGGCATTTATTTTCACACAAGATCGTATGTAACATTATGCACATAGGAAAAATAATAGACCCCCGGCGCAATCTCTTTGAAAATTGTATTTTCCTTTTTTAAACAAGATGAAACAAGTCTACAGATTATGTTTGATAACATCCCGGTGGAAACAAAAACAATGTTTAGACCTAGTATTTCATACATCTGGCCGTAAGGGCGTTATCACATGTTAGTCACATGTTTCACGTATGACCGGAAATGATTAGAACTTAATGACAAAAACAATTTTAATAAAAAAAAGGAAATAACTGGACTTCTGTTTCGTTTGAAATGTAACGCATAACGATAACGTCATTTTCTAACTTAATTATTACGAAGAAAACAAAACTAGAATGTAAATCATCTCTGATTTACCTGTTTGAACATCTCGCGAGAGTTCATATTTACATATTGTTATAAAGAATTCTATTACAACAAAGCAGATTACATCATCTAAAATTTGCGTTACGAAATTGGAAACCAAAGTAACGCTAGTGTTCTTACACCTGCTACAGAAATACTTATAGTTCTCGGCATTTTCTTCTGACTATTCTTATTGGTCGATGTTCTTTATTATTTGAAAGCAAAAGTTACGAATTTGCCGGTGACGATTATCTATGAATCAGTCAGCGTTATGCACTTCGGAAGCGAAAAGTAATGCGAGAAACGACACAAAAATAAGGTCGTATAATCTTTAAAATTTGTTAATTTCAATTTTTTTTTCTAGAGAAGAGTAGCATACACTTGTATGTTGATAAAAATAAAGGCATCTTTAGATGTAGTTACAACTTTTCTTACAGTAATACACATTTTTATCACTTTTCTATAGTTATAGGAAACGAGCCCAATAGCAAATTATGGTCCATATGTATATTGGTGGTCAATATAAGAAATCCGTTACTAAATTCAGATTCATGACGTCACACATAACAACCATGGAGAAAGCACCGTAGCAGTCGAAAAGAAATTTGCAAGTTATATCAGAAGAAATATCAAGAATTTTAAGTTAATTGCAGACACTTGGAAATTATACAAAAAAGCTATTTGATAAGAATTCAAAGGGACTCCCCTCCAACCGCTGGACTAACCAATGAGTTTTCATTTCTGTGAGCATATATCCCCTAAAAGATCCTAACCTGGGTTATATACAGATAAAGATAAGATACAAAAAATTCAAAATGTTAGTCTTATTTTCTTATCTTAGTCCACAGATCATGAGATGTCCCCTGTAAAAAAAAAGGCTGTATAAATTAACATGGTTGTGGGTGTTTAACTTTTATGTTATATAGAAATGGTAAGTAAACTCATAGTTTTGAATTATTTGAAAAAAAATCAATCATTTTTTAACCTTGCAAGTTGTTTAGTTGTTTTCATGCTTTGTTTTGAAATTGCCGCTGATAATCTTCGTCTTTTTTGCGCTTACTGCAACGTGCCCATCAATGTCATGTCAGTGTTTGAAAAATAACTTTCTCTCGACCTAATATTGATTCGGCCTATAGAGTGGGGTGCTCATTTTCGCCGGGGACACAATTTCGCCGTTTAAGGATTTTGAGGTGTAAAAACTTCAAAGGATGGCTGAAATGGAAGAAATGTACCTGTAAATTATATTTTTATAACAAATATAATATTTTTTTAAACTGAGACAAAATTGCGGCTCCTACCGAAAATGACCGAAAAACGGACAACGATTTTCGGACAATTTCCTGAATAAAAAACACACGATTTCAAAGAAGTATTTCTAAGTAAGTATTTGACTGAATGCCCTAATTTTGGATTCTTCATACCTTTGAAATGTCTGCTATTCATCTATAATGCAATTGATTTGATAAAAATTGTTAAAAGCTGCGGTTATTTGGTTTTAAATAGATGTGTAAAAACGGCGAATATGTGTCCCCCATTGACAAAACATCCGGAAATTTCAAACACCCTTTAATCTAACTTTTCAGATGATTTTCTTAAAACAAACCGGTTTTCAAGCTTAAGTATATTTTGCATTTGAAGTTATCTTCATATAGAAATATCACTATACTTCAAAAACATTTAGACCTGAACATAAACTGTAGAAAACATGGAAAGATGTGGCGAAAATGAGCACCCCACTCTACACAATTTTCGGTTCAGAAACAAGTAAAATGTATACCGAATAATAAATGGATTGCAAATTTCTCTCAACTTGAGATAACGAAAATAATAAGATCTCAATCAAATCAAATTTGTGGGGGGGGGGGGGGCGGGGCGTTCTGGGAGTTTTATTGTGTTAATAAAAAAAAATTCAGAACCTTCCTCCGATCATTTTTTTTTTCTTATGAGAAGGAAAGCAAAATTTTTTTTCGCTATAATGTGGAACAGAATACATTTTTTTTTCTCAAAACCATAAAATTTACTTAAAATTCATTTTAATTTTTTGATTGATGTAAAATGTAAAGTGCATGGCTCTGTCTATATCCTGGCATTGGCTGTTGTCTCTGTTGGTTTTTTTTTAGCCCACTTCCTACATTATGTTATTCTCTGAGTCCGTCATACTGGTACCACAGTCCTTGCATTTTAATACTGCAATTGAAGTGGCCACCATTGCCATATGTAATGGCAAAGAGTGAGTAGCTCCAAATTATAAACATCCACTGTTTCCAACTATGATAATTGACATTCCATTGAAAAAAGAGGTATAAAGAATGATACAGAATGATACAAAGGACAATACTACCGGTATACAAGTCTGTGTCATACACAATCAGGGCTACTTTAAAAGACTGCTTATGATACCATATCTATCCCTGTTTTAAAATGACCATTTCATATTTATAATAGTTGCAGTTTTAAGTATGTCTTAATGTAGTAGCATACGTGCGGGATATTTGGAATGCTTTTAAATATTTCTGGATCAAACACTATTACAGGAAAATACAAAAAGTAATAAGGTATAAATAGAAATCTTAGCGTAATCTGTATAGACTGGACAGATGTTTATAATCTGCTGTTTCACTGTCTCAACTGTTGTTATATTTTCACTGAGACTACTATAACACTGTGTTATAGTAGTCTCAGATTTTCACTATTCTCAAATTCAGCAGTGCAACATTTTTTTTCAAGCAGGTAACAGCATAGTTTTTTTTCAGCTACAGTGCAAAACATAATTTTTTTTCATGGTTAAAATAAACTATTATCTGATTGATACACGTGCTCATATATCCATGCTTTTTTGTTGATTGTTGACAAACAGGTGACAATCGTTAAACTTCGGCTTGAAAACACGAACTTTTACCTGCTGCCATGTTTTCACAACAACACTGACCGATTGAAAAAAATTGTTGATTAGACGAAATTTATGCGGAAAAAATGATAAAATCGTGCACAGAAGACTAAGTTGATGATGTTTGTATGCATTGATTGGTTCAAGAATTGGAATAACATTATTTTTCACCGGTCACTCGTTTCATATGACTTTAATTTAAAAAAATTTCACCAAATAATTAAAATTATAAACTTCGTTTTTAACTCTAAGAGTTTGGATATTTAAGCAAACTTTTAAAATACCCACCTGAACGTTTTGATTATTTCGATTTTTTTTAATCGTTTTTATTTTTACTTAAATATAGGAAAGGGGAAAGACTAAAAAGTGGATACCTGAAACAAGTGCAAAACGGAATATTAAAGAATAGAAGGAAACGAAAAGAAAATTGCCAAAACAACAGTGAAATTATCAATACTGTGCGTTCAGTTTAGTATTTTAAAATTTCGTTTAATATATCTAAACTAATAGATTTTAAAAGGAAGTTTATAATTATTTTTTAATTATTTTTTGAAATTTAGAAAATTTGCATAATTAAAAAAAAAATGAATGAACAATTGACCATGGGGGTCTGACAACTTCCTATTATTAGGTATACGGGGATGTGCCAAAAATATGGGTCATAATTTTGCGAGATTTTATATAAAAATGACCCTCCTTTTGAATGACATCCTATATTAAAATGCATTTACGTTTGATAACTATATATTGATTCGGGGTATGATCTACATATCATATATAAATATGCTATTGAGAATCATACATTATTAAATTAAATTAAATCAATTCATTTGAAAGTTCACCTTTCAAACAAAGTGCTTTCAAATAAGTTCCCAAATGAACCCCGGTGAGTTAGTGCTTATATAAGCATGGCTTATATTTTAAATATTGTATATAAGTATAGGTCATTCTTTCTTAAATATTTATATAACTATAGGTACTGAATTTCAGTGAATGATATATTAAAATGGGTACGTTTTTTGAGGCAAAAATGGCACACCCCTACCAAGAAAATATCGAAGTTACCCCCCCGTGCAATTGACACATTCGCCATTTCCTTTCTCAATTTTATTGATATCTTAAAACTAAAAAAAATAAAAAAATAGTGTAACATGGACCCTCGCCCCTTTTCTAACGGGTTTTAAAAACAAATACAAATTCAGAGACGAAAATCAATTCACTAGTTTTGGGACGAATAAGAGAATTACAAATTAAGGGACGAAAACAGATATATTCAAGCATGTATTTAACATTGAAACAAGGTTCATCTAAATACCCCCAAAAATTGCAGCATGGAAACTTGCAAGATTTCTAACATGTCTAAGAAAGATAAAAGAGTTGAGTCAAAGAAAAGAAAAGCAAAGGCTTTCCTACAGCTTGCTAATGAAGTAGACGAGGTAAAATCTTACATTTTGCTGTTGTCAAAGCAAAAAAATACTCAGACCTGAGGTTGAGGCCATGAGGGGCAAAACAACAAAAATTATAGAAAAACGTCATAATGATAAAACAATCAAAAGCTCTCTGTGTTTAGTTGAGTAAGTTGGTACGATCTTACATTACATGAGTTAAGGAATAAGAGTACTGACTACTGTCTGGACTGCTGTTGAAGAGTTGTTGGGTCTTCTTCTTCCTAGTATGGGAAAGACGGTATCAGGTCCCTTCGCGCCCAATATATTTTCGCACCCTACTTGTTCCGACTCGCACGTTCGCACCCAAGGTCCGTTCACTCTCTACACGTTCGCGCCCAATTTAAATTCAAATTCCAGTTGAATAATTGGAAAATCATGATTGTTGTTTTTAATTGCTTTCGTGTAAATACCATGTATTTATAGCTTGGTATGAGTAAAAGATTGAAGATTTTAAATGAAAAACACAAAAGATAATTGTTTTTAACAGCTTGGTCCCTTTGATCTGCAACAATGAAACAATAAAATATAGCAATACACTATTATAACCAAAACATGATAAAATTTATTCAACACACAAAAAAAAAATGTAGTCAGAATCTCACTTCATTTTGAATCCAGTCAATGAAACAAAGTTATAGCAATACACTAACCAAAACATGATTAAGAGTTATTCAACACAAAATAAAACGTTGACAGAACTCCACTTTATTTAGAAAGAATTATTATTTTTATAACAATACACTATCCAAAACATGATTAAGATTTATTTAACACAAAAAAAAATGCTGTCTCACTTTATTTTGAGACAATGAAAACAATTATACTTAAGAATACTACTTGCCAAAACTTGATTACAAAGTTATTAAACACAAAACCAGAGACATATAATGACAAAACTAATTAAAATTGGGCGCGAACATGTAGGGTGCAGACGGACTTTGGGTGCGAAAGTGAAAGGGGCGAACATGAGTGGATGCGAACGTGAATGGGCGCGAACGGACCCGGTTTCGGGGAAAGACACCGGTGCCGGAGTGTGGAATATGATGCAGGCATTACCTGTAAATGGGGACGAAGTCTGTATGAATTATTTTTTTGTAATTAAATATTTGTTAAAAAAAAGAAATGGAAATACCGTAACGTTTCCGATTTTGGTTCTGTTGTCAGGGATTTTAGTTGTGGTGTTATTTAAGTTATGACGTCATATGCAATGACAATGTAAACAAAGAAATGCTATCAGGTAATGTTTTTTCATATCAAAGAATTATTAAAAATGAAGTTGGTATTACGTTCCTTCCTATAATAACGTGTTATAGTATTCTTTTATTTGTCTTTATTTTTTTTTTTTTTTTTTTTTTTTTTAACTTTTTATTTTTTTATTTCCAACAATTACAACATATACATGATATACATACAATATAATACATATAAGATACATACAATATCATTTTTATAAATAAATCTTAATTGGAAATATTTTACATTTTCTATTGAAAAGATAAAGAAATAAAAAAGAATAAAAAAAAAGTAAAATAAAATAGAAAATAAATAAATAAATAAAGAAGGAAAACAAAAAAACAAAAAATAAAAACAAAACTCAAACGGATTATCCAGTTACATCCCTATCTTTATTTTTAATACTGTAAATTCAGAAATTATTGCGAGGTTTTTATTATTGCGAATAATGCGAATGAGTTGTAAACGCAATAATTAAAACTCGCATTTTGTAATATTTTAACTGAATTAAGCATGACTTTTCTCAAAATCGTAAAAATTAAAATCGCATTCAAGTGTAAAATGACAAAATCGCAATAATAAATGCACGCAATAATTTCTGAATTTACAGTATCACATAATTATGCTGAAAAAAAAATTGAAAATTTACGAGACATATTTCTTTCGTAACAGCCATCAACACGATCAAGTACATAACATGGCAATAATATTTTCTTTAAAAAAGATTATAATTAAGTTGTCATAAGTAATTGTAACAACAACAAAATATTGTCTTTATTAATATTACTTGTACTGTTAAGTCAGTTTTTTAGATATTCTTTTGAAGTGACTCTGTGGTTATGTAAAACATCATACTTTGAACGACAAAATTATTTCATTTATTAATCATGTTAATATTACTTTTACTTAAGGATCTTGACATACTATGAATGACAAAACTATTTTATTCAATGTATCCCTTCATACTTTGAACCACACAATTATTTTATTTATTATTATTACTTCTACTGTTAAGTCTGTTTTTTTTTATATCTACTTTACATGACTCTGCATTTATGTATGCCGCCCGTCAATCGAACAACAAAATTATTTTTATGTCTACCTGTGCGAATTTCAAACGCGCAATTTTACACCAGTACTGAAAACCTTCTATCCTTTACGGGTAGACTTTACATAGATAAATCATTTGTAAATTAAGTCGTATAAGATAAGCAATATGAGTATGTTAAATTTGATGTATGCCTTTTTGTGCTTCTTCGTTACATTTGTTGTTTTTATAGTGATTAAGATGATAACACAATGTTGACTGCTGTACCCCTATTTTTGACATTTTTACTCTTTCAGTATGTTTGTTTTGTTCATGCATCGTTGACAATGTAATGGAATTTGATGCCACTGTCATACAAGTGAGAGGTTTAGCTAGCTATAAAACCAGGTTCAATCCACCATTTTCTACATTAGAAAATGTCTGTACCAAGTCATGAATATGACAGTTGTTATCCATTCATTTGATGTGTTTGGACTTTTGATTTTGCCTTTTGATTTTTGATTTTTCTTTTTGAATTTTCCTCGGAGTTCAGTATTTTTGTGTTTTTACTTTTTATACTAGACTGATAAATATATATTTTACTCAAAGTTTCATACAAACGAGACCTGAAAAAGGAAGTACATTGTAGATTTCTGCGCAGATGCGGGAATTCAAATCATGACATCAAAAAATTGAACGATTTTGAGTTCATTAGTACAATGAATTTTTTTTTATTGATTTTTCTACTGTTATTGGGCACTTCATCCCCATAATATCCTGGAACTGTGATGCCACAGGCACTTGTTTCTATCCATGAAAGGACCCACTATCAAGGTATTTGTACGTTGATTATAGTGAGACTGTCCATTTGCATTTACATTGCACCACACACAGGCACTTGTTTCTACCCATGGGAAGACCCACTATCCAGTAGGACAAGTACGTACATACCAAAACTAACTTGTCTGAATAAAATTGTAACTTGTCCAAAAAAAATCTTAATACTAAACCTTTTTTGCATTTTAGGTAGCACAATACAAAGATTTTTCATCCCCAATCAGACACCTATAAACTGAAGTAATTCCACTAATCTTTCTTTAAATTTTATAAATGAGGTACCAAAAGAAAGAAGAAGGATTATTCTTTCAAATTGTGATTATTTCATTATGACATAATTATTACATAATTAATTATTATGTAATAATTTAAGTTGCCATATTGTGATGTCCATACTTGAATGAATTTAGCTTCTTTGTTGTTCATAGCATCCCAAAATATTTTATAGATTCTTGCACAACACAGTTCAATGAAGTTTGCAACATCAATTCATAAGAGACCACTAGATTCAATTGGGTATAAAATTTGTTCTATTGATGTTTTTTGAAATCTGAGACACAGTTTTGGAGGTCAAGTTGTATTGTGCTACCATAAGTCAATTCAAGAAACAAAATGAATTAAAACAATAGAACAGAATTTGATTCCATAGTGTTTGATTCATGCACAAAATATCTTTTGAAATACTTTACAAAAATGGGAGTCGATACAACTGAATCTAGACATGTCACATATTCTAGTTTTCATAAATGCCAAAGACTCATCAGACTATGCACATGAGGCATGAGGCACGGTCTGACTGGCCTGTCAATACTTTTTTTTAAATAAGTAAGTAAATAAGTAATTTTTATTGGTTTGAAATCCAAAATTACAGGATTGATACCAAGACAATACACATTGGTTATACACAAACATACAAACATATATATATCATACCAAATTCATAAACATTAAAATTGAGAATGGAAATGGGGAATGATGTATCAAAAAGACAACAAACCGACCATAGAAAAAACAACAGCAGAAGGTCACCAACAGGTCTTCAATGTAGCGACAAATTCCTGCACCTGGAGGCGTCCTTCAGCTGGCCCCTAAACAAATATATACTAGTTCAGTGATAATGAACGCCATTCTAAACTCTAAATTGTACAAAAGAAACTAAAATGAAAATAATAAAAGACTAACAACATGAACAAAGGCCAGAGGCTCCTGACTTGGGACAGGCGCAAAAATGTGGCGGGGTTAAATATGTTTATGAGATCTCAACGCTCCCCCTATACCTCTAGCCAAAGTAAAAAAGTAAACACATAACAATACGCACATTAAAATTCAGTTCAAGAGAAGTCCGAGTCTGATGTCAGAAGATGTAACCAAAGAAAATAAACAAAATGACAATAATACATAAATAAAAACAGACTACTAGCAGTTAACTGACATGCCAGCTCCAGACTTCAATTAAACTGATTGAAAGATTAAGATTTCATCATATGAATATCAGGCACAATCCTTTATTGTATATATATATTCATTAAATAAAATAGTAAAATAAGTAAGTTAACAGTTCCATTCTATTTCATCCTTCCATTGGGACTCTTCAGGATAACTGATGTAGTGTCGCTATAGGCAACGTCGTTAAGGAGGTTTGTGACGTTCCGGCATTGTTCGTTATTAAAATTTTCTGGAATTAATTTCGATCGGAACGTTGTTATGAAAAATTTACTGGAAAACAATGTTTGTGTAGTATTGTCAATTTTGATGATCCAATACCTATTAAGTTTACTGGTTGGTAGATTCTTATAGACTCTATATATATGTTGACACCTTGTGTTTGTGGCATAACATCTTCAAATTAAAACTTTATTTTTATATTCTCTTCTTGATTTTTGTTTATAATTACTTTGTTCATCAAATTTATTTTCTGCAGAATAATTTTACTTGTCCCGTCAGACAAGCTTGATATAGCTTTTACTTGTCCGACCTTATTTTGTTCTGTACCGGACAATTAGACAAGTGTTATTGTCGAGGCCTGATATAGTAAAGTAAGATTTATTGAATGAACTGGAAATCATTGAAATCAAACGAAGAGTAAAACATAATTAATAACGTGATTTTCATTAACATGATCATGATGATAAATATGGTTTAAAAATGCAAATATTTTACATCATTTTATTTTGTGTATTGCCTCATTAAACCATATTTATCATCATGATCATGTTAATGAAAATCACGTTATCATTTTATGTTTAAAAAAAATGTCAATGCATATTTTTTTAATATATTTATTTGGAATAAGTTACATCATGTACATAAGTTAATAAGAATTATTTTAAGTTTTTTTGTTGCTAAATAGCTCCTTGTCGCTTCTTGAGGCTCCCTGCGCTAATTAGTGAGACCCCAAATGGAGGTTGAAAAGTTGTGATATAATAAAATAAAATATTGGCCACAGTTCAATTACATTTTAAAATAACATAATTCAATATATGCAATAGGAAGGCATCCCAGAAAAAAATAAGATAGCCTTGCAAACGGCATAACTATTTGTACTACATCAGAGCTTGCAAAAATGCATCATCATCAACATCATAATCTTCCGATAAATATCAGGAGTCACAAGGTCATAGACGACTGTAAATATTGACAAGGCATGATAGAAGTTTAAGATAAATCAAAAGTCCATGAAACTTGATTAATGATTTTGGCATATATCTTATAATCATAAATAACATGAATAAGCTTCTGTCCAAGTTTAGTAGAAATCAAGAATAGTTGAAGAAAAATATTTAAATTTCAAAAACTTTAACCACAGAGTGAGTATTTGTGGACACCACTAATGATGATGACAACAACGGTTCGTAACAAAGCCAAGGATGGAATGAAGGATCTCTATAACTTGCTTTTGTGACAAAAGTCCAGGCTCCATAAAAATCAATCACCTTGATTTCAGTTTTAGGGACATTTGGCGGAATCAGTCATGAATCTTCAAACAGAAATATTTTTATTCACAGGTAACAAAACAAAATGAAGATTCTGAAGATGAAGATAGTAAAGCAAAGAAATCCAAACTTACAGAACAGAATCAGACTGAAACAAAGACAATGGATGATCTAGTTCGCTTTAGAAAACTTCTGAGAGACAGACAGAAAGCTAGTATGGTATGTAGCTTTTATGTGGAAATCATGAATATACCACATCTCCTGACTCATAATTTTTAAATTACAAATAGATATAGGAAGATGTGGTATGAGTGCTAATTAAACAACTCTCCATCCAAGTCACAATTTATAAAAGTAAATTATTATAGATCAAGGTACGGTCTTCAACACAGAGCCTAGGCTCACACGGAACAGCAAGCTATAAGGGGTCCCAAAAATTACTAGCGTAAAACATTTCAAACAGGAAAATGTATAGTAAGGAAGATTTTTTCTTGTTTGATTACATGTACTAAATAAACTTTCATTTCTTAGTCTGATGTTTGTTTAGAGAGATTTCTTAGAAACTCATGTTCTGGATAGCCCAATAACAAATTTAAATATTTGTTAAATATTTGTTCAATTGTGGTATGAAATCTTGAGAATAATAAAAAAAAAAACAAATACCACATGCACATCTTCTTATTTGTATATTTCCTCCTACAAATCTAAAAGAATTTGGGATACATTTTAATAGCTATATAAAGATAAGGAGATGTGGTATGATTGCCAACAACATTTGAACAAAAATCAAGTGGATGAAGGCAATTATAGGCAACTGTACGGCCTTCAACAATGAAACAAAACCATACCATATGGTGGGCTATTAAAGGCCCTGAACATGTTGGTCAGTCAAAACAAATTAATTCATCATAGAAACCAGGTTTAGAATTTGTATGCCAGGTGTATGATTTGTCAACAAGAGACTTGTCAGTGACACTAGAACTCAAAAAGTAAAAAAAAAAAAGGACAAATAAAGTATGAAGTTGAGCATTGAGGACAAAAAAAAAAACCATTCAAATTTAACCAAATTCTTTATTGATAAAGGAGAAGCCTAAAGTGTTTTTACTGCTAGATGAACTACAAATGCAACACAGTCGACAGGTGTCACAAGATTTAACTTTCAAGGAGATGCCACCATTGTTCCTCTTGGATTTACAACATTTACTACTGTATGCTGCACAGGGAAATGTGTCCACCTACAAACCTAGGTAACTGCAAGATAGTTGTATCTAGTTTACAGCAGAATGCATGGAGTGTGTAGGTAGAGGTAGAATCTTTGGTTAGCTTGCTTGTTAGCTGAACCATAAAATAATAATAAGGTTAGATATACTACCCTCCATTTAGTGTAGTCTAGTCCTATAAACAGATAGATTGGTTACTGACCTTGTGAGGGCTGTATGGCAAGTCAAGGTCAGTTAAAAATTTCCATCATCATAGATTGGTTATCTGTCGGACTAGTCTACTCTTAAAGAACGGGGGTTCACCTAACCAAACAATTACTTCTCTGTTCGGCTAGCAAGCAAGTTTACCAAGGATATTACCTTTACTTACACACTCAATGCATTCTGCTGTAATGTATATACATACTGAACTTTACTTTAGGTTTTATTGTGTACCCAGAGTTGTGTCCCTTAATTGGACATCTCTGTATTTAAATTTGCATAAATATGTTAAATATGTTACATATGTCATTATTTTTTCTATTTACTTGCTTATTTATTAGTTTGAGCAGAGTATTAAAAGTATTAAACTTGAATATTACAGTAGGTTAATTAGAGTAGGAAAGGCAACTAGTCGTGCTAGTGTTGTAATTATGGTTTAACAGATTATGGGATATAAAAAACTGATTTCTTACCTTTTTTGATTGTGAAAAATAGTTTGATTAGGGAAAGAAACCAGTGTTGTTATGATATATATTGTTTAGTTTTTTGCAGATTAAATGAAAAATAATTTACTGGTATGTTTCTGTTTCAGATGGTGTAGGTTGCTCAGAGTAGGGAAGGTTACCAGCGTTGTTGTCATTGTATTAGATTCTGTAAGCAGTCATGAATACCAGACATATCCAGACTGCTTCACAAGACTTAATACACTGTTTGATATGGTAATATATATTTGGAGCGAGCTAAAGCACACCTCCTGGTGAGGGTTTTTGTCGCTGTATTGAAGACCCATTGGTGGCCTTTGTCTGTTTTCTGCTCTTTGGTCCTGTTGTTGTCTCTTTGACACATTCCCCATTTCCATTCTCAATTTTATCAAGCAATATGTTTGTGTTAAGGGTTTCTTTACCTTTCATATTGACCTATAAATGTTTTATATTTTCGTGTATTTTTTGTTTATGGTGTCTCCTTGACATTTACCCAAATCTCCTCAATTGGTACCTAACGAAACATAGAGTACTTAAACATGTTTTATAGAGAAAATTAAGCTGTAAAGGAGGAGAGAGTCATTTTTTTGTCATCAGTCAATCAAAAATTCTCAAAGCATTTTTGTAAAGTAATCTATCCTTTTTTAAGTTCTACTGATAAATGGATGATATACTTAGGCCTGGACTTTTTATCAGTTGTCAGTCACAAAAAACATAGAAATGTAGAAATACACATGTTTCACCTAAAATTGCAATTTTATTAAAAAAGATTTTAACTCACATCAGCAACTTTATTTGATATATATTTACTTAAATATCTATTTAGATAAAGCCTGGCCTCATGTTTTGATATATACGACATGATCTCAAAATAAAACTTATTTTTGGCTTTTGAATTCAAGGAGCATCCTCATGTCTTGTTCTTTGTGTTTTAGTCAGCGGATATGATTTCACCAGAACAGTATGGAAGTACAGTCAGTGAGGATTTGTTTAATGTTCCTATAAGTAACAGAGAAATAAGGAAAATAAATGGTATGTATACTAACTATACTTCTATTAAATCCCAAAGGAAGAAAAACTCTCAATACTTTTTAACCTGCAGTTGGTGGACATAAAAAACAAACTTTTTTGTCTTGATCCCTGCATCATTTAAGGAGGTAGACCTTTGTCAAGGGAAATAACTCTTATAATCATCAGTACGTTTGTGTCAACCATTTTCATAAATATATTTTATGCTTCTAGGTTACATAGATTATTTCCAATCTGTTTTAGGTAAGTGCTTAAAATACAATGATGAAACTTGGCTTTAAGAAACACATAACAGATTTAAAGAGTTATCTCCCCCAACCAATGTCTATCCCCTAAAATTAAATAATTTCATAGTGTTTGTGATGGTACAGAATACTAGGTTAAATGTATTAAAATTTCGTTCAGTCAAAAGGTATTTATACCCATCACCAAAACAACCGAAAACTAATTAATTTTATTCAAATTCTATGAATCATTATTATTTTATTGGTACATGTACTCATTTCAAGCATGTTGTACATAAAAAGTGAAAGCAAATTTGAATATTCATCAAAATAAAACCTTCTTAAAGGCTTGTAACAATTTAACTAAAATTAGTTCTCCGCACTTGCTCCTCATTGTTTATATGTTGCGACATTTCCCCAAAAAAAAAATTGAAATATTCCAGCAATTTCCCCTGGTCCATGAACAATAATTATATCATCAGTTTTGTGCACTACCACCTTCTCTATAGAAGAAATACATACATGTAAGGAATAAGATTCATTGCAAAAACTCTCCAATAGCATTGTTAACTAATCAACGACCATATATCATGTTTTTTTCACGATTTGATGAAAAAAATGGACAGGTTTAATTTTCACTATGTATAATCTTTGCTGATTGGGAAAATATATGAAAGCTATGATAATATCAGAGAAACCATGGAAAAGAAATTATATACAATATTCCTTATTTTTCGAAGATTGGTACCAACAATAAATAAATAAATCCACTGTATATAAGTATATAATGAAAGAATGTAATCTATTTTTTATTTTTTCTAGGTGTAATACCAAAACAGACAAAAAACTTGATAAACAAATTCACCAGACCACCTGGATACAGTACAGACCTGCAGAACAAATCCAGTAACAATTTACCTGAAATGGAAAAACACAATAAAAATCAAGAATTAAATGGAATAACTAAATATACATCGTCAGATGTCAGTAAAACAGACTCACCAGAAACTGATATG
The DNA here is from genome assembly GCA_019925275.1 of Mytilus edulis. Lineage (NCBI taxonomy): Eukaryota > Metazoa > Mollusca > Bivalvia > Mytilida > Mytilidae > Mytilus > Mytilus edulis. Next base: position 35,565,609 of record CM034356.1, on the reverse strand, counting down.
GACAAGAAGTTGTCTTATGCTGCTGAAATGAACATGTCACATGACCAAAAACAATTGGCTAGCAGTTTTCTCAATACTGGTATTGGCATAGATCCAGGAGACCTTCATGAGGATGATTCGTTCTCCAGAACAAGTCTGCTGCTCAGTCTACCACAGATGATATTGGAAGACTTCCCACTTCCTATTTACCATGGTAACTATAACGTATTTAAGTATGTCAATAAAACAGCAAACTGACAACATATGTTAACAAAAATAGACATGTAAAAGTCAAATTAAATACCTTTATCATAGATACTGTAAATGCAGAAATTGTTTTGGAAGATTTTTTTATTTTTATTTTGTGGAAAGAATATTAAAGAAATTAAAACTCCCATGAATATTAATTCATCATATAATAACACTTCTATTTATTGGAAACCACAAAATTAAATCCCCATAAAATCTTATATCATGTATATAGTGACTAAACATAGAAATTTTAACCTCGTGAAAATAAGTGTTTCTACAGCACTCATGATAAGTCATGTGAGTTGTGAATCACTTGCACATCTAGTTGACCAAATATCTTTAAACATATTTTGATTTCCTAGACATATAGCATGATTAGGAAGAAATGACCACTGATTGGTACATCATTAAATGACTTTGTACTATACTAGCACATTAAAACTTGTGGCAATATTTTAAAGGTGCTAAATGAACTTCAAATATTGTCACACTTTTTTCAAGTTACAAGTACCACAGAATAATTTTGATATTATTTAGCAGCCTAACAATAATGAGATGTAATATTTGTGCACCTTTTGATTAGTTAGACACCCACTTCTTGTTTTTGATTTGGGGATATGCTAAGTATGACAACCCATGCATTTATGTTTTTCTATGGGAATATATGTCAGGCAGGTGAATGATTATTTTTTTCATGCATATTTAACGAGTAGTAGTGGAAAATTCATATGCTTAGCAAGACAACACATGCATTTATGTTTTTTCTCTGGGAATATATTAGCCAGGCATGTGAATGATTATTTTTTTCTGGCACATATAACATGTATAATGGGTAGAAGTGGAAAATTCACAAATTCTCAGATGCACTTGTTAAGATCAGAAGTAACAAGTAATTTCATGAATTTAAACTACAAAGAATTTTTGTTTGTTTGTTCGATTGATAAATGGAATTTTTTTTTTTAGGTGGCTATAAAAAGTATGCGTTTTCCAAAGAAGGTTATTCCACAGTATCCAACCAGAGTCCTATGTTTGCCATAGATTGTGAAATGGTAAGTACATAGGTCAGTTCCTGGAAGTTCATAATATAATTATAAAGTGAACAAATATTACAGAATTTGTTCCAAAGGGATGTAGTGATGAAGGAGTAAATTATATTTGAATTTTATTTTGAATAAGAATAAATTAAGCTGGTGTTTATTCATTTTATAATTTTGTTGACATTGTTAGTACCTGTGTATTCATGGTATTTATTCAGTGAATGTCTATGTTTCGGTATCAGTGTATGATAAAAGTGACTGATAGTTTCAGTGTATAATTTCAGTGACTGTTAGTTTCAGTATTTCATATCAGTGACTTTCTTAATTTCAGTGTTTACTGTTTTAACGACTGTTATTTCAGTGACTGTTTATTACATTGTGTGACTACAGCAAAGAAGTATGAACTGAGTAGAGTATCTGTTGTTATTTCAGTGACTGTTTAAGTTTCAGTGTTTAATTTTAGTGTCTTTGTTTATTACAGTGTGTGACTACAGCAAAGAAGTATGAACTGACGAGAGTATCAGTTGTTATTTCAGTGACTGTTTAAGTTTCAGTGTTTAATTTTAGTGACTTTGTTCATTACAGTGTGTGACTACAGCAAAGAAGTATGAACTGACGAGAGTATCGGTTGTTATTTCAGTGACTGTTTAAGTTTCAGTGTTTAATTTTAGTGACTTTGTTCATTACAGTGTGTGACTACAGCAAAGAAGTATGAACTGACGAGAGTATCAGTTGTTATTTCAGTGACTGATTGAGTTTCAGTGTTTAATTTCAGTGTCTTTGTTTATTACAGTGTGTGACTACAGCAAAGAAGTATGAACTGACGAGAGTATCGGTTGTTATTTCAGTGACTGTTTAAGTTGCAGTGTTTAATTTTATTGACTGTTTAAGTTTCAGTGTTTAATTTCAGTGTCTTTGTTTATTACAGTGTGTGACTACAGCAAAGAAGTATGAACTGACGAGAGTTTTGTTGTTATTTCAGTGATTGTTTAAGTTTCAGTGTTTAATTTCAGTGTCTTTGTTTATTACAGTGTGTGACTACAGCAAAGAAGTATGAACTGACGAGAGTATCGGTTGTTATTTCAGTGATTGTTTAAGTTTCAGTGTTTAATTTCAGTGTCTTTGTTTATTACAGTGTGTGACTACAGCAAAGAAGTATGAACTGACGAGAGTATCGGTTGTTATTTCAGTGATTGTTTAAGTTTCAGTGTTTAATTTCAGTGTCTTTGTTTATTACAGTGTGTGACTATAGCAAAGAAGTATGAACTGACGAGAGTATCGGTTGTTATTTCAGTGACTGTTTAAGTTTCAGTGTTTAATTTCAGTGTCTTTGTTTATTACAGTGTGTGACTACAGCAAAGAAGTATGAACTGACGAGAGTATCAGTTGTTATTTCAGTGACTGTTAAGTTTCAGTGTTTAATTTCAGTATCTTTGTTTATTACAGTGTGTGACTACAGCAAAGAAGTATGAACTGACGAGAGTATCGGTTGTTATTTCAGTGACTGTTTAAGTTTCAGTGTTTAATTTCAGTGTCTTTGTTTATTACAGTGTGTGACTACAGCAAAGAAGTATGAACTGACGAGAGTATCTGTTGTTAATGAGAAGTTGGAAGTTGTTTATGATAGCTTTGTTAAACCTTATAATCCCATTACAGATTATGTGACCAGGTAAAATATTTTACTTTAAAAACAGAGGGGGTCTATAAGGTTTACAGAAAGAGATGATGATGATGGATGACTGTTTAACGTTTAGCATTTTACCTTACTTAGACACTCAGCCAAACATGCATTTCTCTTTACTCCTTAATGCTACATGCTTATTGGAGAAGCATCAACTACCAATTTTCAAGTCTTCAGTTTAATCGAGCCAGGGTTTGAACTTGAAACCTCAAGCACTAGAGGTAAAAATGCTGCCATTAGAACATCTAGACAATATTTTAAGTTAAACTTAATTTAACTTTAATTACTGGCCGTTTCAGAATCTAATGCATTCTGGGTAATCTCATTGTTCACACACCAAAATGAAAATAACTTTACGCCATTGGATGGATTTCCATTGTTGAGAACATTCTAAACCAATCACAATTGTGTGCATTTATTACTTGCAATTTTGTCATTTTGGACTAAAATGCAATATTAATTTTTGCAATTCCGGGTATTCAGAAATATCCAATTTGATTCATATAAAAAAAAATTAAAAATGCCAGTTTTAATTATTACAATTTATGCAATTATAAACCTGTTGCATTTTTCGCAATAATAAAAACATTGCAATAATTTCTGAATTTACAGTATATGATACAATGTGTCTATTTACATTATTCAATCATGAATCATAATCATGATAATGTATAATTACAGGTACAGCGGTGTTACCAAAGCTATATTAGATCCAGTGAAAACAAGACTGAAGACTGTTCAAAGGTTTCTTCATAAAACTTTACCTGTTGATGCTATTGTATGTGGACAATCACTTAAAGGGGATTTAGCGGCTCTCAAGGTATGTATCTGACTTATCGTACCATAGTCATATCTGTTCAACAGGAAGATATGTGGATGTGGGGCATTAAGTCATTAATGTATGGAAAGCCGTCACTTTCTCTGAAAATTTCATTGGATATATATAGTAGTTTGACAAAAACCAATTTTGATCATTGAAAAGCTTAATATTTCCTTAACAGTACAATGTGATTAAAACATTTAGCTGATTTTACAGAGTTATCTCCCTGTAGTTTTAGGTACCACATTAAACCTCTGAAGGACAAAAATTGTTATATGTGCTCAAATATCACATTGTGAATGATTGAAAAAGACATATAACCACCTATCTAACTCTCTTTATTTATCTATGTACCTATATACAAAATGTGATCTTTAAACACCATTCAATCCTTAACCACAACTCCTCCTCAACAGGTACGTTCATACTTTCATGGAATCTTACAGTCATTATAACATAATGTATCTCAAATTTATTTTTCAATCCGATTATTTTAGTGGATTCACACAGTAATATCTGTACAACTTGGGGTGAAGGGTATGAATTTATGACTGCTTACACTTTTTGTGCTAGTGTAATGATTTATGATGCTACTTTCTTTCTGTTTTAGTTGTTCCATCCATATGTGATAGATACAAGTGTGATATATAACCTGTCTGGTCACAGATCACAGAAAACTAGTCTGCGTAGGCTAGCCGCTCACTTCTTAGGGTAACTATTGGTGATGACGATCTTTTGTCCTGTTCCATTCTTTTAGCTAGCTATGTAAAACCGTCTTACTTATTCTTTTTAAAAAAAAAAATTTTAATTTTTATTATTTTCAAGATTTACAACAAATACAATGACAATAAACATTGTTGTAAATTAATTTTTTCTATTTATATGAAAAAAAAAGAAGCAAGAAAATACAGAAGAAAATATAATTAGAGTTAAATGTTTATGTACCACTGTGTGGCACTTGAGAATTTTAAAGAATTTTATAAAAAAAAAAAGAAAAAAAAAGGAAGAGGTTAAAAAAATATCCTGTAAGATTTTCAGTACATAATAATTGTGCTATTAGATACAATAATATTTTATGTTAGTTTTGACAATAAATATAGATTGTAAAAACAAATGACAAATTGAATTATAAAAATAATACTTTAAATGCATTCCACATGGTATCAAAGTGTTTTTGTCTCTTATTTTTGACTGCCATTATTTTTTCTAAATTGTACATATATTTTAACTTTTCTTTAATGGCACTGACTGAAAGATCTTTTGAAAAACATCTACTGTTGTATATATATTGTTTCATGTATAGAAACCTTTTCGAACTTTTGATATATCTCCAAAAATAAAATTCAACTTATTCAATGGCAGGCTTACCCCACCAGATAAGAACCAATAATCTACATCTTGTAAAAAATTTTGGATAATCTCACAATTCCACAGAATATGTTCAACAGTTTCATCTTCTAATTTACAAAAAGTACATAGAGGGTTATCGATAAGTTTGATTTTACATAAAAATTTATTTGTGGCAAGAATTCTATGGTTGATTCTGTACTGAAGCCACTGTAGTTTTGTATTGACAGTGACTGTAAAAGGTAGTTTGAATATATGTTTCCAAATAAGATCTTCACCTAATATTTCACTCCACTTCAGTTGTCCTGTTGGAGTCACCTTGTTACTTATGAGTATTTTGTACATATCTTTAGTACCTTTTCTACTTTTAAAAAAGACTTGTAAGCAAGCTGGAATAAATGGACAACATAACTTATATGAACCTTTTTTGTAATTGTTTGCTGCTTTTTTAATAGCAGAAATAACACTCATGTAATTCAGAAAATTTACATTGATATCATAACATTGCTGTAACAATTCTAATGAAATAAAACATCCATGTTCATCTATTACATCATTAACATATTGTAAACCATGATTAAACCAATGTTGATAAAAAACAGGTTTATTACCAATTCTGATCATATTGTTAAACCAAATAGGACTTGATAAAAAATATTCATAGTCCATATTTCTTTCTTTATCAGTAATCATTTCCCATGCTCTGAATACATCTTTCCAAAAACTGTTTTTGATATATAAACTAGCTTGTTTGATATACTGAACACCACAATTAAAAAGTTTATTTTTATCAATATCAGACATCAAAATACTTTGCCACTTATTATCTCTCTGAAAAATCCTTCTTATCCATGATGATTTTAGTGCCATGGTAAAACTATAAAGATCTATCATTTTTAATCCTTCCTCCAAATATTCTTTAATCAATATGTCCTTCTTCACTCTATGAATAGGAGAATTCCATACAAAAGAATAAAAAATGTCATTAATTTTTTGGAATACACTGTTTGAAGGATTAGGCAAAGACGTAATAAGGTGGTTTAAAATAGGTAAAACAAGAGTTTTTATCACAGTTATTCTACCTATTACTGTAAGGTTTCTTTTTGACCATTGTTTTATTATGTTCTTAATCTGTATAATTTTATCATTATAGTTGATGTTGACAATATTGTTCAAGTCCACATCAAAATTTATCCCAAGTAGTTTAAAAGTTGTCTCCCCCCATGAAAGGTTAACGTCGGGACATAAAATTTCCTTGCTATACTTTTTACTTCCAAACCAAATTACTTGTGTTTTCTCAAAATTTATATTTAAACCAGATATTTTTGCAAACCATTCCAATTCAGATAAGGATTCATATAAAGATTTTTCACTACCATCTAAAATCAATGAAGTGTCATCGGCAAACTGTGACAACTTATGCTCAACTTGAGTTACTTCAATACCACTAATTTCCTTATTTCCTCTTATCTTTAGTGCAAGAATCTCAGCACAAAGGATGAAAAGATAAGGTGAAAGGGGGTCACCTTGTCGGCAGCCTCGACCTATGTTAAAAAATTCAGAAAGGTTACCCCCTTGTATAACTGCAGACTTGATATTATTATAAAAAGCTTTTATCCAGTTGATAATTGATTCCCCAAAATTAAAGAACTCTAAAACATTTAGCAAAAAATCCCAAGAAATAGAATCAAAAGCCTTTTCGAAATCAATTAACAACAAGAGTCCAGGTATTTCGTGATCTTCTGTGTATTGCATGATATCATATAAAAGCCTTATATTTTCTCCTATGTACCTCCCACTGATAAAACCAGTCTGATCAAGATTAATAAGTTTGTCAAGGACAGTCTTAAATCTGTTTGCAATTACTGCTGACCCAATTTTATAGACAGTGTTTAAAAGTGAAATAGGACGCCAATTTTTCAAAAAATGACGTGGTTTATTTCCTTTTGGCAGGCAAGTAAATATTCCTTGCTTTTGTGTTACTGACAATTCTCCCTGTTCTGAACCATAATTTAAAGATTCAACCACAAAAAAATGGAGATCTTTCCAAAAAAATTTAAAAAATTCAGTAGAAAAGCTATCAGAGCCAGGAGTTTTATTATTTTTCATATTTTTTAATGCCTGTCCAGCCTCTTTGACTGTGATTTTACCCTCCAAGCTCTCCTTCTCACCATTAGAAAGTATTGGAACATTTACATTTTTAAGATCTTCTTTCAGATCAGCTACTGAACTTGAGTTATCTCTCTTCTTATATAAATTTTCATAGAAAAGTTTTACTTCTTTTAAAATTTTGTTCTGATCAGTAAGTATTTCCCCATTATCTCTTTCAATTTTTGGTATAATTTTACTCATAAAATTTTTTGACTCCAGTCCACAAAAATAATTTGTTGGTTTTTCACCTTCCTCTATCCATTGAACACGTGATCTGACTATTTTACCCTTTAATTTTTTAATACGTAATTGCTCAAGTTCAATTTTTTTGCTCTCAAGTTTAGTTATTGAAAGTTCGTCAACATTCTCCTCTAACTGTATAATTTCATTTCGTAAAGTTGTTTCCCTTTTTTCAGATTCCCTTTTTTTGTAACTGGAATAAGAAATACTTTTCCCCCTGATTTCCATTAATAAAGTTTCAAGAAAAAGTTGGTGATTAATTCTCATCTCATATTCTTTTTAAAATTGAATTATTAGAATAATAGAAATAATTGAATTATTAGAATAATAGAAATAATTGAATTATTAGAATAATCGTGAAATAATTGAATTATTAGAATAATCGTGAAATGTATAACAAAGGAAATCTTTGTTTTTAATGCAAATACTCTAGTCGAAGGAGACATTGAGGTTTATTTTTGTCTTTCTTCATGTTCTTAGGTCCTCTTAAAGTATGTTTGTACAACTTGAAATTAGTTTTTATACGACCGCAAAAATTGAAAAATTTTTGGTTGTATATTGGTATCACGTTGGCGTCAGCGTCGTCGTCGTCATCATCCGAATACTTTTGGTTTTCGCACTATCACTTCAGTTTAAGTAAATAGAAATGTATGAAATTTAAACACAAGGTTTATGACCAAAAAAGGAAGGTGGGGATTGATTTTGGAATTTTGGTCCCATCAGTTTAGGAATTAGGGGCCAAAAAGAAATCAATGATATTTTGACACAAAGTTTATGACCACAAAAAGGAAGGTTGGGATTGATTTTGGGAGTTGAGATCCCAACAGTTTAGGAATTAGGGGCCAAAAAGGGGCCCAAATAAGCATTTTTCTTGTTTTTTCGCACCATAACTTTAGTATAAGTAAATAGAAATCTATGAAATTTAAACACAAGGTTTATGACCATAAAAGGAAGGTTGGGATTGATTTTGGAAGTTTGGTCCCAACAGTTTAGGAATAAGGGGCCCGAAGGGTCTAAAAATAAACTTTGTTTGATTTCATCAAAAATTGAATAATTGGGGTTCTTTGATATGGTGAATCTAACTGTGTTTGTAGATTCTTAATTTTTGGTCCCGTTTTCAAATTGGTCTACATTAAGGTCCAAAGGGTCCAAAATTAAACTTAGTTTGATTTTAACAAAAAATGAATCCTTGGGGTTCTTTGATATAGATTTTTGATTATGGGCCCAGTTTTCAAGTTGGTCCAAATCAGGATCCAAAATTATTATATTAAGTATTGGACAATAGCAAGAAATTTTCAATTTTACAGTATTCAGCAATAGCAAGAAATCTTCAATTGCACAGTATTGTGCAATAGGAAGAAATTTTCAATTGCACTGTATTGCGCAATAGCAAGAAATCTTCAATTGCACAGTGTTGTGCAATAGCAAGTATTTTCAATTGCACAGTATTTCGCAATAGCAAGAAATATCTAATTGCACAATATTGTACAATAGCAAGAAATTTTCAATTGGCGTTATCTTTCTTTGTCCAGAATAGCAGTTGAATCAACTTAAATCATTGTTTTATACAATATACAATGTATATTTACTTTTACTACCAACTGATAAATTGAAACAATCTTTACCATTCAGTGATTACAAGCACTTTTTTTACATTTTAATATTTTATGATGTATTTAAATGAGTAGTTATTGTTGCAAACTCCATTAGAAATTTGAATTGAGATCAGTTTTGGAATAAGGGAAAGGGGGATGTGAGAAAAAAAATGGGGGGGGGTTCAATTTTTCTTATTTCAGATTTCATAAATAAAAAGAAAATTTCTTCAAATACTTTTTTGAGAGGATTAATATTCAACAGCATAGTGAATTGCTCAAAGGCAAAAAACAAATTTTAAGTTTATTAGACCACATTCATTCTGTGTCAGAAACCTATGCTGTGTCAACTATTTAATCACAATCCAAATTTAGAGCTGAATCCAGCTTGAATGTTGTGTCCATACTTGCCCCAACTGTTCAGGGTTCAACATCTGCGGTCGTATAAAGCTGCGCCCTGCAGAGCATCTGGTTGTTCTTTAACTTTAGATTTCCTCAACCAATTGTTATGAAATTTCTATACAGTGCTTATTACCACCCAAACATAGATCAAGTTGTAATTTGGGTAACATCACATTCACTGTTCTCGAGTTATGTCCCTTTGTAAATGGAAAAATTGCAGAATTTGACGCTTCTGCCCTCTAACTTATAAGCTATAAACTTATATGCAATGCTTATAACCACCCAGCACAGATCAAGTTCAAATTTGGGTGGTGTCACAGTTCTTGAGTTATGTACCTTTATAAATGAAAAATTGCTGAATTTGCCGTTTTCACACTCTTAGGATGCCAATGTTATGAAATTGTAAACAACGCTTAATTTTTTTTTGTACTGGTCAAGTTCCAAGTTGAGTGGCATCACTATATAAGTTTTGATTAATGTCCCCTTTATAAATCGAAAAAGGAAAACAATCATATATTTAAGATTCTATTATCATTCAGTACATATTCAAACATCCAATGGATTTAGTGTATTCAAGAGTTCATTGACTGTCAAGAAAAACATGACCTTGCACAATGCCAAAATAAAGGTATCAACAGATTGAACAGATGTGAATGTACATATGTATTAACAATAATAACAATAATAACAATAATATTTTGTTTGATTTTAATTAATTCATATGAGGATGTATGAACATACTGTATGAGAACAAATCCAATATTTACATTGCTAAAAACAATATTCAAAGCATGTTTCTTCTATTTCTAGTAAAGATATTCAGAGTAGTGACCAAGGTCATTCCTCTGTAGAAGATGCTATTACCACAATGGAGCTGGTTCAACTCAAACTTAAACATTGTAAGTTCAATTAGAGATCATGATCAGATGAAATAAAAATTACAGTAACAATTTTAATAAACCAGATGGGCATTTTGGCAATAAATGTCTCTTTTCGTTTGATGTGTTTTATCATTTGATTTTACTGTTTGATTAGGGACTTTCCGTTTTGAATTTTCCTTAGAGATCAGTATTTTTGTGATTTTACTTTTTCAGTGATTCTAAAGGCCTAAATAATTGAAAATCAAAAACTGTTTTAAATAAATGAAGAGCTTATTAACCAATAAAAACAAAAAGAATAGTGAAAACCAATCAAGGAATCCAAGGTTTTCATGAAAGAAGATACATTCCTTAATTTATATGAAAATTAAGAAATTCTAAGGTCACGGTCGAAAAATAATTCTTTTAATGTTACCAGTTATGGGTTCTAGTCATACAAGGTCAGGGTCAGGGTTCTAATTATACAGAGGATTTCATCGTCTAGTCTATCTTCCATTAAAATGGATGTGGAAAGTTATTTGAAAGTGACTTCGAAAATTCCCCACACTTTTGTTTAGTACTCAATATAGACAAAACAACTGGAAGTGAAACACAAATCACGTCCTAAAATAAAGCTCCCCTTTCATTAGTTTCTGTAGAATATCTCTAATTAAACAATCAGTATTACAGTGTAACCTGTCTTATCCAACACACACTGGGGGACCAGAAAAAAATGTCAGGTTAAGCAGGGTGTCAGAATACTCAGGTTTTTTCTGCAAGGATAAACATATTTTGGTACCATGAAAATGGATCGGTTAAAGCAGGATGTTGGAATACTGTAAATTCAGAAATTATTGCGTTCATTTATTATTGCGATTTTGTCATTTTAAATTAAATGCGATTTTAATTATTACGATTTTGAGAAAAGTCATGCTTAATTCAGTTAAGATATTACAAAATGCGAGTTTTAATTATTGCGTTTACAACTCTGTCGCATTATTCGCAATAATAAAAACCTCGCAATAATTTCTGAATTTACAGTACTCAGGTGTGAGATTAGGCAGGTTACACTGTATATATAAAATTCACCCAATTTTCCATGATTTTGATGTCAAGGAGAAACTTAATGCAATTAATCTATGGAGCCTTACACTGATTAATAATATTTTCAGCACTAAACTTTGGCGACGTGGTCAATGGAGGAGTTTTATTTCCACAGAAGGTAGAGGTGAAAACAGAAGAGAAAAGTGTATCAGATGGAAAGGAAGAAGAGAAAACAGAAGAGAAAACATCAGAGGGGAAGGAAGAAGTGAAAGCAGAAAAGAAAAGTACCTCTGAGGGGAAGGTCGATGGTGCATTAGACAGTGAAAATATAGATCAGGTGGAAATAAAGACTGAGAAATGTGAAGATAGCAAAGACAAAGACATAACAAAATTGGAAAAAGGAGACAAAGACAGTTGTAGTGATGGAGGAGAAAGTAAAAACAAAATGGAGTTAAAAACTAGTGCTGGAGAAGAAAGTAAAAAGAAAATGGAGTCAGATCATAGTGATGAAGAAATAAGTAAAAACAAAATGGAGTCTGAACATTGTACTTGTGATGAAACAGAGGCTGACACTTTATGTAAATCTTGTCAGGCCGAGAGAAAATCAGGACCTGATCTCATTCAACAAAGGAAAGCATTCTTTCAGCAGGCTGGTAGTCATCTGTATGAAAGTCTGTTTGCTCTGATAAAGAAGCAAAATAAAATGGGTAAGGCTGATGATTTGATGTTGTCAACCAAACCAATGTCATTTTGACTACTGTGGATTCATTATTAATTGTTGTATACCAATTTTTCGTGTATACAGGTCAACCAAATGAATTACAAGTTTGTATGCAGAAATTGGCAAAATCACAAAATCAAATATCCGCGAAAATGCATTTTTTTTAATCAATCCACGAAAAATTGAAACCCACAAAAATAAATGAATCCACAGTATATGAGAAGATTAAAAAAATAAAAAGTACATGGATCAAAATTTTAAAATTGTAGATCTACAGATAAAAATAGTAAAACAAAATTCTTCAATATACATAATTATGTGTGAATGTTGTTGGTAAAGATATGCATTCATTTTTTGGTCATATATATTTATTCCAAATTACAAAAATACATATTTTACAGGCAATAAACAGAGATGTAGGGTTTAATCAAAGAAATAGCAACCTAATTACACAGAAATTTAGAAAGATATCTAGAGGTTCAGTCTGTGCCAAAAGCTGTCAGTCTGGGTGTCCTGACTGATGAAATAGAAGCAGGTCTTCCAAATCGTATGTCAATGGCGGGACTAGTGTCTCAGGGCTTTCCCTTGAAATTGAAGTAGAAGGCTAAATTAAATTATAGGCGGCTGTAACATGCGTTCGGCGAAGCCGGACGCCCACCAAGCTGTAATCTTGGTGCCTTATGACAGGGGGTTTGGGGGCCGCTCAAGGCCCCCAGAAGCTCTGACATAAATAGAGCAAAATCCTGCATTCTCACAATCTCCTGGCACCTAATTTCATCTTTCAAATGACCATTTTTTATGTATGAAATTAAAGAAGAAAAAAAATCTCAAAAGAAATTTAATTTTTTTTTTTTTATGTTTTTTAGTTTTTATTTTCATTTCCTTATTCTTCAAATTCATTTACTTTTAAAGGATTTTTTTTATATAATAATCTGGTTTGATAGAAATCTTGATCGATTTATTTTGCATAACTATGTGCATTTGTAAACAAATGACCCCCCTTTTTTCTCCAAAAAATGTTACGCGTATTTGAATCATACAATTATTTCTCAAGCATTGACAGAAAATTGATAAATCCTCTGATTTTCTCTTTTTTTGTAAACTGTTCAATAAGTCGGATGCATAAATCATTTGGAAATGTTATTTATTTGAGGTCGAGTCGACAATATTCTACTTTCGTTTTTTACCTTGATTCTCTGACCACCATGTGGGCTTTGAAAAGTGAACTTCAAAAGATACCGTTTTTCAGATTCTGAACAATATAATCTAATCATACTATCTGATTGTCTTCACGATTTAAAAGCCAAAAAAAAGCCAACGAGTTAATGACCATCGGAACGTCTCTATTGTTATCCATCAATGACCACTGGAACGTCTCTCTTGTTATCTTTGAAAAGAAACGATGCATTCTGACTTTAAATAGACAACCAATCAGTGACCTGAAATCATGTGAACTATATTTAGCCCAAGGTAAACACTGACTTTTCATACCGCGACTTTGCAACAATACGTCTCTCGGCTGCCTGTAAACATTTGAAAAAGATATTTTTTTCTTTTTGAATTTATTTTTTTGTCAGTAAAGTAGCCGGCACTCGAAGCCACCGTAAACAGGGTTATTTAACAGTGTGCACCACATTTATTAAGTTATTTCGAATAAACAGAAAAAATATTACAGTCATTTCTTATAATTTAATTCTAAATTCCATTTTAAACCGTAGAGAACCATGAAAAAACGTTGATGACGTCACGGTCACATGACTAAATTATTTCTATGGGCTCATAACAAAATAACGTCAGCCAATCAGAAGACGCATTACATCCAAAATTAAATTATTTTCAAATGTTATTTCAGCTGGGTTGATTGACAAAGCTGAAACTTTGGAGCAGTTTAAGGACGACACGATGACAGCTGTTCCTACGAATTGTGATAGAGATACAAAATCTACAGGGAAATCATTGGTACAGTTCCACGACTTTGTTTATTTGAACTTCCCTTCGTACAAAGAGATGCATGATAGTAATGATGAGGAAGAAAAAATGGTATGATTATATTTTCTCTTTTGTTTATGCCCATGATTACAATTCCATTTCAAACATATTTAGGGATGTACTTAGGTGAGGTTTTGAAATTGTGTCAGATGTGCAGACTCCTTGATTTTTTCCCTACGATACAAGGTAAAATATTTTGCCCCATAACACCCATTTATATTTTCATATAAGACTTATCAGCTCATCAAATAAAATTGAGAAAGGAAATGGGGGATGTGTCAAAACGACAACAACCCGACCATAGAGCAGACAACAGTCGAAGGCAAAAGGTCATTTACCAAAGGTCATTTACCAAAGTTTAAGCAGCTTCTTTATCTTTCTATTCATTTGAGACCTAAGTAATATCAATGCAAATATAAGGTAAAGGTCCACCATATTTTAAAAATAAAATTTCTCGAAAAGGAGCTCTATGACCTATCAATAGTTTTAGCTTATTTTGATCCTGACTAATGCTCTTCCTGCTTAAAGGATCAATTTTAAATTCTTTATTCATTTAATTTCACCCAAGTACATCCTTAAATTAAGCCCTTAAGTAAGATTTTGAAATTTTTTAAAGTGTCACAGGTGACAGGTTTTTTAAATAAGATGTCATGTCACAAGGTCTTCAGCCAACTCTCCAAGCTCACAGGTAATGTCATTTGCAATTATGATTGTCTTTAAAAAAAACTGTAATGCAAAATATTTTATGAATTAATTTGTTTGATGTTAATGGTAGGTCAAAAGTAAGATTTACTAATGATGATATCATTCTACAAATCATTGACACTTATGAGGGTAGCAGTGGCGGATCCAGGAATTTTCATAAGTGGGGACCCACTGACTGTCTAAAAGGGGGGGGGGGGGGGAGGGGGGCTCCGTTCATGCTTCAGTGATTCCCTATATAAGCAACCATATCACCCCCTGCCCCCCCCCCCCCCCCCCCCCCCCCCCCCCTAAATCCGCCTCTGGGTAGTATTCAAACTCATCAGAAGAACCATGATAAAAATTCTGTACACCAAACAAGCAGTTTGTCCACAAAAGAGTCATTAGTGACAACCGAATCAAAACAGGCAAAAGCCCAAATATACTGTAAATTCATTCATTTTTGCGATTTTGTCTTTTTAGACTCAATTGCAATTTTTATTTTGCGATATTGATGAAAATCCTGTTTAATTTATTAAAAAGTTTAAATTATTGTGATTATAACCCTGTCTCATTTTTCGCACTAATAAAAAAATCTCAATTATTTACAGTAGTCCGTGTTTCTAGCCTACTGATAATGGCATCCCTATCATCCAAAGATTTCATACTTGTATATGCATTTATTTCCAGCATTTATTACGTAAACAAGACAAAAGGATGTCAAAGGTGTTGAAACATGTGAGGCCCAATTCCTTAGTTGCCGTGGTGATGACAGGGAGATGTTGTCAAGGACAGGATTACAGTGCAAAGACTTTTGTTAAAATAACTTGAAATAAAATTACAAATATAATCTATTGTTGAATATAAAAAAAGAAGATGTGGTATGATTGCCTATGAGTCAACTCTCGACAAGAGACTAAATGACACATAAATTAACAACTATAGGGCACCAAATGACCTTCAACAATGTTTAAAACCCATACCGCATAGTCTGCTATAAAGGCCTTGAAATGACAAATTTAAAACAATTCAACAAGAAAACAAACGGATTGATTTATGTGAAAAATAATGAACACAAAATAAATTTGATCAAACAGCAATACACAGATGTTTGATCTCCTTTTTTCCCCCCTACAATACAATGTAAAATATCTTGCACGATAGCACATATAAGACTTTAATAGCTCATAAAAAGTCATTTACCAATATTTTAGGAGATTATAGCTCATAAAAAGTCATTTACCAATATTTAAGGAGATTACAGATTTCTTTTCTTTGGATTTGAGACCCAAATACCAATAAATTTATGTGGTAAAATCGTGAGTTAGTCTTTTTCCTGCCATTTTGAAAAAAAAAAATATCTTGAAAAGGAGCTCCTTATTAAACCAATCAATACTTATAGCTTTTATAAATTTAACATTTTTAAAAATTTCACTTAAGTACATCCTTTACTCATAAGACCGATACAAAAGCAGAAATATATTAAACAGAAACAGATTGGAGTGAGTGAATAGATATAAGAAGATGAGTATGAGTACCAATGAGAAAACTCTCCATCCAAGACACAATTTGTAAAAGAAAAAACATTATAGGTTAAAGTACTTCTCCAACACGGAGCCTTGGCTCACATTGACAGCAAGCTATAAATTTAAGGGCCCCAAAAATGAATAGTGTAAAACAATTCAAGCAGGAAAAACAATAGTCTAATAAAAAACGTGGAAACAGAAACTTTTAAAAACCACAACAACAAATAACTACCGAACATCAGGTTCCTGACTTAGGACAGGTGATAACAAATGCAGTGAAATGAATGTTTAACTAGGTATTGAATATTTCCCTCCAGAATGTGTTGCAGTCTGATGTTCCCCTCTAGATGTCTGGTGGTAATTTGTGTTGAAGACTGAATTTTACCATCTAGATGTGTTCTGAACATTTGTGTTGAATACTGACGTTATCCTCTAGATGTCTTCTGGTTCTTTGTGTTGAAGACAGAATGTTAACATGATCTTGATGTCTTCTGGTTATTTGTGTTGAAGACTGAATATTTCCATTTAGATGCCTTCTGGTTATTTGTGTTGAAGACTGAATGTTTCCATTTAGATTCCTTCTGGTTCTTTGTGTTGTAGACTAAATATTTCCATCTAGATGTATTCTGGTTATTTGTGTTGAAGACTGAATGTTTCCATCTAGATGCCTTCTGGTTATTTGTGTTGAAGACTGAATATTTCCATCTAGATGCCTTCTGATTATTTGTGTTGAAGACTGAATATTTCCATCTAGATGTCTTCTGCTTATTTGTGTTGAAGACTGAATGTCTAGATGTCTTTTGGTAATTTGTGCTGAAGACTGAATGTTACCATATAGATGTTTTCTGCTAATTTGTGTTGTAGACTGAATGGTACCCTCTAGATGTCCTCTGGTAATTAGTGTTGAAGATTGAATTTTATCATCCAGATGTCTTCTAGATATTTGTGTTGTAGACTGGATGTTACCCTGTAGATGTCATCTGGTTATTTGTGTTGTAGACTGAATGGTACCCTCTAGATGTCTGGTAGTAATTTGTGTTGAAGACTGAATGTTACCATCTAGATGTCTTCTGGTTATTTGTGTTGTAGACTGAATGGTACCCTCTAGATGTCTTCTGGTTATTTGTGTTGTAGACTGGATGTTACCCTCTAGATGTCTTCTGGTTATTTGTGTTGTAGACTGAATGGTACCCTCTAGATGTCTTCTGGTTATTTGTGAGAAGACTGAATTTTACCCTCTAAATGTCATCTGGTTATTTGTGAGAAGACCGAATGTTACCCTCTAGATGTCATCTGGTTATTTGTGAGAAGACCGAATGTTACCCTCTAGATGTCATCTGGTTATTTGTGAGAAGACCGAATGTTACCCTCTAAATGTCTTCTGGTTATTTGTGTTGTAGGCTGAATGTTATCCTCCAGATGTCTTCTGGTTATTTGTGTTGAAGTCTGAATGTTAACCTCTGGATGTCTTCTGGTAATTTGTGTTGAAGACTGATTGTTATAACCTCTAGATGTCTTGTTGTTATCTGTGTTTAAGACTGAATGTTTCCCTCTAGATGTCTTTTTGTAATTGGTGTTGAAGACTGAATGGTACCCTTTAGATGTCTTCTAGAGATTATGATTGTCAATGTAAAAGACACAAATTTGTAACATTTTTAAAAATCATCTTAAAAGAGCAGTTACTCTTATAAGGAGTTTTAGGTCATAAAATCTATTTGTAGATCTTGTCTTGCTGAATACGTTTGCTTTTGATGTTTTAACAATACATGTATTACATTAAAACATACAAGATAGCACATGACGAAGTTGAGGTCAGATGAAACCTGTTAAATTGACATGTACGCCTTACAATCTTTCATTACACCACATGTACTTACCTTCAGCTTACATAATGTCGTATCTTTAATGAATTAATTATGATCACTGATTCATATTATGAGGTCAAGTCACGGGAACTCTGTAAGTCTGTTTGGCGGACACATAGCCTTGTAAGGAACCCATATACCAAACATAGTTATCTTATAGGAGAGTAGAAAGAGGTCAAACCTTAAATTATACTATTTTAGTCGAGTCTGCAAGTTTCCGCATGTCATATGTCCATTGTCCTTGACCTTATTTTCATGGTTCAATGACTACTTTAAAAAACTTTTAAGTTTTTAGTATTCTTAATTTATCACTTAATATGAGTTACAGAATAAATATATTTGATGTGCACGTATCTAATAAGGTTCTCATGCCCATCAGACAGTTTACACTTGACCTTGACCTCAAGTCATGGATCAGTGAACACATTCACAAGGTTAAGTTTTTGTGGTCAATTCCATTTCTCAGATACTATTTAAGGAGGCTCGAGGGTATAAAAATTTCAGAAAAAATTAAACATTTGTTTTTGATTACAAATTTTATTTATAATCTTTGTAGTTGTTACTTTATCATATGGTACAAAAATCATTCAAAACAATCAATTCGTTTTGGCTCCAGATGACTTAAAATGTATATGTTACAGGCATTTTCTTAATTTAGGCATTTTGTAAAATGACTGAATTTTCAGGCAATTTAGAAAATGCCTAACCTCGACAGGCATTATACAAAATGACTAAAAATACCTAGTCATTTTGTAAATGACTGAAATTTTGATGCGAGTTGAGTTTCAGGCAATTTGTAGAAGGAAGATATCATTGAGATGCATATGACAAAGTTGACAAAAACACAATATCTTACAAAGATAATAACTAATGGTTTGGCAGAACTAATTTATTCTCCAAAAAGCAGATCGGATTATTTTTTATGCCTTATGATATGTTATTTTTAGGGAAACTACGTTAAGTACGTACTCACTCTGTATTTCAGTTTATGATTATTTTGTCAATATGGCAAACAGACAAATTGTTCTGTCAATAGAACAGAATTAACAATCACATTTTTAGAAAATATAGATTCAAAACAGTAAAGTGAAACATATGAAATAGAGAAATGTTCGTTTTGCTAGTTGTTTATTTTTTTGCTTTCAGTTGCAAATATATCATGCATATTTTAAGATGTGAACATTTGGTTATAATACGTATGGATTATTTAACAGTGGATTGACCTGGAGAAAGGACTTACATTTAGACTCAGTGCAGCTTTCAATTAAAAAGAAGGTTTTTAGGACAGGAACAGAAAATACCCCTTCAGAACAACATTAGAGTTCTCAAAAGAGTTGTCCGATCGACTGAAAATGTCAGGGCTGATAGATATTAACCTGAAGAACTTTTGAACCCCCATGTCAGATTTGATCTAAATGCATTAGATTTAGAGATATATCAAACCAAAAACTGTAGTTTACCCGTATGTTCCATTTATAGCCATGTTGGCCATATTGTTTGGCAATCAGGAATTAAACAAGATACTCTAATGATCAATTATGGCCAAGTTTGGTTAAATTTGACATAGTAGTTCCATAGAATAACACGTTTTTAAAAGTTAACAGACAATGACGAAAGACAGCCGCCGAGATGAGAAAAGCTAACTTGACTATCTTGGCTAGGAGAGCTAAAAATCGACAAATAAAAGAAAAATAACAGTGCTTTGACAAGAGAAGCGTTTACTGCTAAGATACTTTGATTTTTTTTTTAGAACATATGAAAAAAAAAAGATATGCATCTGAGATGTGTGTGCTTATTACGAAACCTTATGTTGCCTAACGTTAAGTACTTTATCAGTAAAGAACAGTAAAGGTAATGAAAGACCTAAAAGTGTGATGATCCAGATTTCTCCAAATGTTGTCTGAGTGCTAAATCAGATTTTACGCCAAACAATGTATTTTCAAACTATCAGGACAATTATTATTAAGTTCTGTCGTGCAAACATTTTTAGAAATTAAAAAAAAAATGTCAGGTTCTATGCTTGTGTGAATTGTAAATATTCAGTAAAATGTATTCTTGATTATTTAAGCTCTTCTTTTTTAATTCAGTAATTATCACAAATAAAACAGCTCTGGTTTTCAAAGCTTTCAAATGTTTTTCTTAAGATTTTATTCTATAAAATAATTTCAGGCATTTTGTAAAATGCCTTTCAATTTTTCTAGGCATTATGGATAATGACTGAATCTTGCAGTCATTTTGGAAAATGCCTAAAGTTTTCAGGCATTTTACAAAATGCCTAAATTTAGAAAATGCCTGTAACATATACATCATTGAAAAAGTTCCGAATTATCTCCCTTTGGTGGAAAAAGGCAATTTTTGGGCTTTAAAATTGAAATAACTTTTTAAACTCATCGGTGACCTATATTTTTTAATATAAATTTGAGCAATTTCTGTAATAAATTTCTTTTTTTATTTCGATATTACCTTTATTTCTCCAATTACTTCAACAGAAAAAAAAAACACCTTTACAAAAATGTATGCTTCTTTCGAAGACAGATTGTGAGCGCAAATGAACGGTGACCCCACTTTTTTATTTTATTTTTCTATTAACTATAAGATAAAGTTCATTTATAGAAAAATATAGAGAAATCCTATATAATTGATTTAGACCTGTGAAACCCCCTTAAGCAATAATTAAGTCTACTATATTTGGTGTATGGAATGATTGTAAGATGTACATGTCCAACTTGCAGGTGTCATCTGTCCTTAAGCTCATTTTCATGGTTCAGTGGTTATATTTAAAAGTGTTTGTGTTTTTGGTCTGTTCTAAAACTATATGCAATAGAAAATATTTTACTATGTACATGTCAATTTGGCATGTTTTATTTGACCTTGACCTCATTTTTACGATTCATTCCTCAATGGTAAGTTTTTGTTTTTTTGTCTGGTTTTTTTTAGTAATATAAGGAACAGGTCAGCTTTATTTGGTGTATGGAATTATTGTAAGGTGTATATGTCTGTTTGGAAAATATCATCTGACCATGACCTCATTTTCATGGTTCATTGGTCAATCTTAAGTTTTCCTGGTTGACTTTGTTTCTTAGATACTGTATGCATGCGCAGTATGTCAACTATATTCAAAGCATGTAATGATTGTAAGGTGTACATGTCTGTCTGACAGGATACATCAGGCCTTGACCTCATTTCCATGGTTCATTGATCGATGTTTTCCAAGTTAAGTTTGATTCGTTGGTACTATGTGCTATATAATTATATAATTATATTTAGAATAAAGCATATTTGGTGTAGTCAGAGACATATAATACGTGTATTATATGTCTCTGGTGTATCGGGTATATGGCTACAAGATGATGTATAATTTTGTAGAAGAAAATGATGCGGGTTCTAATTCGCCTTTTCTCAAGTGTTGCCCAATTTAGTGTTTGCAGCATTTCAGTGACTGATCTGGTTTTATGGTATCTGTTGCATGTGTACCTTGCTGCTCTGCGCTGGACCATCTCAAGTTGATGTGTTTGTGATTTGGTATGTGGGTCCCAGACGCAGCTGCTGTATTCTAGCTTTGGTCTTACTAGTGCAATGTATGCTTTTTCTTTGACTGTTTTAGAATTAACTTTTGAATTTCTTTTGATAAAGTTCAGCTTTTGTGTGGCTGCAGCTGTGATATTGTTTACATGTTTGTTCCATTTTAGATCAGTTTGTAATGTTATTCCCAGATATTTTGTGGATGTTTCTTTTTGTAATACATGGTGGTGGAGAGTATAGTCAAATTTTATTGGGTTTATCTTGGTTGTTATCTGAAGGACTGAACACTTGTCTGGATGGAATGACATGAGCCAGTCCTTCTCCCATTTTGCTGCTGATGTGAGGTCTTCTTGCAGTTTTTGTGAGTCTTCTTTGTTTCGAATTGTTTTACAAATTATACTATCATCTGCAAATAATCTGAGGGTACTGTGTTTCATGTATTCATTTAAGTCATTAATATATACAAGGAACAGGATCGGACCCAAAACTGTACCTTTGGGAACACCAGATGTTACGTTAATTTTGTCCGACTGAACACCATCAATAATGACCGTTTGTGTACGGGATGTGAGAAAATCTTCTATCCTTTTCCAGTTTCGTAGGGGACAATACGAAACTGCTTCTTAACACACATATTTTTGCAATTTTAAATGTTTCCTATAGACATTCCAGTTTCTTTACTTTATATACTAGAAAATCTCATTTTTTTATGAATTGGAGAACCATTTTTATCGATAAAGATTAGACAGTACTTTACATATGAAGGTAACAACTCATGTTACGTAGTGGACATTTTGACGCGTTTCGTAGTTGGCAAAACTGTTTCGTAGTGGACAAAAAGTTTCGTAGTTGAAATCAACCCTACCCTATGTTAATAAAAACATAATAAAAATTACATGGAACTAACCTTTGTTATTTGTTTTGCACGAATATAATTGAAAAAAAAAGAGTAAAAAAAACTGCATGGTAGTGGTAGTGTCCACTACGAAACGTTTTTCTCCCATACTTGTTTCGTAGGGGACATATTCACATGTTTTATTTTTTCCTCACAATCCCTATGTTGCAATAATAACAAGACTGATTGTATTCATCAAAACATGTATTAAGCTGTACACTGATATTTTTTTCATAATTTTAAAACCAGATACTGAAAGAGATTTGATCCGTTTCGTAGTGGACATTAACAAAAATACGGTATCACTCTGATCCATTTGATGTGCTCAATTTTTCTTAACAACAATTTAATTGCCGTTATAAAAGCATCACTTCTTTTGTAAGACCCGTATGTTTATATCTCTTGCAAACAAAATTACATTGATTTTATAAAACTGTTTATTAGCAAATTTAAAAGTGACTTCGTTTCGTAGTGGACATTTTGGTGTCAGGGACACACCTTCTGAAATTAAATCCTATGTTAAAAGCTGTTTATTAAAATATGTTGGCTCTAAACATACTTTTGAATTATTAAAGAACTTAAATTAAGTAAAAATAACATTTATTTCTACATTTTTTTACGATATTTTAGAGTATGAATGTTGAACAGGCGGTCTAGGGACATGTCATTTTGGTTGTTTTGGACCATTCAGGAATCAATATCTTTTCAATCCCTCTAAAAGATAAACTGTTTCTTTGCTTAAAAATGTTAAATCTAGTTCAATGTACTGACTGCACAAAAAATTACTTGCAAAGATCAAACACATTTTTTTAAAAGTGGATAGGACAAGAAAGTACGTTTTTATTGAAAAACGATATATATTTTACTAGTAATAATAATGATCTATTTTAGTATAGTGTCACATATTTGACCAGACCAAGGATTTGTATAGTAACTTATACAAATCCTTGACCAGACATATATATTTATTTTGTGTTGTTTATAAACAACACAAAATAACTCGAATGACCAAATATCCAGCCTTATGTAGACTTATGAGACACTTATGTACACTCATTTCTAAAATCTAAAAGTTAAAAGAATTCAGTAAACAAGTCGTTTTAGTAAAATTCAAATTCTAAAAAGATTTATAAAAATTTACTTTTAAAATTATCATCACACTGAGCTTTAAAATAAGAAATACAAATAGAAATATTAATTGTCACAGTTAAACTTACAAAAAAAGTAAAAGGTTTTCCAAAATGACTAAATTATCGGTCTCTAAAAACACCGCAAAGGACCTCCTTTGTGCACAAAGGAGCACTAAGGACCTCAAAGAAGTTTAATAAGAGCACAGAGGACCTTAATTTCCCTTTAAAGCATTAAAATATTATAATTCCTGAAGAAAAATGTAAAAAAATTAAAATAGTTTCAATAAAAAATGTGATTTTTATGATGTACGATTTGGTATAATCACCGGTATCGGTTTGGAACCGACTTTATATCCGGGCTATATGATAGCTCATGTATGTGAATTTTTAAATAGTTTTAATATGATATTAATGATAAAAACGTCATTTATTATTTTTAATATTTTGTTGTAATATGTATTAAGTTAAATTGGTATTAAAGTTGAAGATATACGAACTGCACAGTCATGTGTTCTGTAATGGGTACGGATATGCATAATATTACGACCCTTTTCTATAAGATTTTACTTAGTAATACATTCATGAATTAGAAAATATTGAGAAAACACAAACATATGATATAAATACAGACTGGGTAATAAACCGAACAAAAATAAAGCAAACATTGTTGGTCAAGATTTCGACTCGAGTATTAATAAGGATTGTTTCATGAAGACTTGATAGCACTTGGGATGAAAAAACGTTATAAATTCTTTACAGTAAATTATTAGCGTTAAAAGACTGTCTTTAAAAACAATTACATTCAGAAAATAATAAAATATGTATTTTTAAATTATAAATATATTTAAAAAAACAAAAGAAAACTATAGACATATGCACAATAATAATATACCTACGGGTCTCGAGGCCAATACAGCAAACCTTAAATCTATACCAGTGCCCATACATAAACAGCCAGTTAAAAACACTATAAAAACATAGTGTATTTTGAAGTTTATGAAATACGGATTGACAAATTTAAACTAATTACCTACCTTTATAATTATTGCCATAGTATTCCCTTTGTGCCTTTAGAAACGTTTTCGTCATAGCAATACTGACATATTACCATACATAAGAAAGCTAGCTGATGATGAAATATGAAAGCAAAACATCGGTATCCTTACATAATTTTCGTAGTTTTGGTAAAGTCTGTTATCTTAAAATATATTACAACAACAAAATATTAAGAATAATAATTGACGTTTTTATCATTTATATCATATTACAACTATATAAAATTTTACATACATGAGCTATCACTTTCCCGGATATAAAGTCGGTTCCAATCCGATATCGGTGATAACATCCAATCGTACATTATAAAAATCGCAATTTTTATTGAAATTATTTTATTTTTTTTACATTTTTCTTCAGGAATCAGAATATTTTTATGCTTTAAAGGGAGTCAAAATCACTGATTATATTATCTCCCTCTGTAAACACATGGAGAAAATGGTGAACAGCTAAAACTGTTTTTGTGCAAGAAATAACCTCAAGATTGACATATAATTATAGGAAAGACTATAATATTGAAACATAGAACCAAAATTTGAAAGAACAACTTATAATTTATGGAACAACCGTGTATTTGAAAAAAATACTAGTCATGAGTAAAACCGGAAGTCCAAAATCTGGTATGGTGGAGTTGAAAACCGACCCAAAACAAATAACTTTTAAAGTAAATAAACAATCTGTATTGTTATGGAGGCGTGTGCTCCTGTTGAGATATTACATTAAACTCGGGGAAAATGATAGCATTAAAGTCACTTGGTCGGACTACGATATTAAATTGAGAAAAATCCTTTTAGAAGACGAAAAAGCTCCCTTTCAACCTGTGTGCCCAGCAACAAACCTGTCAAAATCAGTAACGCAGATAGCTGTTAAAGGGAAAAAACTTGTTACTATTACCCTTTATTACACAACATACAATTGCTTGGTACAAGGACAAGTAACACAGAAGTGGGTTGAAACTGAATTCAAACTAATAAGCGATAAAGTACAAGAGATTATGAAAAAAGGGGGAGGGGAGCCTGACCAACTAATAAATACTATGCCTCTAGAGAGTCCATTAAACGTTGATACCCAAGTCTATAAAACTGATCAAAAAGTATCAAATGATTTTAAAGAAAAGTCTAATCTGGTAGTTATAAGAAAAGAAGGAGAAAATAATGACAAACTTTCAACTGACAGTGACTTAGACACAGAACAAAAAGAGACAGAAATTGAACAAGAAGGTATGAATGAGAGCTTACCAGATAAAGATATTATTGAAGTTCTACATACTATAGAGAGTGACCACATTAGTCAAACAGTATCTTTAAAAATGATGTCCAATCAGTGCAAATTGGAAATAACCAAATTCTAGAAATAACAAAACAATTTGACACTAAACTTGAATCACTAGAGAAAAGGGTTTTTGAATCAAGTAATGAGAAAATACTAGAAAGAATAAATAAATTGGAAGTAAAAGTTGATCAGCTTATTTCACTTTCTGAGAAAATAGAACACAACATAGACAAAAATAATGTCAATAGTACAAATCATATATGTGAAACTGACCATGATGACTGTGGTAAATTTATTGAAACACTGATTGAATTAACAACCAAAATTTCAGGCTTAGAAAGCAAATTTGAAAAATTTGACTTTGAAAATAAAGCTAAACAAGATATAGAAGATGAAACTGAGCCAAACATCCAGGTAAATGTAGACCTGCATAATAAATTTAGTATATTAGAAAATGAACGTGAAGAATCAGAACCAGGAAATAGTCATGTTTCTTACATAAGCAAGAAAACATTAACAAATAATGAAAATGAGAGTTCAAAGACAGAAGAAAGTAAAAAGAATGAAATATGTGACGTAAATGACAAATACATCACAACTGACTTATGGATCATTGGATCTTCAGTTACGAAACACATAAATCCTAAAGTTATGTACAAAGACAAAAAAGTGATAGTTGCAACGCTTAAAGACAAAACAGTTGGTGGTGCAAAAAAACACATAGAAAATGAGGGTATAAAAGCTACGGTAACCCTTTTTCAAATTGGTTCCAATGATTTGAACAAGAAAGTCCCAAGTGAAGTATTACAAGAAGTTGAAGACCTAGTTTATACATACCAAAAATGTATACCAACAACAAAAATTGTACTTTGTGAATTACTTCCTAGGTTCCAGAGGAACACAATCTGGAGAAAGATGTATGAAAAAAGGAGGGCAGAGTTCAACTTAGGATTAAAGGAAATAAGTGATCACTATAATTGTAGTTTTGTTACTTGTCCACACCTAAGAGAAGACGATATAATCGATGGAATTCATCCTTCTATCGAAACAGGTGTCCCAAAACTAGTACGAGCATACAAAACAGTTTTAAATAAAATGATGGGGCTGAAGGAGTATTTTGACAATTGGCCGAATAAAGCTACTAATCAAAACTACCAAAACAGAAATAAATATGTAAATAAGCAAAGATACAATACAGATAGATATGGAGAACCTTACATGTATACAAGAGAACAAAGAAATAACTATAATTATGGAAAGAATGAACAGCAAAATAGCTATATGTACAGCCAGTCTGGACCCTCAAATCAGAATCACAATGAATATTGGCATGATAAAAATAACATGCAGGAATCCTTCCATCATAAAGATGAAAATACTCAGGAAAAGCTTAAATGGGTTTTAACAACTCTAATGAAAGAAATGTACAACTAAATAGTTAGATATTTTATTTTATTATATGTTATAGCTACATAGAAATTAATGAAATTTAAACTCATTATTTACAGTTTCTATTTTGGACTTGAAAATATAACAGAAAAATAAATAAAAATGTTATTGACCTCAGAATCATGTGTATTGGCAATAACTTTATCATCTAGTCATAATATGAACCAATATTAACTTTATCATCTAGTCATAATATGAACCAATATTAACTTACATGTTTATTTAGAATAAAGAGAAAAGTCTATGTTTCAAAGGTAATGATAAAATAAAACAACAACAAAGTAAAGCGCTATTTTTGGAATTACTTTAACTTCTTTAGCATTGTGTGAGATTTGATAAAAATGGAATTTATTTTCAATATATACATTTATATAATACACACACAAATTCCATATTAATTAAGGAATTTTAACAGGTCAAACCGTCTACGTATTTGTGTTTATATATCATATACACATGTAGATACATGTATATAAGGGAATGTGCATAGATACAAAATGCTTATCTTGATTTGGGTATATTATATATACTGGTACATATATATTTAAAAAATATATACTTTTTGTTATAATTAAAGCATCTTAGAAAAAGATAAATATGTTCAAATTAAGTTTCATATGAGTTAATATACATGTACATGTACTTGAATGGGGAAATTTCTTGCATAATTAAATGTTTTATAAATAAATATGAAAACAAAACAAATGTTTTCATCTATAGATTCTATTTCTATATCTAGCTGGAATGTTCATGGATTGGGACAGAAACACAGAGACCCTGATTTCTTGGAATTGATAAACCATGACATAAATATATTGATAGAAACTTGGAAAGGGGTAGAACCTGATGTCCAAATACCTGAATATAATTATTATTGTAAGCAAAGAACTAAAGCTGATAAAGCAAAAAGAAATAGTGGGGGTATTATTGTTTACTATAAGAAAAAGTTTGAAAAAGGGATTACTTATCTAAAAAATGTAACCAAATCTCAGAATAGATTATGGATGAAACTTGATAAGTCATTTTTTGGACTTCAAGATGATTTGTATATATGTGGCATATATATTCCACCAAAGAATTCCCCACATTACAATAATGAATATGAAGGTTTGGAATCAGAAATAAGTTTCCTTTCTAGCAAAGGAAATTTTTTGTTAATGGGTGATTTTAACTCAAGAGTATCTAATTATTCTGATTTTGTAGCAAATGATGAAAACAACATAAATTTGACTCATATTTTACCAGATAACTACAAGTCAGATTTTCAACTGACTAGAAAAAGTCAAGATAAAATCATAAACCCACAAGGGAGGGATTTACTAGACCTCTGTGTTTCTGCCCAACTCCGTATTCTAAACGGGAGATTTATTGGAGATTTGTTAGGAAATATGACATTTTTTAGCATGAAAGGATGCAGTGTAGTTGATTATGCAATAACTAGTGAAAGTCTACTCTCCTCAGTGAATTATTTTATAGTAAAAACTCCATCATACTTTTCAGATCATAATCAAATTGTTACCCATTTAAAATGTGATGGAAAACTGCCAAATATAAATAATATTTATAAAAAAATAGATTTTGAATTCAAGTGGACAAACACTTCCAAACTCTTGCTTGAGAATGAGCTTAAAGAAAAATATATATATGAAGAATTAAACAATTTTCAACAAACAAACTTTGAAAATACTCAAGATGGACTGAACAGAGCTACAGACTTAATTTCAGACATTTATATAACTTTATCACATAAGTGTATGAGAAAAAGATATTTTAAAAAGAAAAGAAAAAGAATATCAAACTGGACAGACTCAAATTTTTTTGCATTAAGAAGTACTTTTAATCTGTATAGTAAAAAATTAAAGTTATCTCCCTTTGATCAATCTATAAGACTGAAATACTTCTTTTATTCTAAACAATTAAAAACAGTTTCTAAACTTAAAAAAAGAGAATTTAAACTTAATGTTCTGAATAAACTAGACAACATGTCACCAAATGAAAGCAAGGAATTTTGGAAACTATTAAGAACAATAAAAATTAATAAGGACAAGAATGATGATAACATGCTAGATTTAAGTCAGTTTGCAGATCACTTTAAAAATCAGTGTAAACCTGAAAAGATAGATAAGAATTTTGAGAAAAGTATTTTTGAAGAATTATGCAAAACAGAGAAGTTGCTAACATCAAAAGAAAGTGATACACCAATAAATATATCTGAAATAAAAACACAAATTAAAAGATTAAAAAGTGGGAAAAGTTGTGGACCAGATAAAATATGTTATGAAATTATAAAACATAGTAGTTCTGTAATGTTAACAGCCATAGCTAAATATTTTAACCTTATATTATCTACCTCTCTATATCCTGAAAATTGGAATAAATCATTTATAATTCCATTATTTAAAAGTGGGGATCATCTTGATCCTTCAAACTACAGAGGAATTTCTCTGATGAGCTGTCTAAGTAAATTATTTAATATGGTTATAAATTGTAGATTACTTACTTTATTTGAAAATAATATATGTCACCATCAACTAGGCTTTAAGAAGAATAGTAGGACTTCAGATGGTGTCTTTATTGTAAAGACTCTGTTTAATAAATATATAAATTATAAAAAGAAAAAGATTTATGGTTGTTTTGTGGAGGTTAGGTCTTTTGTACAAAATAACAAAAAATGAGAAAATTGGTGTAAAATTTTACAATTTGATAAAAAATATGTATAAGAATACTGAAGCTTCAGTAAAATTAAAGGAGAATATATCTGAATATGTCTCTATTGATAGAGGAGTGAAACAAGGGGATAATATGAGTCCAAACTTATTTAATGTTTATATAAATGATCTACCAGAAATATTTGATGAAAGTTGTAAACCAGTGACTCTGCAAAATATGTCAATCAGCTGCCTTATGTTTGCAGATGACATTTTGTTATTATCTGAAACTCCTGAAGGTTTACAGAACTCTATAAATAAACTAAATTTTTATTGTAATAAGTGGCAGCTCACAATAAATACACAAAAAACTAAGATAATGGTCTTTCAACAGAAAAACATTTTATATAATAAATATGATTTTTACTTAAATGGTGACAAACTAGAAAAAGTTTTAAAATATAAATATCTTGGAAATATAATTGAAGCATCTGGGAAATTGACTTCATCACACACTGAATTGGCTAAGAAAGGTACTAAAGTTTTGTTTTCTATTTTTAAGTATCTTTCTCCTTTAGAAAATGTGTCTATAAAAGTATATAAAAAATTGTTCGAATCACTAGTTAAACCTATTCTTATGTATAACTCTGAAATTTGGTATATGGATTTTTATGAAAAAATAATAAGAGCTGAAAAACGAGCTCAAATTAAGGACATGAGTAAATTTGATATTTTATCAATGATTGATAGTAGCCAAGTGGAGAAGACACATTTAAAATTTTGCAAATATATACTTGGGCTTAGTAAACAATCTGTCAATATAGCTGCAAGAGCAGAACTAGCTCAGTATCCCATAGATGTCTTTATTAAAGTACAATCATTGAAGTACTTAGCAAGAATTTCTAGTGATGAAAATAACCCTTTATTATATGATGCATTTTGTTTATCTAAATGGCTTAGCACTAACGGTATATTTTCATGGTTTTCATATGTAGAAAATATAGCCAATGTAAATAAATTAGACATAAATAAAATTCAGGATATAAACTATAAACAAGAGAAGAGGTCATTCTCAAAAAATATTAAAAAAGAACTTAAAGATAGCTTTGAAAATATTTTCTTTGAAAAATTAAAATTAACTAATGAAACCAGTAAAATATTCTTGTACAGTAAAATAAAAACAAAATATGAAATAGACAAATACATTTCTAAAAATAGTTTTGAAAATAGAAAATTATTATGTAAAATGCGAGTAAGTGACCATTTCTTGGAAATAGAGAGGGGTAGATATAAAAGAATTCAAAGAGAAAATAGAATATGTAAACATTGTAATTTAAATGCGGTTGAAGATGAAACCCACTTTTTCTTAAAATGTAAAATTAATAAATCTTTACGTAATCAGCTTGAAAAAGATATAAATAATATATGTCCAGAATACTTTAATTTGTCTGAAACAGATAAATTACAATTAATTCTATCTTCATTTGATATTATGCAGCTTACTGTTCCGTTCATTAAAAAGTCATTTGCACTGAGGGGAGTGGACACAACGCCTGCATAAATATTACTGTTTTACCACTTTATATATGATGTTTGATATGTTAATTTTTATATTGTGTATATTGTATTGTATTGTTTGTATATGCCTTCAACCCCAGGGGTATAAATGTGCATTTCATTAATAAATAATAAATAAATAAATATATTTATAAATATAAATAGAAAAACATTAAATATTATTGCTTGATAAATTCTTATGTGCTAAATAATTTTCGCCTCTGAAAAGATTTAAAAATTGCATAAGACAAAGAAGTTGGAATATCTTCACATGACATTATTTCGATAAATTTACTGTCCATGGACATCTGATATGACTTACATTTCTGATCATTATGGTGTTCTATTTGTGATATTTTATTTTTGATGATTAGTCTTCTTCTTCTTCTTCTTCTGGAAGTCCACCCTATCTGCAGGGTCACCGCATTTAAAAATTTAGTTTATTTTTAAAATTGCGTTGTTTAAAATTCTATCAACTGGTTAAAATTTAAAATAATATTAACAGTTAGAATAGGATAAAACTAAAAATTAGTTAAAACAGGAACTTGTATGTACACTATACATTTAAAATTATAAAATGGATAAAAGTAATCTTATCAGTTGTTTATATTCTTAGCAACGGAAATTGAAAGGAACTACTAATCTGTACTAGTAATTGGTTAAATTTATGGACTAGTATGATTTCTTAATAAGTTTAAATATATGTAGTTAAAAGATAAAATGGTAAGGGATACGAATAAAACAAGAAACTTGTAAAAATTAGTTTTAAGTAAAACAGTAGTGTTTGTCAATAGAATTTGGGTCTATAAGATTATTTACAGGGGTAATTAATACATATGCTCTAGTTATGGTTTAACTATGAATTACTTAGTATTAATTAAGTATATAGACAAGGTAGTATAATACT
Organism: Mytilus edulis; assembly: GCA_019925275.1. NCBI lineage: Eukaryota > Metazoa > Mollusca > Bivalvia > Mytilida > Mytilidae > Mytilus > Mytilus edulis. The sequence goes on along the minus strand of CM034356.1, from coordinate 35,532,989 downwards.
TGTTATATGTTACATTCCCACGACTGACAGCCACTTGTAGTTTAAGCTCAGAACTCAACTGATTGTTCATTTGTTTTCCAAAAGTTGGGTTCTTTTAGCATGCAATGCATAGATCCAGTCTTTGCAGATTCGTTCTAAGTCTCTCTGCTGAGGCACAGTTATAAGGTCGTTCTTAGAACAGTCAACCAACAATTCTAGAAGATCCTCATCAGAATCAATTATACTGTAATAGTGGATATGATTATCCTCTAGTAGGGATTTTAGTCTATCTTGATGAATTTTTCTCACACAATTCAGACTTTCACAGTTGATAAGGAAATGTTTATAATCTTCAGGTCCTACCATGCACAATTTGCATTCTGCAGATTTTGTTCCGTCAAATCGGTTGGTAATACTTTGGGTTTTGTAAGTTCCCGTAAGTATCCTGGATTTTATTATCCCTTTGCTAACATCTCTTTTATTATCTCTGACACTGCTCCAACAGAAGTTTGGTTTTTTAAAGTTCCAGTTGTTTACCTCCATATATTTGAGTGTTGATTTGCTTCTAGCAGATTCGGTCCATCTGTTTTTCCAGGTTTTGTCTATAACTTCATGAGTCAATCGTTTCCAATTTTTCTCAGGATTTAGTATAATCATAGATGTAATACCCATAGATGAAGCTCAACCCTGACTTCAAAGGTTATATGTGCGTTGTAATGGCTTTCACACTTATCTGATAATGACATGAACCAGTTGGTCATGGAGATGCAGATTTACAACCATGACAATAGAAAACTGACAATTAAAAGTTACTTAGCAATTAAACATGCTAAAAATCAGAAAGAAACAAAATAAAAAAATATATTTTATATTGACTTGATTATAAAAAAATAATATTTGTTTAGATGAAACAATATAACAAATTATTCTCGAAAAGAAACTAATAAATATGAATATTTATCTTTTTTAGGCAGAACTTTTGTTTTGATCCTGTTTAAATTTTATATCAATTTAACTCTATCTTATAATTAACAATGTTTACTTTTATTTATAAACAAGTTTATTGAAAATATAATTGTTAGAAAACATTAAACAAGTTGAAAATATGTATGCTCCAAAAATTTGTTTCCATGCATTGTATGTTTTGTCATTTCACTACACTATAAACTCTTTACAGTAATTATAAATACATATTTCATAAACCACTTGAATGAAATTATTATAATTTTTGTAATTAGCCATAAAATATATAAAATTCATCTATGATATATTAACTAACTTATTCTGAAAAATATAAAAATGATTTTAAAAAGACAATTTCCCTTTTAAAACCAGAAAAACTGATGAAAAAAGGAAAATAATGTACTTTCTTATTATTTATTTCCCAAATTCGACGCAGTTCGACACCTTAATGAAGCATATCAAAGAAAAGGTGTATTTCAGAAGCACAGAAAGGTGCTATTCCCGGTACGCACTGAAACCCGGACCGGACCGGACTCCGGACCCGGACTTTGGTATGAAACCCGGACCCGGACTGGACGCCGGACCCGGACTGAATGCCGGACCCGGACTGTGGGTTTTTACCACTTTGATTTTTTTAAAGATTACTGTCATATAATATAAGTAATAGTATAATTTCTCAAAAATCCCCATTCCGAGCGCAAAATTGAACAAAAAAGAGTAAAGTAAAGTAAGGAAGAGATATATAATAATTCCTTTGTCGTTATTGTTTTATGGAAATTAATAAAATCTTTTTATTATCAATGAAAACCGTTGAAATTAAATTCTTTTCATAGGAATACTGAAGCGCAATAGTTTGAAACATTCGAGTATTCTATTTCTTTGTATTGTTTTCTTCTTCTAGACATTAAGGGGAAAATAGAATTCCTGCTTTTCTAAATAATTCGCCCGTGTGTTTATATTTCTCTAAGAAACTGTATTAATAGATTTTGAGTTATTACGACTTTTTTTTGTCTTATGACTCAATGTCTTACTTCTATAAATGAAAAATCAATAAACGACATTAAAGCAGCGATCACCCATGTAATACACAATCTTGAACAGGTGAGTCCGGACTGTGACCTGACATGACCCCGGACTAGTTTGAAGTTTACTATACCTGCGTGTATTGCATTATGACGACTAACTGTATGTAAACTGTTTATTGTCGTAAAGTATATTGACGGGACCTTTGATCAAGCATGTAATACAAAAAAAAAAATTAAGATATTTATCGGACATTTAACGAAAAATTACATGTAATAGACGAGTCCGGATGGTGACCTGAAGTAACCCCGGACTAGGTGTATTCGCAAACTATAGACATCGATAAAGATATAAAACTTCACAAATTATTTGATGAAACGAACTTTTATCATTTTTATTCATTCAACTTTTTGCTTATTGTATTGTCGTTTGAAACATCAATAAAAGACGTTTACCCGAGAATCAACAAATAATATTAGACGAGTCCGGACCGTGACCTTAAATAACCCCGGACTGGGAGTATACGGATTGAATATAAATATACTAAATTATTTGTTAAATTGAAAGACTTTTTTTCCCCCTTTTGCTTTTGGCTTTTCCTTTATTCATTTCTCTATTTCTTAAATTATTCGATAGTCATCCGAAAAATCAATAAACGACATTAAAGCAGCGATCACCCATGTAATACACAATCTTGAACAGGTGAGTCCGGACTGTGACCTGACATGACCCCGGACTAGTTTGAAGTTTACTATACCTGCGTGTATTGCATTATGACGACTAACTGTATGTAAACTGTTTATTGTCGTAAAGTATATTGACGGGACCTTTGATCAAGCATGTAATACAAAAAAAAAAATTAAGATATTTATCGGACATTTAACGAAAAATTACATGTAATAGACGAGTCCGGATGGTGACCTGAAGTAACCCCGGACTAGGTGTATTCGCAAACTATAGACATCGATAAAGATATAAAACTTCACAAATTATTTGATGAAACGAACTTTTATCATTTTTATTCATTCAACTTTTTGCTTATTGTATTGTCGTTTGAAACATCAATAAAAGACGTTTACCCGAGAATCAACAAAATAATATTAGACGAGTCCGGACCGTGACCTTAAATAACCCCGGACTGGGAGTATACGGATTGAATATAAATATACTAAATTATTTGTTAAATTGAAAGACTTTTTTTCCCCCTTTTGCTTTTGGCTTTTCCTTTATTCATTTCTCTATTTCTTAAATTATTCGATAGTCATCCGAAAAATCAATAAACGACATTAAAGCAGCGATCACCCATGTAATACACAATCTTGAACAGGTGAGTCCGGACTGTGACCTGACATGACCCCGGACTAGTTTGAAGTTTACTATACCTGCGTGTATTGCATTATGACGACTAACTGTATGTAAACTGTTTATTGTCGTAAAGTATATTGACGGGACCTTTGATCAAGCATGTAATACAAACAAAAAAAATTAAGATATTTATCGGACATTTAACGAAAAATTACATGTAATAGACGAGTCCGGATGGTGACCTGAAGTAACCCCGGACTAGGTGTATTCGCAAACTATAGACATCGATAAAGATATAAAACTTCACAAATTATTTGATGAAACGAACTTTTATCATTTTATTCATTCAACTTTTTGCTTATTGTATTGTCGTTTGAAACATCAATAAAAGACGTTTACCCGAGAATCAACAAAATAATATTAGACGAGTCCGGACCGTGACCTTAAATAACCCCGGACTGGGAGTATACGGATTGAATATAAATATACTAAATTATTTGTTAAATTGAAAGACTTTTTTTCCCCCTTTTGCTTTTGGCTTTTCCTTTATTCATTTCTCTATTTCTTAAATTATTCGATAGTCATCCGAAAAATCAATAAACGACATTAAAGCAGCGATCACCCATGTAATACACAATCTTGAACAGGTGAGTCCGGACTGTGACCTGACATGACCCCGGACTAGTTTGAAGTTTACTATACCTGCGTGTATTGCATTATGACGACTAACTGTATGTAAACTGTTTATTGTCGTAAAGTATATTGACGGGACCTTTGATCAAGCATGTAATACAAACAAAAAAAATTAAGATATTTATCGGACATTTAACGAAAAATTACATGTAATAGACGAGTCCGGATGGTGACCTGAAGTAACCCCGGACTAGGTGTATTCGCAAACTATAGACATCGATAAAGATATAAAACTTCACAAATTATTTGATGAACCATTTGTACTGTACTTTTATTTTGTCTTGTATATTTATCGTACGAATTTTGTCTCTGATATAGACACCTGAAACAGGTTCCTTGATATAATAGTAATTAGCAAAATGAGTGATTTTGAGCTAATTTTCATTTCAAATACCATAGATGAATATTATAGGACAGACAAGGAACAACAAATGGAAGTTTATAACGACCTTGACTGGCTATACAACCCTTGCACGGTCGCTACGAGGAAGAACCAATGAAATGCATATGCGATGTTTTTAATAAAACTTGGTCAATCGATTGTGTATGAAAGCTCCAAGTGATTGTACAGTAGATTTGCAAGCGACTGTAAAGTCAATAAAAATATCTGACATAGAGAAAATGAATATATTTGGAATTCTTTTGGGACAATGGCTTTGAAACTTTTAGACAGGTGAGACTATATATCAGAAAAGGTACAAGTGAAAATTCTGGAAGAAACGATTGTTTTTCCGATGTTTATTTGACATTTTTGATCGCTGTTGTGAGACAGTTTTAATCGTTTTACTCAGAGCTCCACCATTCTAAGAAAAAAAGTTTGGATGAAATTACCTTTTTTTATTATTTAATTGGTTCATAGTTACATAGAGAATAATTTAGCTACTAAAATTCGAAGCAGAATCGTCATTAAGTAATATTAGAGTTCATCAAGGTTTTCATCAACCAACTTGTAATTTTTCAAATGTCGGATCCATGCTTGACAGTCTCCCGAATGATAAAAATATTAGAAAACCGTGTAGTTCCGTTCCCACACTGTGTATTCACAATGCTTATTACCACAAAACACAGATCAAGTTTAAATTTTGTAGGTGTCATTTAAACCATTCTAGAGTTATGTTCCTTTACAAATGGAAAAAAAATGCTGAAATTTTCGTTTCCGTTCTCTAACATACATGAAGGTTTGACTTTACCAAATGTTAGTAAAACTTATACACAACAAAGAGATCAAGTTCGAATGTTGGTAATGTCAATGAAACCTTTCTGGAGTTGTTTATACTACGTTACAAATGAATAAAGAAAATGATATATGATATGCAAGCGGGTACATTGTCTGTCCCATAGACACATTCGGATTTCCCAAATTACTCTGAAACATGTTTACTTCATACTGAGCGCTGCTGCATTAGTATTTAGCAATTTAGTATATGTAGTAGCTTGTCGTTTGCCTATTTTGTAAAAAAAACCCACAAAGATTGAAGGATGGGATCCATAAACAGTTCAATGTAATTATTGTAGAAGGCCTCTACTCCATTAGTTCTATGTCTTGCGGTAGATGGGATTTCAGCACATACGGATGGTGAAACCAACGCACTATCATCAACTATTTGTTACTCGTTATTACGTATGGTACAAATGTGTCACAAGTAAACTGGCGCAAATAATTTCCGAATATTGGCGCAATTGATATATTTAAGAGAAAAAGTGGCGCAAAGGTCTTCAAAAACACAAAAGGACTCCGTCGTTTTTTAAATGTTTTTTTCTAAGTTTATGATACAAATAAATGTATGGGATTATAAAAAAAGATTATTTTTCAAATCATTTCTTAGTTCAAACTTGCGGTGTTCCGTGTAAAAACAGTTTTCAAAATATCATTTTGGTCATAAAACTTTTATGTAATACATTTGTTTATAATTCGGGCCTTCCCTAATTTGATTACCAGCATGACTAACGGAATTATTGCCAATGTTATTGTGAGGTGACATGACCAGGTATTCTGGCGATTTCCTGTCGGACTTTTAAACACTTAGAAATCTATTACACAATTACGTAATGCAGGTTCATGCATCGCGTCACTACTGCCCATATAAACTACTGTCACGGTATGTATCAGGTCCGGTTATACAGGTCTGATTCATTTTCATAATATTTATATATATAGATGTAATGCATTTTGTATATTTCTGCCAAAATTAACTTCCTTCTGGACAGTTTCAGAAACATATAATTGTAATATAAGTATGTCTCTGATAGTGAACAAAAAGGAAAAAATAGTTTTAAGAAATCCACTTTCTCCCTATAATTTATAAAAAAAAAATTCTATATATGCTTTTTTTAAAGTCATTTTTAAACATTCATACTGTATGTATGATTTTTTTTTAAAGTAATTGCACAACTGTAAATTGAAGACTCAGAATCATTGAAAGTCTAACTTGCATGCTAGACTACACGAGAGTAAGAGCAAAATCTCATCATTATTATATTGTGTTACAGTTCTTAAAAAAATATCTTCCTTCTCCTTGATAAAAAAAAGAAAAGGTAGTTATAAGAAAATTCATAATTCAACCCAGTCCGGGTCCGGCATTTAGTCCGGGTCCAGCGTCCAGTCCGGGTCCGGGTCCGGCTTTCATACCAAAGTCCGGGTCCGGAGTCCGGTCCGGTCCGGGTTTCAGTGCGTACCGCTATTCCCATTTTCAGGAACTAACAGGAACACAGTTTTTATGAAATATGAAGACACAAGCCTAAAAAATACATTTTTGAATTTAGTTCAATATTTCCCTCGTAAAATGCGGAATTTTTGATCGATTTCATCCATTTTTTGACCATTCTGTTTGTCTGTCCAGTGCGCTAAAAATAGACATATATTAACAACAGAAGGGACATAACTCGAGAAGACATTTAAGAAAATCTATTATGCTGTACTGGTCAATGAGATCAACAGATAAGAGATATGGCTAGAGTTACTTGATTGGGTACAACACACATATAACATCAAAGAGAGTCAATTTGGTCATGGTTCTTTGTATCTAACAATAGAGAACAGTGGGGAACTTTTGGCGAGCTTTATCTATGGGTATTACATCTATGGTATAATCTCATGTGCGGATGGAAGATCATAAGATTTGAGAGTTCTGTCCACATTTATATACCAACTATTTGATTTATCATCTTTTGTGGCTAGCTGTCTAATTCCAATTTTACACTCAATTGAGTTGGGTTCTTTTGATATTCTTAGAAATAGGGAAATGACAGCTTTATGTACGAGTTGCTCAATAGATTCGGCTCCGAGTAAGATATAGATAGCAGCATCTGCAGTTCTTTGTGGTAAGGATAGAATTTGTTTAAATGTTTTTTTCTGAAAAGCTTCTAATTTTTGTATATCGGTTTTAGTAATGTTGAGAATTTCAATTCCATAGAGCATTCTTGGTATAACATAAGTCCGCCATAGTTTATACGATAATAGTGGATTTATACCATTTATTCCATGTAATCCAGCTCCTAATAGGGAATACATTGTAGCTCTTGCAACAGAAATTCTATTCTCTACATTTGGATTATTTTTCTCTTGTCTTTCAATTCCTAAATGTTTAATGTTTTGCTTTTCGTCTATTTTTTCATTAAAAAGTTGAAGATTTATATCTTTATTCTTCTTGTTAATCATTAGAATTTCAGTCTTTTAGTCGTATCGAGACAACTGGTTTACGGTCCGTGCGAGTAGATTATTGACGGGACCAGTTTAATTGTGTTGGAAAAAATTGTAGCCGGTAGAAATATTTCTTAACGAAAGGACACAGTAGTGCAAGACTGACATCGTTGAGTATGTTTGGAGGAAGTGTCCATTTGAATTTATTTTTTATATATAAGAGAAAATTCTGAATGAATTCGCTGTTAGCATCGGCAATCTCATTATTTATCTAAGTTTTGTGTCTTAAGGTTCATCATAACCTTTTGGCTAATAGATATGGCACAAAATGTGCACCCGAATATAGGTATCTTGTTTTGTTACCCCCATTGAAGCAATGGTTACAATGGTTACATTGGTTACACACATGGACCTTAAGTAAATGATATGCAATAGTGACTTTATCTGTTGCAAACTGTGCATGCATGGCTGTCCATGGGGAATCCAGTAAAAATTTGTAACAAGCCTGGGAAAGTCGGGTTACAATGGTTACATGCATGGGAAATCAGGTTACAATGGTTACATACATGAAGAATAGGGTAACAATGTAACATGCATGGAGAAATCGGTTACAATGGTTACATGCATTGGGAAGTCATGTAACAATGGTTACATACATGGGAAAGTCAGGTTACAATGGTTACACGCATGGAGAATCAGGTTACAATGGTTACATACATGGGAAAGTCAGGTTACAATGGTTACACGCATGGAGAATCAGGTTACAATGGTTACACACATGGAGAATCAGGTTACAATGGTTACATACATGGGAAAGTCGGGTTACAATGGTTACATACATGGGAAAGTCAGGTTACAATGGTTACATACATGGGAAAGTCCGGTTACAATGGTTACATGCATGGAGAATCAGGTTACAATGGTTACATACATGGGAAAGTCAGGTTACAATGGTTACATGCATGGAGAATCAGGTTACAATGGTTACATGCATGGAGAATCAGGTTACAATGGTTACATGCATGGAGAATCAGGTTACAATGGTTACATACATGGGAAAGTCGGGTTACAATGGTTACATACATGGGAAAGTCAGGTTACAATGGTTACATGCATGGAGAATCAGGTTACAATGGTTACATACATGGGAAAGTCAGGTTACAATGGTTACATGCATGGAGAATCAGGTTACAATGGTTACATGCATGGAGAATCAGGTTACAATGGTTATGTATGTAACCATTGTAACCTGATTCTCCATGCATGTAACCATTGTAACCTGATTCCCCATGTATGTAACCATTGTAACCTGATTCTCCATGCATGTAATCATTGTAACCCAACTTTCCCATGTATGTAACCATTGTAACAAAATTCTCCATGTATGTAACCTGATTCCCTATACATGTAACCATTGTAACAAAATTCTCCATGTATGTAACCTGATTCCCTATACATGTAACCATTGTAACCTGATTCTCCATGCATGTAACCATTGTAACCTAAACAACTTATGTAACCTCACAGCCATGAATAATGGGGTTGCCATGGTAACAAGATGGCTTAAAGGGATTCTTGCATGTGTGTAACCAGTGTAACCAATGTAACCATTAGGTCAATGGAGGTTACAAATGTACCAGGATTTGAGAATTTCTGAATATGATGATTTATGATAGTTTGTATGAGTGTAACCAATGTAACCAATGTAACCATTATGTCAATGGGGGTTACAAAACAAGGTAACTGAATTATGGTGCACATTTTGTGCCTTATATGTTGGCTAAAATGGCCGTATTTACACCCCAAATTTTACTCTGAGTACAGACTAATATAACCTATACACCTGCAACAGTTTTAAGGGATGGCAGGAACTAGATATATAAATTTTAAATGCATTTTATGTTTCAGAAAATTATAAACTTTTCTAGATTTTGCTATCCATTTTTTTTCGTTCCTGCAGAAGGTGCAAAAATTAACTAAGTAGTGAAAACGATTGAGAAGCTCCCCTCATATAATCAATGTTGTGAGTAGTATTGATTTAAATGGACAATAGATGGACAATAGACACCTGTAAACAATAGGTGATTTAACAGGTTTAAACTGTGTAACTGAGTGGACCGTATCAAATGAAACTCGGGTGTTTGTTTATTTTGCTATCTTCTGCAGACTGGAAAAAAATGAACATCAAAATCCAGGTAAGTTTATAATTTTCTGAAACTTAGACTTCATATAACATTTATATATCTAGTTCCTGCCATGCCTTAAAACTTTCCTGGATATACCAGTTTGTCTGTACTCATAGTAATTTTGGAGGTGTAAACACGGCCATATTTTTCAATTCCTTATGATGAACCTTAAGTTATGCAGTGTTATGATTAAAAATTAAAAATAGCAACTTGCAAACCAACAGTGTTATGATTAAAAATAAAATAGCAACTTGCAAACCAACCTAAACATGCTAAATATAATGTATGCATACATTTATCTACACAATGGTCTATCACATCTACAGGATACATGTCAAAACTAGTTGGTTAAAGAGCTCACCAGAGCTCATGTTTTGTCTGATATTATGTATATATATGCCGACTCTAAATAAAATTTACTTACTTACTTCATAGACCACAATGAAAATTTATACAATTTGTGCTAAGTCAGTATGTGTGTGGTGACAGGCTTCTTTCCACGTGACGTACCATCAACACCGTCTGTTTAATGCATCTATAGATAAATAAAGTTTAAGGGCATACAATACAGTTACAGGGGAGGTAATGACGTTGCTAACGTAAATTGTTATTTTCGTGACGTCAATCTATGACTTATCAGGAAAAGATGCAGTTTTCGTCTAATTTTTATCATTCAAACTGATTTAACGAGTTCATGGACCCCTTTTTTTTAAAATGACATTTGGTTTAATAGACAATAGACAATATTTTATTCGCACAAACACATTTACATTAAATGGTTATGGCATACTAAATTCAGACAATAAACTTACAATAGTTAAATTGATTACAATTATATTAGAGTGACAGTGGTATTCACAGCAAAGAAGAAAAAAGGCTATAAATTTCAACAGTTAACACATTATTAATGTTCATGAACAATTGAAAAAAGAACACAAACAAAAATTAGGTTGGCAATGCATATTAAAAGAAATACAAGTTATACAGATGTTCTTAATAAAAGACAATCATTAATATACTTTATGGTGATTTTTATAATGACTGGTAAACTGCTATTTAAAAGTACAGTCAAATGCTTAAGTGTTATAGTGGACTGCAATTTAATAAAATTGAAATTAAGATTTTTATTAATATTTTGTATATAGGTATCCCTTAATGATGTATAGCATGGACAGATTGAGAAGAAATGGTATTCATCCTCAATTTCTTGTCTGTTACAGGATAAGCAAATGCGTTTACTTCTTTCAATGTTGGTATAACGCCCTCTTTCAATTGCTAAGGAATGTGCACTTAGTTTAAATTTACTGAAAACTGATCGGTCAGTTTTGAATTTACATATATCAATATATGGGGGCCTTTTTCTAATTCTTTTAGTATGACAAAAGAAATTTAATTTTTCACATTTATTGATAGAACAATTTATAATTTGATAAGCCTGGTCATAGATTCTTTGTTGGATACTATTTATGTGATATTTTAAATTAAAAGTATCAAAAGTGAGATGACCATAACCTAATTTATTTAACCAGTCTTTTACAATGTTAACCCATTTACTTGTTTTCTCTACATTATTATATATTTTATGGACTAAAGTGTTAGGCGAGTTTACAATATGGTTTAGAAATTTTATAGCTGAAAGCTGAATTTTAAAGTACAAAGGGATTCTGTTTGTCTCAGTTAAACAGGCTACATTTGTTGTTTTGCACTGTACACCTAAAATTTCTTTAATAAATTTAATATGTAAATGTTCAAATGGATCTGAATCTTTGAACACTTGGCTTACACCCCAAACTTCACTTCCATAAAGAGTTATTGGAACAACTAAAGTATCAAATAATTTTTCAAGCATACTGCAGGAATTATCTAAAGAGACTGTTTTTTTAATTTTAAACCAAGCCTTTCTTCCTTTTTCCATAAGATTTTTTTTTGAATGACTTAAACTTCCTGAACAATTTATAGTTATTCCAAGGTAACAAATAGATTTAACAGTCTCAAGATGTTCTTTTTCTACCTTAAAATAATTACAGTGAGATTTTCCATTAGAATTGAATATTATAATTTTTGATTTTTGTTTGTTAACATCAAGTTTCCATAGGGAACAAAATTTAGTTAACTCATTTAGTGCATTTTGTAGCCCTTCTTGGGTTTCAGATAATAAAATAATGTCATCTGCATATAATAATGATGTTAATTTAACATCTCCTATAATAATTGGTTGAGTGTTTGCATGATCAAGGTCATTTACAAGGCCATTTATATAAATATTAAACAAAGTGTCTTCTTTAATTATGTAAGAAGATTATGGGTATCAATTTTCATGACAACGTAAATAGTGCAATTTTTTTAAAAATTTGATTAATATACAGCAAAAAATTATGTTTTTTGCTATATTCATGAACATTTAAGGTAGATTCATGGTATACCGCCATCTTGGATTGAACAATCACAGTAAAAAATCGGTCTAGTTATTTGCCTAAATCTGCAAATTTGAAGACAGATTTGCAATTTATTGGTTAGACTGTTTAATAATATAAAGAAAACTTGGCAATTTATTGTATAATCCAAAATATTTAAACAAATATAATTTTTCTTGCTTTTAGAATCATTTTTTTCAAACGAGCCATTTAAGGGAAGATAACTCTTTTAGTAAAAAATTTATACTGGACAGATAGGGAATTTTTTTCTTTTTACTTGTAGCAAGAAAACAAGTTCGGTGACACCATTTTTTCTTTTTATTTTCTTAAAACATATTACAAAACCTATCTTTTCACAATTTTTTTCAAAATTCTATCTCATAGATTTTTTTTTATGCACACAAATGTGTTTGCCCATGAACAATCTAACCAAATTTAGGCAATTTTCAACGACTCATAGCTTGAAAAATAGCACGGTGACCCCTCCTTTTTATTATATATTTGAAAAGAGCATATTAAAATCTTCATTCTGGCTAAGTATAAGAAAATTCTGTCTCAAAAAATATTTACTTATGATCTACCTTAAGTTATTTGTAAAAATAAAATGTACAAATTTTTGCAATATTTATATAAAACATAAACTACAAATAATTTAACTAAAACAGATCGTGTTGATCTTTTAAAACAAAAAAGTTATGTATTTCTATCGAAAGAAAAAATAAGTCCACAAATCCGTATTTTTAGGAAATATCCGAAATTTGAACCTCAATTTACTCAAAAAGTAGCAAATGAAGGTATATTTTTTATTACATATATGATTTAATCAGGTAAAAAATAGCCTACATGCAAATTTTCATCAAAATTTAAATACGAGATCAAAACTATCGTATTCCCTTAAATATGCCATTTAAGTTTTAGAAAATTACACTGGATTTTACTGTGCATTAATTTGTTTTCACACCTCGTACAGACCATGTGACCTGTGTTCATGCTTTGCCTAAAAGGATCTGACAACACTTTGTTTTACTTTCTGTATTACACACTTTTTATGATCCTCTGGTTTTGTTGCAATGAATAAAACACACCTTAAAAAATCATATGCAGGAAGCTGATAATATACAACTTATCGCTAATCGTGGCTGACCCCAGAATCTGTCCCGCTCAAACTTTTGACTTCATACAACAATCAATTTTCCATTGTGGCGTCAGATATGTTCTATTATGACGTCAAAATTATACGGGAACCTGTGTGATGTCCAGTGATGTCCAGTAATGGCGGACAAATAGCGATAAGTTGTATTATCATGTGATATCAGATAATGTACAATGGTACATGTAATTACTAAAACAGAATAGAATGTTGTTAGATCTTTGTATTTTAATCAGATTTATCCCCCACTTAGAGGTTTGAAATGAAAGTTGATAGCTTTACAATGCATGACGATGTTTTCAATTTCCATGATTTCAGTTCCATCAAAACATCCAATCAATATTTAGGATAGGGTATGACCATGATCATTAATCAAATTAAAGTTTTGGTTGTGCAATGACAATGAATGAGTTGAAGATATAAATTAAAGTTGCTGATACATTTGTATTAGGGTAAATCTAAGTCAGAGAGGTTCTTTTATATTACAAAAATGTAGATTCATCTTAAGTAGAACTACAAATGTATGAATGTAGATGTATTCTTTCAATTCTTTTCCAGATAAAGGAATGTAACAACAAAATATGACAACCAAAATTTTACAGAAGTTAAGACCTCTTGACTTCCCAGAATGCTCCAAGCAAGCTATCAACTATCTGGTTTCCTGTTTTTCATCAGATGACCATGGATCTTTACCTGGGTTATCAGGGGCACCAGAAAATTTGGCACAGGACGTTGCTAGAGATTATATTTTATTTACATCTCAGAACCAAAGAGGCCATAGAGTAAGCTGTACAAATGTCTATAACTCAGTCTTGCTGTCATCATGGTCACATGACAATGCATGACATTTGATTTATCTATGAGGGAATTTGTTTCTTATTGTTCTTGTCAATTTTAGTCTATTGCAAAAATTTAGTTTTTTCGATTTATTAAAAGAGTCATTATATAATTATAACCCAGAGGCGAATTAAAAAGATGGAGAGGGGAGAGGTGGGGGCTTTAAAGCTTTGAAACATAATTACCTGTTATACTATGGATTTTGAATGTCTAAGGTTTTTGTTATGTTTTAAAATTGCAAATCATAAAGGGTATGTTGTATTGTTGTTATTGAGAAAACTATCCATAAATGATAAAGATAAACACTTCCAGGAAAGAAATTTTTCTTTTTGTCTGTAATCCTCTTTGAGGGTTTTGTATATTCCTGAGGCCTGACTGCAAACATGCTTCAATTTTATATATATAAAATAGTCAAAAGGTATACGATTTATTATAGTAGAAATGAACATGTAACACAAAACAAAAATGAAATTCCATTCAGCAAAATTTGAAAAGCATGTTTAGAAACATTATGAAGAGATATTCACGAGTTTCAGATACTGTAAACCAACTTATTTTTAGCTCACCTGGCCCGAAGGGCCAAGTGAGCTTTTCCCATCACTTTGCGTCCGGCGTCCGTCGTCCGTCGTCCGTCGTCCGTCGTCGTCGTCCGTCGTCGTTAACTTTTACAAAAATCTTCTCCTCTGAAACTACTGGGCCAAATTAAACCAAACTTGGCCACAATCATCATTGGGGTATCTAGTTTAAAAAATGTGTGGCGTGACCCGGTCAACCAACCAAGATGGCCGCCATGGCTAAAAATAGAACATAGGGGTAAAATGCAGTTTTTGGGTTATAACTCAAAAACCAAAGCATTTAGAGCAAATCTGACACGGGGTAAAATTGTTTATCAGGTCAAGATCTATCTGCCCTGAAATTTTCAGATGAATCGGACAACCCGTTGTTGGGTTGCTGCCCCTGAATTGATAATTTTAAGGAAATTTTGCTGTTTTTGGTTATTATCTTGAATATTATTATAGATAGAGATAAACTGTAAACAGCAATAATGTTAAGCAAAGTAAGATTTACAAATAAGTCAACGTGACCGAAATGGTCAGTTGACCCCTTTAGGAGTTATTGCCCTTTTTAGTCCATTTTTAACCATTTTTCGTAAATCTTAGTTATCTTTTACAAAAATCTTCTCCTCTGAAACTACTGGGACAAATTAATCCAAACTTGGCCACAATCATCATTGGGGTATCTAGTTTAAAAAATGTGTGGCGTGACCCGGCCAACCAACCAAGATGGCCGCCATGGCTACAAATAGAACATAGGGGTAAAATGCAGTTTTTGGCTTATAACTCAAAAACCAAAGCATTTAGAGCAAATCTGACAGGAAGTAAAATTGTTCATCAGGTCAAGATCTATCTGCCCTGAAATTTTCAGATGAATCGAACAACCCGTTGTTGGGTTGCTGCCCCTGAATTGATAATTTTAAGGAAATTTTGCTGTTTTTGGTTATTATCTTGAATATTATTATAGATAGAGATAAACTGTAAACAGCAATAATGTTCAGCAAAATAAGATCTACAAATAAGTCAACATGACCAAAATGGTCAGTTGACCACTTTAGGAGTAATTGCCCTTTATAGTCAATTTTTAACCATTTTTCGTAAATCTTAGTAATCTTTTAGAAAAATCTTCTCCTCTGAAACTACTTGGCCAAATTTAACCAAACTTGGCCATAATCATCATTGGGTTATGTAGTTTAAAAAATGTGTCCTGTGACCCGGCGAACAAACCAAGATGGCCGCCATGGCTAAAAATAGAACATAGGGGTAAAATGCAGTTTTTGGCTTATAACTCAAAAACCAAAGCATTAAGAGCAAATCTGACAGGGTAAAATTGTTCATCAGGTCAAGATCTATCTGCCCTGAAATTTTCAGATGAATCGGACATTCCGTTGTTGGGTTACTGCCCCTGAAATGGTAATTTTAAGGAAATTTTGCTGTTTTTGGTTATTATCGTGAATATTATTATAGATAGAGATAAACTGTAAGCAGCAATAATGTTCATCAAAGTAAGATCTACAAATAAGTCAACATGACCAAAATGGTCAGTTGACCACTTTAGGAGTTATTGCCCTTTATAGTCAATTTTTAACCATTTTTCGTAAATCTTAGTAATCTTTTAGAAAAATCTTCTCCTCTGAAACTACTGGGCCAAATTTAACCAAACTTAGCCATAATTGGGGTATCTAGTTAAAAAAAATGTGTCCGGTAACTCGGCCAACAAACCAAGATGGCCGCCATGGCTAAAAATAGAACATGGGGGTAAAATGCAGTTTTTGGCTTATAACTCAAAAACCAAAGCATTAAGACTGAGCAAATCTGACAGGAAGTAAAATTGTTGATCAGGTCACGATCTATCTGCCCTGGAATTTTCAGATGAATCGGATAATCGGTTGTTAGGTTGCTGCCCCTGAATTGGTAATTTTGAGGAAATTTTGCTGTTTTTTTTGTTATCTTGAATATTATTATAGATAGAGATAAACTGTAAACAGCAATAATGTACAGCAAAGTAAGAACTAAAAACAAATCACTATGACCAAAATAGTCAATTGACCCCCTAAGGAGTTATTGCCCTTCATAGTCAATTTTTAACAATTTTTCTTAAAATTTGAAGATTTTCAATAACATTTTCCACAGAAAGTACTGTTATAGATAGAGATAATTGTAAGCAGCAAGAATGTTTAGTAAAGTAAGATCTACAAACACATCACCATCACCAAAACACAATTTTGTCATGAATCCATCTGTGTCCATTGTTTAATATTCACATAGACCAAGGTGAGCGACACAGGCTCTTTAGAGCCTCTAGTTTGTGGATACTTTATTTCACGTTTAGCCCTTTTTAGCCAATTTCAAGGCGACTTAATTTCGCCATTCCAAAATTTACTTGATCATGTTGATCATGTTGATGTTAAAATCAAAGTCTAACATATTTGCGAAAGTTACAAAAATAAATCGCTCCTGTAAATTAGTTGGTTTACAGTAAGTAATCTCATGTAGTTTACTTGAAAGTTTTTATGTATATTTCAGAGATTAAATGCCATACAAGAATTACATATGTTAGAGATGTTATCTACAGCGATTGATGAAATCTCCCAGGGATCCCGATATAAATTATTTAATGTTATATTTGGTGGTAAACATGAACCCGTAAAGACAAGTCTACTGACAAAATTAGTATCATTAGCTCTATCTGTCAGATGTGGAGCTGTCCTTGACTGTGCTGCCCTCTGGATGCAGGTAATTTTACTGACAAAATTAGTAGATTTATTGACAAAATTTGTATCATTAGCTCTGTCTGTCAGATGTGGAGCTGTCCTTGACTGTGCTGCCCTCTGGATGCAGGTAATTCACCAACAGTAGAATGTCACCAATAAATCAACCTCAAATAGAAAAGATAAAAAAAAGTTAGGCTGTAATTTCCAAAGGAACTCCTGTTTTGAAAAATAAAATGTTACTTTTTACACATTATTGAGACTTAGATGGAGAGTTATCTCATTAGCACTTATAACAGATTGTTTTATTTTTTATTCACAATGATATAACAAAAAGAAAAGACAAATATCAGTCTGCAAAATAAAAAAGTGAGCAATGCTAACTCAATTTAAAACTGTGAGTGATCTCAGGTGCTCTGGTAGGGTACAAAAATCTTGCTTCACATGTTGCACCCTTCCTGTTGGTCATGAAAATGATTAATTTCAGGATAAAATACATGGTACACATTGCTGAATACTTGAAATAATCTAGGACTATTATAGTTAGTATAATAGTCCAAGAAATAATATACTTTTCTTTTCATAATTAGGAGCAAGGTTGCCATAGTGATGGAGTGTGTAAACTTGCCCATAGTTTGGTAGAAGAATATTGTATGTTGTACCCCAGTGTCAGTGAAGCTTTCCATGGTCTACCAAAAGTGTCTCCATTATTTACATGTAATTTCATATCTGCAGCCGTCACCATATTTTACTTTAATGGTAAGTTATATCAGTGGCGGATCCAGGGATTAGACCTCCTCTTTTTTTTAGATGATCAATGCATTTGAATGGGGACATGAAATTGGAGCCCCCCTTTTATCCTAGGTTGGGAACCCCCTTTTATCTCCCTTTGGTGCAAAAATGCCATTTTTTTGCATTAAAATTGAAATATTTTTTTTAACTCATCGGTGACCTATATTTTTTATTGTTGTTTTCAAATAAGCTGTACATAAACTAAATAATTGTAAAATTTTAGCGATTTCTGTTATTTAGTTCTTTTTTTATTTCGATATTACCGCTATTTCTCCTATTAGTGAAACAGAAAAAAAAGGACATTAACAAAAATGTATGCTTCTTTCGAAGGCAGATTGTGAGCGTAAATGAACGGTGACCCCATTTTTTTATTTCATTTTTCTATTACATGTATTAAGTATAAGATAAATATCATTTATAGAAAAATATAGCGAAATCCTATATTAATTTTAAAAAAATGATTTAGACCCGCGAGCCCCCTTAAGGTGTAACACCACTAATTCTGGCCTGGCCAGAAAGCACATACCAGAAAGTACTGTAGTACATATTTAACATAAATTTCAAGAGTGTAACTTTCTAAATATGTAGAATATTTATGTATTTTTGGTATCAAATGAAAACTGAATGGCTGGTGATCATTGTAGAACACTTTTTGACTTATAATATTGGATATTTAAAAAACTGCACCAAATTTTAAAAAGAGGGTACCTTTTGCCTGTTTGTCAGATCAGAAGTACCTGTTTTGGTATATCCAAAGTACCAGAAACCAGTTCTTTCTTATATGCCATTAAAGGTATGTTGATTTTTTTAGTACAAGACACCATAAAGTGTAGCTTTGATATGCAATGAATGTCACTTTATTTGAACTTATCTTAAAATGAAAGAACTGTGTCTGAAATTGAGGAATTTAACATAGAAAGCAAGGGGGTCATGAGTTTGTGGTGTACTTCCTTCATTTTATACAGTTGTGCATTTATGTAAGTTTTAATACATTTTGGCAAAAGAGACAGTTAACTTATCTTTCTATTTTATAGATAACCACAACATTCCACCATTAGGACTATTAGATGCCATAACAGATTGGATCTCATCAGATTCCTGTTTGTGTTTTGAATCAGTCAGACTTGTCAGAATCCAGTCAAGTTTCTCTTGTCCTGTTTTTGGTCTATTCCGCTGGTGCATTCTGGGACATTTAGTTACTGCTTGTAACCATGACAAAAAAATTGACATGGAAACGTCAACAAAGACATTTGCCTTACTTTCGAAACTTCATTTGTGTATACTCCAGAATTTACAAGCTTACAAAAGCATGGAACTTAATCAGATTTTGTTTCACTTACAAGACTTTATTAGCATTGCCACTGCAGTGAGACAATGTTGTCAGAACTGGAAAATAAGTGAAGATAATTTTTATATGTTGATAGAAAGAATTGGTCAAGTTTTACAGGTTGCCATAGTAACAGAAAGTTTAAAAATAGATCAAGGTAAATTTTATTAAAAGATAAGTGATTTTGTTTTTTAATCAACATTTTTGTATTGATTTTAATTGTGTACATATCCTTCATAGCACATCTTCTTCTGGATTCATTAAATATTGTTATGAACTCAAATGTATGAGAAGTTTAGAATTTCTTCTATGGATGGATATCAGATTTTCACAATGCCATCAAGTTATAAACATGTTTATTTGTTATCAGCGATAAAACAGGGGAAATAACTTAATTAATGCTCTTTATGGTTTAGATTATTTATGTTGTTTTTTATCTTCATAAACTATATACTCTCAGAATTTTTTGTAAATATTTGTATGTCTTATATTTTCAGTAACGGGATCAGAAGGTTTGAAAGAATTATGCAGCATACTTCCACCAAATAGGTATTTATAGAATTTTTTTCTAATTTTGTGCTATTTCATGTATTTACACATTTCCTGAGCGGTCTGAGAATATTTTTTTTTACCACAGTTAGTGACATGTCTGTTCTAAGCAAATGATTAGTAGAAATTTTTATTAATTATTATGACATGAGATTTTTGTAATTTATTCTGAATTTCCTATTGTGACATCCTGAAAAAGGCAACCGTACCTGATGACGTCCCATAAAAAGAACATAGCTTTCTGCAAATGTTTGAAAAGGAAGAATAAAAATCATTAGAGAAACAGATTGCATATATATACTATAAATCGTGTTTTATGATATTTCTCTAGTCTCAACAGTTAAATTTTAGTCATTTAAAAAGTGTGGCAAGCCTTGTGCTTTAAATATTAAAATTTAATTGTCTCGAGTGGAGAAATATTGTAACACTAGTCGCAGTGGTGGAATCTATATGAATTGTATAAAACAAACAC
The DNA here is from genome assembly GCA_019925275.1 of Mytilus edulis. Lineage (NCBI taxonomy): Eukaryota > Metazoa > Mollusca > Bivalvia > Mytilida > Mytilidae > Mytilus > Mytilus edulis. The sequence continues at coordinate 35,512,394 of CM034356.1, read as the reverse complement.
ACATAACTGTACTGCAGTCAGTACAAATCTTCATACCTGCCAACTGTCACTACTTGCAGGGGATTTCCCCCATGAAAGTTTCTAAATGAAAATTTAACACTTAAGATACATTTGAAGGCCCCTTGAAGTTTTTGTTGGACTGTAAGAGCCACCTTGCATGTAAAACCCCCATGGGCATTTTGAAAAGTTGGCAGGTATGAATCTTGTTTTTGTACATGTCTGCATCCTATTCATCATTTGAGTGTCTAAATTACCAAACTCTTCATCTCATTTATTCAAGAAAATGGATGAATTGTATAAAAGGAGAGTGTTTGATCATGTTGATGGGGAGAGTCAAAATTTTGTTCTAGATACTGTTTTGATTCATCATTAAAAAAAATGTAATTTCAAGTTTCATCATATTCAATGATGTTTTGAAAAAGAAAATATTGTATTTTATTTACTTCTGAGAATTGCTCTGCACTGAAATGGACAAGTATTTATACCAGTATATATGAAGCATCCCAACAAGGGAAATAATTTGTATTCAATCTTAGTTTTAATACTGAATTGTTTCTCAGAAGTGAACTTCATGGAAGTCCCTTATTTAATTTTTTTTTATGCCCCACCATGATAGTAGAGGGGCATTATGTTTTTTGGTCTGTGCGTCCATTCGTTAGTCCGTCCGTCTGTCCATTTGTTCGTTCATTCATTCATTCATTTGTTCGTTCCTTCGTCCGTCTGTGCGTCTGTCCGTTCGCTTCAGGTTAAAGTTTTTGGTCAAGGTAGTTTTTGAAGAAGTTGAAGTCCAATCAACTTGAAACTTAGTACACATGTTCCCCATGAAATGATCTTTCTAATTTTAATGCCAAATTATAGTTTTGGCCCCAATTTCATGGTCCACTGAACATAGAAAATGATAGTGCGAAGTTCAGGTTAAAGTTTTTGGTCAAGGTAGTTTTTGATGAAGTTAAAGTTACATCAACTTGAAACTTAGTACACATGTTCCCTATGATATCTTTCTAATTATAATTCCAAACTATAATTTTGACCCCAATTTCACGGTCCACTGAACATAGAAAATGATAGTGCGAGTGGGGCATCTGTGTACTATGGACACATTCTTGTTACTTCAATTTCACAGTTCACTGAACATAGAAAACAAACTTGCAAGTGGGGCATCCATGTGCTGGGGACACATTCTTGTTTTTACATAATATTGAAAGGATTGAGGTCTATGGTCTCATATTGACATATGGTCTTGTACTGATGATTTTTGCTATTTATCAACCAACAATACACGATCATATGACTTAAACAGTGAACAACAAATATGATCATAAATTATAAGATATCCAAATATAAGTCATGTTTTAATAATAAATGAATGATTTGAAATTTTGTTTTTCAGACTACTCAAGATAATATACAACCACCATTCACAGAGAGGGAATCAACATTTTCAACCTATGGACACATCATGAACAATACAAACAAATATTCAAACTTTTGGTGCTTTTATCTTGTGACGAACAAATGGAATTGAGAGTATAACAATGCTTGTGTATGATCAGACTGATTTTGTCCCTAAAAATCAAGTATTGATGACTTGTCATGATTGGGTTATAGGTCTCGTGATTCAATTGACAAAATATGCAAAGACAATTTCTTTGTAAGCTGAAAATATCAGGCAATATTCAAAAGTGCATAATACATTTTGTAAATAAATAAAAGATGCTATAACATTGAATATGAGTTCCCTGTAAGTTCATTCAAATAAATCAGGATTAAGATTTTGTTTGTCAGACCAGCATTTGGTCCACAAACGACTCATCATTGTGACACTTAAATCAATAAAGTTAAAAAAGATCAAATACAATACGAAAAAAATCCAATTGCTGTTTTATTTGATCTTGGACCCTTTTTTACGGTTTATTGCTCAATGTTTGGTTATTATACTCCCACTTTAAAAATGTGGGGGTATATTGATTTATCTCTTGTCTGTCTGTCGATCCGTCTGTCCTTCTGTACGTCGTCTGTTAGTCCCATGAATATTTTTATTCACATTTTTCTAAGGAACTACATAACAAGGATTTCTGAAATTTGGTTACAGGGTTTATATAAGTCAGCTATACTGTGTAATGCGTTTTCTGATTCATCACTCAATAACTGGCGGGGGTATCATCAGTGAGCAATAGCTCACAGTTTCACTTGTTTTGTCTTTTTCTAATTCTATAAGCAATAGGTCCACTATATTTGGTGTATGGAATGATTGTAAGGTGAATATGGCAATTATCATTTGACCTTGACCTTATTTTCACGGTTTATTGGTCAATCTTAAGTTTTCCTGGTTAATTTTGTTTTTTATATACTATATGCAGGTGAACTATATTAAAGCATGTAATGTTTGTAAGGTGAACATGTCTGTCTGATCTTGACCTCACTTTCATGGTTCATTAATCAATGTTAAGTTTGTTTCTTGGATACAATAGAAAAATGAATAGGTCAACTATATTATAAAAGCATTTAATGTATGTAAGGTGTAAATGTCTGGCATTGTCATCTCATCTTGACCTCACTTTAATGGTTTGATCAATGTTAAGTGTTTTTTATAAACTACATGTATGTGCAATAGGTCAACTATATTTGAAGCATATTTGGTATATGGAATGACTGTATGGTGAACATGTCTTTTGGTTTATTTGACCTTGACCTCATTTTCTTGAATCATGTTAAGTTTATATGATAGTTGTAGTAAAGCTTTATATTTAAACTATCCACATAAAATCAATGGTCAGTATTAAAAGGTGAGACATTTCAGCACTGACTCTAGTATTAATTAGCTTGTACTAAGTTGTGCTTTCCCTCATCTTCGCTAGCCAAGGCTACGATCCGCTCCCGCTCTCTTCACCCTTGGCGGATTGAGATAAAATTTCAGAGACACAAGGTTAGGATTTTTATTGGTTGCAGTCAAAACTCGCTGCATCCAATCAAAATGCGCCTATAACATGATCACGTGTAAATGTAGAAAGTGTTTGTAAACAATTGCCACGTGTTTTTTGTGCAACAAGTCTTTACATCCCTAAACATAGGACTATATTTAGTGAAAACTTGAATGTTTTTAATCAACAAATAGAAGTTCCTGTGTATGTTTCATGCACATATGCATGAATGTTGACGTATGTTTTCATTTCCGGCTTTACCAAGTGTGTAGAATCTAGACGCTACCGTGTTTTTACCTCCAAATTGAAGAGTTCAAGTGCTACCATTGGTCAAGAATAATGTATTCGGAATTGGTGTGCTTTTTATCTTCCGATAGATGGCGCAACATTGTTATCACAAATGTTGGCTCAATCCGCCAAGGGTGAAGAGAGCGGGAGTGGATCGTAACCCTTGGCTAGCGAAGATGGCTTTCCCTGTACAAGTATTAATTGTCCAATCTTATATTTTATCTTTTTTTAATTCCATTGACCAAAATTGAAAGGGAGCGAGATCTAAATAACAAAAGTTAAATCTTGCCACATGTTTGTGTCTGAAAGATTAATGTTGTGACTTTTAAAAGCTTTGATAACCTGATAATGGGTAATTAAAGCATAAAAGACATGGCTTTTCTTTGCTTTATAAGGAGGAATAAATGTAGATAGACAAAAGAAAAATCTTGGAAACACTGTAAAGTTCTGTGTTGAGTGGTTTCCAAATTTCAAATGATTTGTTCAAGGCATTTTTCATCAGGAAACCAAAACTGGATTTCAGGTTAATATGGTCATCAACAAAATTAATTGTTCAAGTTCATAGTATAACACAATCTGGAAAGACGTGCAAATATGAAATCAAACAAATTCTGTGTTTAGTTGTCTTGTCAATATTTCAAATGATTATTATAAAGCAGTTTATTACACAAGTTATTGTGCTTTTCACTATGGAAAGAGAACATTGAAATAGGTTTAATTTGAACTGTTTACAATTTTAGTAGTCCCTGACATTTCCAATTTCAAAATATTTAGTTGAGGTTTTACTGAAACTTAATTGTGCTGGAAACTTATTTCTGAATGCATGTGTCGTGGATGGATACCCCCAATCTTTTCTTTTCTATTATCATGATTATGTACAAGAGTAAGACTATTTACCTCCAAGCAGTGCATTGAAACTGGAAAACTTTCAATAACCAATAAAAAAAATCCAAAATCGTTTTTATATATAGCTACCCAAGAGAGTCTTGCACCGTCAGTGTTTCCACAATCAAATCCTTGCATGATGAGAATTTTCTAGTTTTGAAAGCAGACCAAAGAATATATTATATATTGTGAAGGAATGAAATGAATAATTCCAATGCATAGACATATGACATTTAACAAATGATTCAACTTAATAAACCTATTTTTGAGCTATCCAAGGTTATTCTAAAATGTCAGATTTTTAAAATAACTTGTTGATCAAACACACTTTATACCACATAAAATACCTTTTTAGATCTTTTCATCATATATGTATATATACAGGGCCTCTGTGGCCAAGTGGTCTAGTAGTTCTACTACTGTAATCACGAGTGAACCAACACTCGGAGGTTGTGAGTTCAAACCCTGCTCCAGAGGGTGCACTCGACTCCAATCTAAATTGACTAGGATTGTCAGACACTCCTGCTTTCTACACCCATAAAAACACCAACAATCAAAGGGGTCAATATTTTTAATTGTTTTTACATAGGTGGTAATGGTAAAGTTTTCTCCTGTAGCTCAGTCCATACATAACGTAAACTTGGATATATATGATACCTGGTTTCGAAGCAGTGACATTTTCACATATGTGGTTGAATTTTCGGGGTACAAATTGAGATGACTTTTTCCGTAAATTAGCATACCCCAAACATCCTTTCTTGATGGGGCTCCTCGTGGTTAAAAAATCTCCCTTTTTTTAACACAATAAGTTCTTTGAAAATTTAATACTTTTAAAGCATTTTTAAAATCCCTGTAAGGGAAGGTCTATTTAACTTCAAGGTGGGGAGTAGGGTTTTTTTTCTCAAAAAAATATTCTGATTCCCAATTTGATAAAACAAAATATTCTGGTCATGTAGATGACAAAAATAAATATTCTGAACCCTTATTTTCCCCATACCTTATAGTTTTAAATTTTGAAAAAAATAATTTGATTGATAGCTTTGCAAAACTAAATAAAAATGTTTTATTTCTGACAGAAAAAAAAACCATACCTCCCCCCCCCCCTTTTTGCAGTTTTAAAATAGATGCTCCCTTAGCTAAGCTTTAATACACGATCTGTATAGAAATCAGATTGCATCCACACTATTGGAAAAGAAAAAATACTAAGAATTACTAATAATTATTTTATTAAAATAATATATCAGTAAGGTTTAAATTTCCGAGCTGCCTTCATCAGGGATATCCTCTGTTTATCTTCTTCAAACTTTTTCCGTAACGTTGCTATTTCTGAAAATATAAGGAGTACATGATAATTGAAAAGTGACATACAAATATTAAACAGTCCATAAACATGATAAATAAAATAGTTTCCTCCTTTCCTTTTATCTGAAAAATGGCTGTACAAAGAAAGGACCATGGCAATATTTTTAACTCCTCTAATGTTCTACGTTTCAGGTATAAATAAATGAAGGAAACATATGACAAAATGTATGAGCAAATTTCACATTTTTTTTTACAAAAAATTACACATTAAATATTTGATTAATTTAGGATTATGTGATTATATTGACAAATAATTTGTGATTATTTGATTTCTTGGACACCCTCATGAGTGCCTCTTTCAAACAAAGTAGAACGAAGCATTTAGAAATCCTTGTAAGGTAAACTTTGACACAGGTTTTTAACATAATTAAATAAATTTTTCTTATGGAAACTCATAGTATATACCGTTACTTTTTCTAAGAACCTCCCAATCTCCCTATTTGTAAAACTAACATTAGAAAGTAACTTTTAATATGATTTCTTTTGTTTGAATGTACATAGTGACTGTCATGACTGTGGATCACTCAATTTTGTACAGCTGTACAAATTCTCATAGATTAAATAAAAATTGTATTTTCAATATAAAAAAGAAGATGTGGTATGATTGCCAATGAGACTTTTCTCCACAAGAGACCAAAGGCCACAAAAACTAACAACTATTGATCACAATTTACAGCCTTCAACAATGAGCAAAGTGCATACTGAAGGATATTTGATATTTGTTAAACTTGCGATACACAAGATTTCTTGTAATCAAAGTGTTTATTAGCACTGAAGAGTAAAGATTGCTTTAAGTTATCAGTGGAAAAATTACAAATTGCTTTGTATAAACTACAAATCTGAACATAGGAAGATGACTCAAATTTTAAAAGACTTGAACAATGACATCATTGATATTTTTAGACCAGACCCCTTGAAAAAATTAAGTTATTTTCTTGACAAGTATAACATCATTTTATGACTTGAATATCTCAGCATATTGACCATGTTGATAATTTTCAGGAATAGGACAGCCCTCAATGAAGTCTACTGAAATGGTCGCCTGGGTGACTTTAAAAGTTGATTGTCGACCAAACATTCACATCTGGTCACCATTTGGGCTATTTGAATATTAAAGATCTGGAAACAAGTCAGGTTTTAAAAAATCGTCTGAGTGCTTGACATTAACACAAATTTATACTATATTTCAAGTGCCTTTTAGATTTAAGCTTGATCTTATCAGCGCTTTATTGCATCAGGCAATTGTAGGTCATTTGTAAGCATCTACTGAAAATGGCACAGATCCATCTATTTAAGTATTTTGCCCTCAGTCACAACTTTGACTATTACTTGCCCTAGAAAGAAACCCATTAGCATTTGTAGATTGTGTTTATTGAAAGCACATGGTCGAGCTTCGTTCTCGATTTCGTCAGTAAACATATGAAACAAGGTCGGCGACAATTTTGTAACTTGTTCTCATAGTCTACAACATAAGATTCAATAAAATACCGGCTACAATTTCGAAAAACGATTTCAGATGTCCACTCACTTGACCTATGAGGCAATCACCAGTGCTTCTGCAAGAGTCCGATGAGATTTATTTTTTTGACTGGGCTACTGCTAAATATCACAGATTGTTATATAAAACATAAAATTAAATAAATCATATGGTGATTTTACAGTTGATTTTACAACCTTTTTCTACAGTCGACAATATAAAAACAATTTAGCAAGGATTGTTTAGCTAAAAAAAAATGTAGGCGACCTGAAATTACTTCCTGGCCACTGAAATTTTGAGTTGGCCACTAAATTTTCATGTCTGGTGGCCAGATGGCCACTTCATTTCAGAAGCTACTTTGAGGGCTGTAGGATGTATAGAATGTTATGATCAATGAATCTCAAATGGAGAGATAAACTTGGTAGATTTAGATATCAAGTCAGTACCATAGGCAATAGGGTATTTCATGCATTGTTAACAAACAGAATCAACAAGCATTCTAACAATTGTTTTGACAGTAGAGTGATTGTTATTTATCAATCTAAATTTAATAAAGACATCAAAAATACTTTGAATCCATAAACTAGATTGAATATATCAATTAATACACTTACCATTTCTTTTGGTTTCTCTCGATTGAAATGTGTAAAAATTCTTCAGTTCCTGCAAAAAAAGAAGGAGACAAATGCACCAACTGTATAAATTTACTTAAGGTGGTACCTAACACTACAGGGAGATAACTCTGTAAAGTCAGCTAAACGTTTTAATTATGTTGTGTTGTAAAAGAAATATTAAGCTTCTCAATGATCAAAATTGGTGTTTGTCAAATTGCTATATAACCAGCGTATTTTTTCTGACAAAACTGTTGGTTTAAAATTCTTAAAATTTTGATATTTTTATTAAAGTCTCAAAGTAAATAATTTGACAAAATTTTATGAAAATTAAACGAGCCAAATTAATTTTAGTGAAAGTGTTGGGTACCAACTTAATAATCACATGCAATGGAAAATAACTACAGTGTAACCTGCCTAATCCGTCACCAGAGTATTCCAACATCCTGCTTTAACCGACACATTTTCATGGTCCCAAAATAGGCCTATCCTTGCAGAAAAACCTGAGTATTCCAACATTTTTTTCTGGTCCCCCAGTGTATCAGATTAGGTAAGTTCCACTATAGAATGAAATCTGTGTCAAAAACCTTTTTTACGAAAAATTTGTCATTTTTTGGCTTGTGTGTTTAGGTTTATCCAAATTAAGTCTTCCCTTTAAAAAGGCCTAATCTGATATACAACAGCCATTCAGAACTTTTGTTGAACCTGCAAATATTCTTGCTGATTTTTAGCTTTTTCAAGTATTAAACGAGTTTCAGATTAATTTTTATAAAAATATCAAAAGAAGACAAGAGGTCAAAATTAAATTGAAATACAATTGAAAAACTAGAAATCAACCTATCAAGAAAATTTGTAAATAAGTACTGCAAAAAATAGATAAAATGAAAATAATACTATATTGGTTGGTTGTTGGTTGCTTAATGTCCGTTGGCAAATATTTCATGCATGTTCATTGATGTTCAGGACGAGAAAATAATACTATAATGACATGACTCATGAGACATCAACTGACAAGGTCATAGACAAGCACATATGTTTTGCTCCTGTTGGCTTTCTTTTAATGATATTTAAAATTAAAAAACTAACGTTAGAGCAATTTGGAAAGGGCATAACTCTGGAATGGTTAAAGTGAAGCCACCAAAATTCAAACTTGATCTGTATTTATTGGTAATAAGCATTGTGTATAAGTTTCATAACATTTGGTTGAGGCAAACTAAAGTAAGAGAATGGAAGCCAACTTTGGGATGTAAGGACGTACATACATACTAACGGACAAGGGTAAAACTTAATGCCCACTCCGCTACGGTGGGGGCATAAAAACATATTTGATAAAAAATTTCTTCTGCAGTGGACGGTTATTCGCCATTCACCAGACATTTCCATTCATTCATTATGTACAATTAGACTGGCACACTGACAATAAAACTACAAAGTTATTGGCTCTTATTGATTATCAATTGAAACAAAACACATATATATAGGAACCTGGTGTTCAGTGGTTGTTGTTTGTTGATGTGGTTCATACATGTTTCTTGTTTTTTATATAGATTAGACCATTTGTTTTCCAGTTTGAATGGCTTTACACTAGTAATTTTTAGAGGCCTTCTAAAGTTTGCTGTTTGGTAGGAGCCAAGGTTGTGTTGAAGACCTATAATGGTTTACTTTTACAAATTGTGACTTGAATGGAGAGTTGTCTCATTGGCACTCTTACCACATCTTCTTATATCTACATGATTGCATAGTGTCTTTAAATACATGTCAATGTAGAAAGTACAAGTGAAGCTTGAATTCATACCATATTTTGCTTTTTCTTCCTCTCTATCTCTGTAAGTTTGGACTCCATTGCTTCAGTTCTAGGGACAGCTTTGTTTTTCTTGCTGTGTCTGGTGACAGTAACCCATCCATCTTCATCAGGTACACCCTCCTGCTCCATGGCCTTTTTCTTGTCCTATAATAGAAAATAGCTCATCTGTATTGTCTGCTGGAATGGCATCTTGTAGATTTGTTATCAATCCTGGGATATTAATTTTCATTGATTTCATTAAAATATGTTTAAGTACAAATTAAATTTTATACAAATATATCATGATTGCAAGGGGTATTTGCCAAAAATACTGGTCGGTGGTAAACAAATTTCCAGAGCAGTAAGGCAAGTGAAATTTGTTTACATTGAAACCGGGTTTTTTTTGGCAAATACCCCTTGTAAGCATGATATAATAGCTTATTTTTACCAAATGTTTTTTTTGTGTATCCATTTCATGAAAAGTCTACAGGTCTTCAAATGTCCCGTCATTTTTAAAATGGGTACATGTATTTCCCATCTTCTGTAGTATTTGCTAGCAAATACTGTGGCTCATAGAATTTCCTAAATGACGAATACACTGACAGAAAACAAAAAATCTCAACAAGTAGAAAATTTTTGAAAAATACAATTTCTCTCATTCACCATTTTAACATAAGGTGGAATTATTAAACAAATCCGAAGTTCCAATTTATATCAATCAACAAAAATCAGTACAAAAAATAAATCAATACACACTTCCTTCCTACTTTTGCCTATATGATATACATAGAGAATAATACATGGCAAGATCTGTATCATATGCAGTATCATCCCGAGATACCAATATCAGCCAGAGGGCCTTTAGGCCCGAGGGATGATATTGGTCAAGGGTGTGAATAAAGGGTGTGCATCAAAAATGCGTGATATGGATTAAACAGTAGGCTATTTATCAAATATTCAAGACTACTGTATTTACTACTAAATGTATGATAAAATAACTTATGTGTATTTCTAAATTTTCTATATCATCAGTCTGCAATGTTAAACATATCTTACTTGTAGAATTTTTGGTTATCTAATCACAAAATATATGGGAGACAAAAAGTAGACATACCGCCTCCACAATTTTATCATAAGACTGCATGTAGGTGTCTATTTCAACCTGTAACTGTTTTACATCAACTCTGCTCTTCTCATATTCGTCACACCATTCTATAAATAAAACAACAAAATACATGTAGACAATAGACTGGTTTCAGAATATTTTTTTTGTAAAATGAACAACTATCATCAACAGGTGTAAATAAACTCATCATAGACAGCAGGATTGAAATTTTTTATGTGTGCAAAAACACACTTTTTGTCTACAAACAACTCATCAATGATGCCTGAATTAAAAAGGTAAAAAGGCCAAATAAAATAAGAAGCTGAAGAGCATTGGACCAAAAATACCTTAAAGTCTTGCCAAATACAGACAGCTAAGGTAATCTATTCCTGAGGCAGAAAAGACTTTGTTTTTCAAAAATTCAAAGTTTTGTAAACAGTTAATTTATAATTATGACTATATCAATGATAACTCATGTCAACATTGAAGTGATGACTACTGGGCTGACACTGGCCATGGATAGACCAATGTTTAAACACATATTACACTCGGTAGACTTCTGTCTTATACCTATTGCTACTGGCATCAACTTACTGTTAACACCTGTCGACACTGGATAGACCCATGTTTAACACCTATTCACATTGGGTAGACTTAACTTAACACCTATTCACACTGGGTAAACTTTACTTAACACCTATTCACACTGGGTAGACTTAACTTAACACCTATTCACACTGGTAGACTTAACTTAACAACTATTCACATTGGGTAGACTTAACTTAACACCTATTCACACTGGGTAAACTTTACTTAACACCTATTCACACTGGGTAGACTTAACTTAACACCTATTCACATTGGGTAGACTTAACTTAACACCTATTCACATTGGGTAGACTTAACTTAACACCTATTCACACTGGGTAAACTTTACTTAACACCTATTCACACTGGGTAGACTTAACTTAACACCTATTCACACTGGGTAGACTTAACTCAACACCTATTCACACTGGGTAGACTTAACTTAACACCTATTCACACTGGGTAGACTTAACTTAACAACTATTCACATTTGGTAGACTTAACTTAACACCTATTCACACTGGCTTGACTTACTGTTAAAACCTTTTGACACTGAATAGACTTAACTTTAACACCTGTTGACACTGAGTCGACTTTATCAAAGTACTTTAACACCTGTTTACACTCAGTAGACTTATGTTTAACGCCTATTTCTACTGGCTTGACTTACTTTTTACACCTGTTCACACTAGGAAGACTAATCATTAGTCTACCTAGTGTGAACAGGTGTAAATTAGTCTAATGTTTAACACCTATTGCTACAGGCTTGACTTACTGTTAACACCTGTTTACAGTGAGTAGACTTATGTTTAACACCTATTGCTACTGGCTTGACTTACTTTTTACACCTGTTGACACTGGGTTTTTAGTTGTAGAAATAACCAGAGGTGTATCGAATGGCAGTTGTTTTACTGTTTCTACAGAGGCCGGTTTTCTAAAAACAATATATCCTACTTTAAATCCCTGAAAAAAAGAACAATAAAACATTAATGGTAGATTTTAATACATGTAGCTTCTTATAATTAAAACTAGTATAGTTAAATCAGGATGGTAACATGTAGCTTCTTAACCTACCAGTACAGTGGAATCAGGATGGTAACATGTAGCTTCTTAACCTATGTATACCAGTACAGTGGAATCAGGATGGTAACATGTAGCTTCTTAACATGCTTAACCTACCACATGTACCAGTACAGTGGAATCAGGATAGTATTATGTTAAAGTGAACCAAATTTATCCTACTTTGTACAATATTTATTAATAATGACATACAATCATTTGGGTTTTTTTTGTTGCTTTGTTTCATCTTTCCTTACAATACATTGTATGTTTTTTTTAGAGTAGTACAATGTATTTAGCTATCTATATTGTTATACGTAACATATACGTTTACCTTATTAAGCTGCACATCAGGAAAAAACTGTGATTTGTTAATGAGGAGATCTTTTGTTGGTTTGTCTTGAAGATGGATATGTAAAATTTTGCCAAATCGTGAAAATATATGTCTCAGACTCTCCTGGAAAAAAAAGAACATGTATACAATAGCACTTATCATTATTCACAATAATTTTAATAGTTAAATGAATTTATCCTTCTGGAGCACTTCAGATTTTAACACATACATATACTGTAAATAGAAAAATTGTATCGGCAGTTTAATTCCAGAGTAAGAGTTTGAACACGAAAATTAGAACTATTGTGAATATTTCTAAGGCTGCATGTAAGGCCATACATGAACATATATTGATATAGGACTATGTAGATAACCATATATATATATATATATATATTTACTAGTCTAGGGCATGGGACTAGTGACTAACGGTGCAGACTGTGACTGTGGATTTTGCTAGATTATTTATATGTACATTTTATTGCTGATTTTGCTAGTTTTAACATGTGAAACATTTGATTGCAGACTGTTAGTTTTACACATACAAGTTCATGCATTTCATTATTTCGTTGTTTTTCATGAAGACATGATTTTTTTTTTTTAGACTTTTGATAATGATAAATTCATCATAATCATTGATAATGTTTGATTGCAGACAATGTTAGTTTTAATGCATGTGATCCGATTACAAAGTGAAACTAAAAAAATTGATTTATTTTGAAAACTGACAATTTGCGATAACTCTTTGGTAAAATGTCTCTGCATCTATTCTAAAATGTCATAGTTTTGAGGCTTTTTTTTTAGGATACATCAGTAAAGACATGCCCAGTTCTAGCACTCCTTAATTATTACCTTTGTGCAGTATGGTGGTATATTAACAACAAATAATGTTCTCTCTGGTGGTCTTCTTGCATCCTGGTCTTTAGCTGCATGTTCCTTTACATATAAATAATGTCCAGTCTTAGATTGATCTGTGAATCTTGTCTGTAACACTAAAATATAAACAATCTGCATGTTAACATGCTTAAGGTAACATTCTTATACAGTTTTGTGTTCAATTGGTACTTTATTTCTATTTTCAACAATAGATTAATATTTAAGGAGCACAAATTTGTAATAAGCTTAAACAGGGGAAGTAACTCCAAAATTAATTTCCATCATGTTTACATTTACGTTCAGATGGAAAGCTTTTCTGTAAAGGCATACATTTATATATAATAGTTGTATTTTGATGACTTAAATTCTATTCTAAAGTCATGAAAGTCTTCATTTTTACACTCTTCCATTGTAACTTGGAGATCGAAAATGCCGACCAAAGCTAAAACACTCGCTGACACATTCATCAAATTTATATTTAATTTGATAGCATGGTCACGATAGTACATTGTCTTAATTAAATTACCTAGTTAATAACACTTTTTAAGTCTAATCCACTGCTGAGACTACTACTCAGTCAACTGTGATTGATTTTAATGGTCACGATTAACCTGGGGGCAATACACCTTATTGCTATTTGTCCGCCATTACTGGATATCACACAGGTTCCCGTAAAATTATGACGTCATAAAACAAAATAGCTGACACCACAATGAAAAAGTGATCGTCAAAAGTTCAAGCGGCCGGGTCAGCCGGGATTAGCGATAAGGTGTATTACCACTGTCCAGGTGTCATATATTATATGTAATTTAACTTTGAGATAGTAAATCTGTGAGACAAAAGGCAATTTTACCAGTACTTTGCAAAAACAGCACAAGGGTTTTAGGGAAAAGGAGTCAAGACAGAAGGGATCGGATGAGGGCATCCAGGGCACGACGCCCTTCTTATTTGGGCTAATGAGACCACTGCTGTTATAATATATGTATAGTCTATGGGTAGATCTTACCATGGACAATGCATACCTGTCAACCTGTGACGATGACAATGCAGGTCATGACCTGCATTGAAGAATCAAATCTCAGGTCATAACGCGTACGAACTTTTTCGAGCTGAATTTCAGTATTTATGGTACATTTTCTTATAATATATATCAAAGCTACCAAAACAATTTTTATAATTTTGTGTAACTCAGTCATATGTGCTTTACATTTTGAGAAAAAATACTACAATCATCAAACACTAGAATTTAATGTAATTCTTAAATGTTTGAGTCTATTGACTATGTAGCCTTTCACCATAATATTTTTCATTAACAAGGAAATTAGACTATCCTAAAATATAGTAATACAGTTAAAGAAAGTATAAATGTAAAAAATAATTTTCTACTTTTTAAAAAAAATTGTATAAAGGTATCAAAATAATGAAAAGTTATTTTTCAATATGTATTTGAATTTTATATTTTATGATTTAATCTTTTTCACCCATAAAACGTATATGTAAGGAATAATTTTGAATGGTGACAAATAAGGGGAAGTAACTCTAGTTCAGTTTGTAAACCAATGGGGCAATTTATTTACGACATAAAGCTACTTTAAGGTTATTGGTGTTAATTAACAGTGTGTTTGACACCAAAGCTGTCAAGTGAAGCCATGCACTTAATGGGTCACTTAATTTGACAGTTTACATAGCTAGATGAACTTCCTGTTCGTGGAAGAATTACGAATTTGCCGGTATTTCAAGGAATATTACTTATGAAATCAATCTCAAGGCTTAGAAATACGGGTGAAATCGGGTCATTTTCGGAATTCCCGGGTTATTTCAATGACCCGGCGGGTGTTCCGGATGATCCCTTAGAATTGTGAAATTCTCGGGTCACACCCGCAGAATACGGGTCAGTTGACCGGTATGCAATGACAGAAATTGAGAAAACGAACTTGTCAGTCAAGTGCATGTGATGAAAATTATTACGGACAAGTGACGTGTCGACTATCGTACTCGAGCTCTCAGTCGATATGTTCATGTCTTTCACAGATTATATGGGGACGGAGTCCCCAATAACAGTAGAAAATTCAATAAAAAAAAAAAATACGGGAAAATTTCCCGAATTTTTCATTGTACTAATGAACTCAAAATCGTTCAAATTTTTTTTGTCGTGTTTTGAAATCCCGGACCTGCGCAGAAATGTACAATGTACTTCCTTTTTCCGGTCTCGTTTGTATGTAACTTTGAGTAAAATATATATTTATCAGTCTAGTATAAAATAGGAAGGAATGCGCAATACCAATTTCATTTTTAATAATTCCTTGATATGAAAAAAACGTTACCTGATGATAGCGTTTCTTTGTTTACATTGCATATGACGTCATAATTTAAATAACGTCACACCAAAATCCCTAACAACAGAACCAAAATCGGAAACGTTACGGTATTTCCGTTTCTTTTTTTTTAACAAATATTTAAGTAACAAAAAAATAATTCATACAGACTTCGTCCCCATTTACAGGTAATGCCTGCCTCATAATGTAACGTTTGTGGGTCACTTTATTTGGTTCATTTATTTATTTCATTATTACTATTTTTAATTATTTTTCCTGAAAGATTGCTTTTTATTATTTTATTACTTTCCGATTTTTATTTCATTCATTAAATTTTAGTGACGTAACGAACCTCGCATTAGCATTAAAAATGTTTTCCCTTCTCAACCAATCAGAGAGCTCGATTGAATTCCCGGGGAAAATTTAGCTCGTGCAGATATTGTCTGCTAGAAATCATTCTCAGCCCAGACTTCCAGGTGTATAGATGTAAGGTAAAAAGGGGAATTTTCAACCATGTGCGCGATATTTTTGGAAGTGGTCTCGGTAGGAATCACGCGCTATTTTATATACTATAATTAGTGTATTGAAGAAAAGGTGTTCTACAATATTTTTAGGTAAGAAGTTCCCCCTCCTATGATTTTCATGTACATATTTTGAGTGACTAAAACTGGCTGGTTTTTGATCACGGTTTGCATTGGAGATTTAGCGGAAAACTTTGAATATTTATGTGTTGAAACGTGAATTATTTAGAAAGCGGTTCGCTGGTTAAATTATGAGTTGAGTTTTTGAAAAGTTCTTTGAACTGAATAAAAGTTGTCAGTTGGCGAATAACGAGATTCGGTTAACTGTTCAGCTGTTCAGTTGTTAAGGTTAAAGTTATTTATAACTTGCGGGTTAAAGCAAGTAAAAGTTCAGAGTCATTATTTGTTGGCATTCACGTGAGTGACTCAAATCTATGACTTGAACTTAGGGACGGTAAATTTAAGTATTAAAGTGTTAACAAGCGAAATCCATATGCAAGCCCTGATCAGAACGGCAGAGTGAGTCGTTAAAGAAAGTTAGATACTGAAAGAATTTATTTTCTTGGTCTAAGAAATCTTGTTATAGACTGCAGAAATAGACCATTGACTCGCAAAACTGTAACTTATTAAATGTGCAGCTGATTCATATGCGTGTTGTCTAATAAAAGTTGTATCTTACTGAATTATTTTATTACAGAGAAGCGCCTTGTCCCTTGCCTGAGTTGATCCTTCGATTAAAACTTGCCCTGATTTCAGATTACTTCCCTTGGTATTGGTAACAACCTAGATTTTGAACCTCCCTTGAATCTGCGTTTCATGGGTTCCTGAGTACAGATTATTTAAGTGAAAGCATATTCAGGACAGAACGAGTCTTATGTTGTCTTAGCTTCCCTTTGGATATTTATTTTCTGGTATTTGCTTGTGTATTTGGTATATAAATCCTACTACAGGTTTGGAAATACTGAAATAGATTTGTTTTAAAAGTCTGTTATTTTTGTGGCGTCGTACTTGAAACGACCACACTTGTTGGGTCGGGCTATTTACATTTGGTCCGTCAGTCTGTCTGTCTGCCCTTTTATTATTTGTTTACCTTTAGGTTTATTGGAAATGTTTTAGTTTTACTCCAACCCATACAGATCTATAATATAGAATTAGTGTAGGACGGTACTTCACACTTGATCAATAAAAATACCTAGACATATTTTTAGGGGTGCAGTATATTACTCGGCTACTACCCTAACTGTAGTGTTAGGACTGATTTCTCTGGTAAACTGATATTGCCAGATCCTATATTTGGTAACAGTCCAGATTGTCATTTCAGTTGTTCATCAAGTTCTACACTAGGATAGCACGACTGC
This sequence comes from Mytilus edulis, assembly GCA_019925275.1. Lineage (NCBI taxonomy): Eukaryota > Metazoa > Mollusca > Bivalvia > Mytilida > Mytilidae > Mytilus > Mytilus edulis. The sequence goes on along the minus strand of CM034356.1, from coordinate 35,494,911 downwards.
GGTCAAGGTCAAAGGTTAGGATCTGGTTGGCCCTCTGAGTAGACTAGATCTTCTTTGTTTACCTTTGGTAATAGAATCCAGAAGTCACACTTAACTGAGACTTGGAGAGTACTGAACACCAGACATCTTGTTCCAGAACACATATTTTAAATGAATTATAAACTGGTGGCATAGACCGGTAAAAATTATACCTAATAAAACTCTTTAAAATATTCTAGTCGGGCATCACTATAATAGAAGTCCTAGAGCGAAAGCATAGGCCGAACCTACCCTCGAGATAGATCAGATGAAAAGTTGGGTTGCTGTCTAGTTTATAGAAAGCATAGGTTAAGGTCGCATAGACAGTACCCCAGTTTCGTTTCAATATTACCTGCCTAACTTTATACAGTGACAAGGATTTAATCAAAAAAGTTATGCTCCCACAATATTACCGGTGAATCCATTTATGACCATGTGGTTTTTAGCATCTGATTTGTGTTCCATGTTTATTTGTTAATTTTTGCTCTGTGTCGCTGCAGTGTTTAATTGCTTCAAAGTTTAATTCGGTCCACCATAATCTCGGCCCAAGAGAACTGTTCCAATACCAACTTAAAATTGATATAAAGTGCGAAACAAAACAGTGAAACGAAACATGTCGACACTTAATAGAAGATTTTTATAGACAGTTGATATTAAAAAGGCAGTGTCTGCGCGTACCCGCATGCGGGTACGAATAGTCAAATTGACATTCGTAGGCTGCACGTACCCACATCCGGTTTTATAATAAAATGCCATCGAATCGGGAATTAAACGTGAAATATGTATACAGAAATTATCGATAATATGGGGATTTTGAGTAGAACGAGTGAAGATTATGACAAATTATATTTTCGAATTGTATTTATTAGTTAATAATACTTAATAAACCTAGCAAATTAAATGCACACTGATTGAAAATGAAATCTACAGTCCCTGTAAACTAGTCCTATAATATCCACTCTTCAGAGGTAAAATATTTTTTGATGCGCTGAAGGTCTACATTTTCGTCAAATATTTTGTTATTTATTAACGAAGCTTTCATAGAAGAATATTGGCATCGGCCTTTGTTTATCAGAAATAATGTATTAGAGGCCTTAATTTTTCCTGTCGAACTTTTTTTAGATGTTTTTGCCTCCGTGAATACAGGTAATATGTATTCTGTTAAACTTTATTTCCTCTTTATTTTTTGTGTTTCCAGTTCTTCTTTTCTCTGCAGCTACAATTGACTCCGAGTTTGTTTTTATATACAATTGTATAAAATTCACCGACTGATACTTTTGAACAAATTGTTCCAATTCATGATAACTTTAAAATGTCTGCCCCACATGTATATCAATCTTTTCCCATTTTAAGAATATTTATTAACCGAGAAAAACTGTTCACTTACCTATATATAAATGTTTTCAAAGTAGTTGATTAAATTTATTCACTAATTGCGACAATTTCTGTATAATATTTCACGTTTAATTCCCGATCCGATGGCATTTTATTATAAAACCGGATGTGGGTACGCGTAGCCTACGAACGGCAATTTTGCTATTCGTACCTGCATGCGGGTACGCGCAGACACTGCCGAAGAAAATTATAGTTACCGTTGAAAAATCAAAATCTATATGATTTCTGTAAAGCGGAAAATTATTGGGTAACGAGCCAAAAAATAGAACAGAGATCAAAATAAAACGAAACGAAACAAAATGAAATACAACGAAAAAAACGGAAGGAGTATTTTAAAAATATTATAAAAAAAAGAGGCTTGCAAGGAAAGTCAGATTTTTTAAAAAGAGTAAGTCCGGTAAAGACCGATTTTGGCCTCAAAGGAGTAGGTCCGGTAAGGACCGATTTTGGCCTCAAATTTCAAGTTCATCTGACGAAAGATTTTGACCACTTTTTAAACACTTTAGTGTCTATTTCATTTGAATCAATTACTTTAAGTGAAAGATTTTAACTGATTTAGTCACTAAAAACGATCCGATTCAAGCTAAAATATGAAAAATCTACCAAATATGCCAAAAAATGTCACTTTTCTGATGGTTTTTGTCAAAAATGAAAGTGGCCGCATCCGTGTTCATCCTCAACCTTTATATATGTTATGTATTATCATAAAATACAACTTACATTTCAATATTAAGGATGAACACGAATGCGGCCACTTTCGTTTTACACGAAAACTGTCTAAAATTTAACTAAAATGCTAGAATTGTGAAGATTTCAGTAATTTAGCATGACTTAATGGTGCTAGTACCCGATAAATGTGCATTGTATTGTCAAAAACAGCCCATATCTATGTAGCAGAAGCATTCTACTGTCCAATAAATAACTTAAAGTTTACATTTTAACAATTTTGTAAAATTGCTATATTTTGGGGCCAAAAAGGGGTCTTACTGGACCTACTCCTTTCAGGTTCATCTGACGAAAGATTGTGACCACTTTTTAAACACTTAAGTGTCTATTTCATTTGAATCAATTAGGTTATGTGAGAGATTTTCACTGATTTAGTCATTAAAAACGATCCGATTGAAGCTCAAATATGAAAAATCTACCAAATATGCCGAAAAATGTCACTTTTCAGATGGTTTTTGTCAAAAATGAAAGTGGCCGCATCTGTGTTCATCCTCAACCTTTATATATGTTATGTATTATCATTAAATACAACTTACATTTCAATATTAAGGATGAACACGAATGCGGCCACTTCATTTTACACGAAAACCGTCTAAAATTTAACTAAAATGCTAGAATTGTGAAGATTTCAGTGATTTAGCCTGGCTTAATGGTGCTAGTACCCGATATATATGCATTGTATCGTCAAAAAGAGCCCATATTTATGTAACAGAAGCATTCTTCTGTCCAATGAATAACTAAAAGTTTACATTTTAACAATTTTGTAAAACTGCTATATTTTGGGGCCAAAAAGGGGTCTTACTGGACCTACTTCTTTTACATGTTTTGTACATACATGTCAAGTCCTTTGCCAGCAAAAGAAAAAAAATGCTTATTTTGCAGCCTTCCTTGTTCATGTTGTTTGCCAATGTGCAAATTCAATTTTGCGTGTTAAAAGTACTATAATATCACCCAAATTAAAGGGGTCTTATGGGTTATTTTAGTTCTTCTTGATCGGAGCATTTTCGCTATCGTGATCCGTTTTTCTACAGATTTATTACTCTTTTTATATTTTCGTGATCCGTGATCATGGAAATTTATTTTCTGTGAATCGTTATTGACAAAAAATATTAACTCGTGAATCGTGATGAGACCCCCATCAGGCCCCTCATATTATAAGAGATTGATATGAAATATTGTCATGATAGTTTGTACAAACTTTCATCTTTACCAAATAAATTATATCATCATCCCTACATAATGATCGGGAAAGAGCCTATCAACATCTAGTATTTTTAAAATAAAGCTACCCTTTTCAAACTTTGAATTAATTTTCAACACATATTTATTAAAAAAATTCTTATTGTATTTTCGACAGATTATTTTGTGTAATTTCTATCAGTATCTTTGACGGCCAGTTTTTAAAATATATTCTTTAACAATTCATCAAACATTATATGTTTACTTCCGATATTAATTTCAATTTCAGTGAGCACAATTAAATTTCATGTATAACTGACATGCTAAAAACAAGACCTTAACATATCAAATTAACGTTTTTATAAATAGTTAAAATATTAAATTGAACTTTTTATATTTAATCCAGATTTCAGTTATGCAGATCTGTAATATCAGGAACATATATATTGTTAGGTATACTGTTCCCAGGTAATATACATAACTAGAAACATTGTGTAGATTTTAAATTATACGATGCATATCAGTGAAAGTCTGCCCTCCTGGTTAGTGGAACTGTATACCATGTATACTATTATATTGTTATTCATTTTCACATGCACACGCGAAACAAAAGCATTTTGAAAAAGTACGCATACGGTTCAGACCTTACGCGTACGGTCCAAATACTCATATGGTCTGGAACATATTTCATTGTATTATAAGACGATTTTTTAGGACCCAAGGAGTCTAGGAGAATATAACGGAATATAACACGTAACATTTCAATCTGGTTAAAATTCAGATGATGATCTATCGTAACTCGTGTCATATTAGAATAACGAAATCAGAGATCTATAATTTAATTATATTGTTATATACATATGTACTTTCATGGATCTAAAATCAGTCGATTCCTGTATCTTCGCATTGTATTATAAGCTATTAAGGTCATGTCTTCTCCGACTGTTTATGACGTCTAAAGTTACACTATATCATGTTGGATGTGTACTGAGTGGTAATTTAGTCTTAGATGTATGATTTTTTTGTAATATTTGTTATTGGCTTTGAATTAGCAGTCAGAAACTGCGAATACTCTCAGATCTTTACTTAGAAGATTTAAGAAGATGTGGTATGAGTGCCAACGAGACAACAATCTCCATCCAAGTCATAATTTATAAAAGCAAACCATTATAGGTCACAGTACGGTCTTCAACAAGGAGCCTTGCCTTCAAGTTGGCTCACACCGAACAGCAATTAAAGCTATAAAGGGCTCTTTTGTCGTCAGGATGTACAAGTACCAGGTCACGTCCACTCTTTTTGTTAGATGTATTTATTTTCTATTTGTATCCATCTGACGACTAAAGCTTTTTTAACCGATTTTTATAGTTCGTTCTTATGTTGTACTGTTACACCACTGTCCCAGGTTAGGGGAATGGTTGAGATCCCACCATATTCTGTATGTGTGTGCATGCCTGTTCGGCCAAGTCGGGAGCCTGTAATTCAGAAGTTGTCGTTTGTTGATGTGTCACATATTTGTTTTCCGTTCAATTTTTTGTACATTTTAAAATTAGGCCGTTAGTTTTCTCGTTGAAATGATTACATTTGTGATATCGGGACCTTTTATAGCTGACTATATGCGGTATGCGTTTTGCTAATTGTTAAAGGCCGTACGGTGACCAATCGCTTATAATTTCTGTGTCATTTGGTCTCTGGTGGAGAGTTGTCTCATTGGCAATCATACCACATCTTCTTTTTTATATTTAACCACTTAACCATAAAAATGAGGTATAGGTCATATGATACCTGCCAGGTGGGCATGTACACCTTACAGTCGTTCCCTATATCAGATAAAATATAGATAGTAGTCACTGAACCATAAAAACTAGGTCAAGGATAATGGACGTATGACAGACACCATAGGGCATCTATATATAAGCAGAGACATATATACACAGAGATTGGCAACTCCGTGAAATCCCGTAAAAGATCGCGGGATGAGATTCTCGTCGATAAATATTAGAATATGTAATCAAGTCGGGGATGAATAACCTCGATAGATAATCAAGAAAAGCAATGGGAAAATTATTTCAGATCATATTATAATTTCTTTTCTAAAAAAAACTACTTGAAATCGTTATATTAATTTTTATGTATTTATTGAGAAAAATATTTTTTTTCTGCATTTCATATAATTTAAAAATTCAAATCTGGTAATGATCAATTGTTATTATGTACAAGAAACTTTTCTTTACCGCATATCTTTGCAATAGTTTGCTCCTTTTAATTACACACCGGTTAATTACACAGTGAAATTATGTGTGTCCGATTTATAGGTTAGACAATACTTGGTCATGTTTTATGAAGATTTAAGCCCAAGGCGAAGCCGAGGGCTTAAATCTTCATAAAACATGACCTAGTATTGTCTGACCAATTTAGAACATATTCACACTTTCGAGTGACCTTACAAAACTATCCTTTCCCATTGTTATATTCAAACCTAAATAAGAGTTCACTTTTTATACTGAACCAAATGTAAAACATAGGTAATGATTATTTCAATGGGTGAATGAAATAGTACTGACATAGTTTGTGAAGGATAAATTGTTTCTCTTCTGCTTCAGGTAAAATTTAATACTTATATATCTTTAGGTTTTTTTTTATTTGAAAAAGCAACACAATGTTATATAAATCTCCTTTTTGAAATTTGATTTCTTTTAATAAATATAAAACTCTCTGTATGAATATTTGAATTCAGACCATTCAACATTAAATGCTTACTTTTTATTGATAAATTTAAATGTATTGTGTTTATCCGTAAACAATCATTTGCTTTATATATCAGCAGTCTGACATTAAGTGTTTTTTGAAAGAAAAAGAAAATAATTCCCTCAAATGTAAGGTATATAAATTAAATAGATATCATTTTATTTATCCTTTAAATACCTATTTTTTGGGGTGTATTCTATATGTGTACCATTAGAAAATGCATGAAATTTTGCAAAATTCAAAATGTTTTTATTTTAAACTTTGCTCTTTCATCTATAATCAGTAGGCTATTTTCCCAAGGAAAATGCCTTAGGGGATTGTACACTTCATTAGTGCAGCTATTAAGAGTTCACTTTCATAATTAACTGACAATGAAAAGTCATTCATGTATAGCATTTCATAGTGCATGGAAAACCATGAACTATGAAAATTAGAGGGCAAAAAACTGACTTTTCATTGGACGAGAAGGGCTGAGTATGTTCTAATTTCCGGTAATTAGTCCCTTAGAGTTGTGACTGTTGATTCACAGGTGTGCGATTACGCAATTTATTGACCTGCGATCACCTGAATTTTGCCGGAGGTGAAGTTCTATATGGATTATTACTTGGTAATTGTTTTTAAAACTAAACAAATTCTGACATATTATTTTAACCATGACCAGAACTTTATTTTAACAGAAGCACTGGCCAAATACTATAGTATTCAATCAGGAAAACAAAAAGTCTTTTAACATGTCAAAAAAAAGAAATGAAGCAACTTTTTCATATATAAAAAATATGTAGCCAGTAGAATTTTGTATCGTGAGAAACTGATTTTATATCTGTTTTAATTTAATTTTAATTTTTAATTGTCGATTTGACCTAGAATAAAATTATTTATGGAACCTTATTTTCCTAAATGCACGTACATTATAGTGTTGTCGAAATCACTATTTTTACTGCCATGAAATATTGAATATTATGAATCTGTCATTATTTGTAGTTTTTTTAAGACTTAATATCACAGACTCTGATAAAAAAAACAATTTGTATCATAAGTACATAAAAATGCCCGGCTGAACTGTAGAATTTTAATGTTTTGTTTCATAGATCACCGGAGTACTACAACATTCTTATCTTTACTCTTTCCTATCGGGTAGTGAAACTTGAGTTTGAAATTAGAAAGATTTAAAATTGTGCACAAGTTTTATCTGATCTTTTGTGGGTTTATGTTGTTCAAGGTAATTTGCGGTGTATATATGTCTCTGATATAAGTAATGAAGGGTCTAGATTCTCTCCTGAAATATTTAGCTTTCAAAAAGTTAGATAACACGTTCGGCCTTCGCTGGATCACTTTTACTATGTTGAGCTTTCTTCGACAGAAGTCGCAGGCTCGACAATAATTGTTAAAAAAATGTTTTGAAAAGAAAGACTTGCCTTTCATATCAAGCTATTATACTTCATAATTCATCAAATACAAAACGAGAAAACTTACTGCCTGTGCATCATCAGAAAGGAACAAAATATAAAAAACAGTTGAAAAGGCTTGGCTCATCGGAGCGACACAAATCAATAAAAAAAGGTGCAAAAACGCAATAAACAGCCAGAGACAAAAATATCTTGTGCAGAGCTGAATATAAGTATCGACGGAACGTAGAAACGTAAATTGTCAAAGCTAGCTATTATATCTAATTATGCTTTTAATTATTCTTGTTATTGATAAGAAATGCAATGTTGGCCTGGATAAATAACAACATTCAAAGACCTTATTACAGTGTTGACTTGATATCCAGTTATGATACGTTATTTAAAGAATCAATAATTCTACACGAATCGTATCTAAATGTGCGGGGTCTATAAACAACATCATCGTAAACATAATGATGTGATATCCGGTTTGTGATAATTTCTCTACAACCAAACTTTCAAACCAATCGTTGTATTGATGAAAGAATATAATAGAAAATGTTTTAAGCTATTTGTGGTGACGAAATCCCTGACTAAAAAGTAAACGGCTATACATATATATAACGTTTATTGAAATATATAACGTCACTGCACACGCGAGCATAGTGAGTACGTAAACACTGGTAAAGGAGTTGGAATGTTCACTTTAAGATGAGGTTAAAGGAACAATACCATACACAAAATTATAGGAAACGACGAATTGACCCTTTTGTCATAAATTGTTCCATGGGGTTTTCCCGTATGAAGCTTAACCATCTAAATCAAAGAGGAAATTAATTGCTGTTTGTATACCTCTTTTGCATAATAAGAACTATTTTTAACCTGTGTTTACAGAACTTTGCTGTAATTTTTTGTCAAAAACTAAACATTCTAATTTGAATATTTATCCATACATGTTTGTAGATTTTTGTACCAGATTTATCCATCACTTTTCACATGTATAAAAACATATGGTTAATCTTCATAATTTAAATCATGCATGGTATTTTTATTCTCAAGCAACTATTATATCATTAATAGTCTTAGGTTCAGTGCATATATCTAGTTATAACTAAGATTGTATTTTGCCAAGTATTTGCCCGTTCTAGATCTATTACAAACAAATCCGTAAGATTCATTATTTCTAAAATAAATACACTTCGGATATTTCAATCCATCCTCTTTTCTAACCAGTACCGTACTATCCTGTCCATCTTTTAATATTGCTATTATTTTAGAATTAAAGTAAACTACAATGATGTTACCAAAACTATCAGTACAGAGTCCGTCTGGACCTGATAATTCCTGTTTATATTGCCAGATCTGTTGACCTGATCCATCAATAAATTTTACTGCATTACTAAAATTGTCACTATAGATTTCTCTGTCATCATAGTAAACAAGGTATTTCAGGAGCAATTTAATATGAACCTGTAAGGACTTCAGTGTATTTTCTTCCAAATCTATGATACGGATTTCATTATTATTAATACCTACAGTCAGAGATTCATTGAAGAAAGATAAGCCGCAGCAGCAATCGTGTAGTTTGATAACTTTGGTCATAGTTTCATCCTCTATATTGAAGATCTTAATGGCAAACTCCTCAGGATAAGTTATGGCAATCGCATCCTTGCTGATCTGTGTAACACTACTAGCTTTACCTGGTATGGGCAACTGTTTTTGAAGTTTGCCATCCGAAGTTAGTAGGTAAACATTAGCTGATTTCTCAATTATTATAATTCTACCATCACACAGACAAATCATATCACCGATTTCCTTCTTTATGGTGTCGTCTATATAAGTCTTGGTCTTAATATGCATTGTCATTTTGTCTATGTATGATTGTTTTCGTGCTTCTACTTGTGCTTCCCTGTTTACACTTGTCTCTCTATTAATGGCTTTTTCAGTTTTAAAGACCTCCACTTCTCCAAATGATTTAAGTAATTGTAATTCGCTCATTATATTTTCTATCTCACTATTTTGCTTTATTTGTATGCCAACTTCAATGGCCATGTCATTGTTTTCCATATGCTCTTTTTATCTTTGATATTGATGTACTTTTTCTCCAATCTGATTTACCGATAGAAAGGATTGAAGTTTTGAAGTCTGTACTGTAACTGCATGTAAATCATCCTGCATTTCTTTTAATATTTTCATGTACACCTAACAATAGTTCCATACATCAAATAAGAATACACAAACTTGATCTTGTTTTCAAGTAGTCAGTGAACAATGAAACAAATTACAAGTGTTCCGAGAAAACATTCCCCACAAAAGATGAACGGTTATAATGATGACAACGGCTATTATTATTACCTTTCTAACGTTTTGGAAGCATCAACTGTGCTTGTCCATTGTGACCCACCATATTAGAAACATTTAGCCAGTTAGCTTAAACGGTAACATAGGATCGTCGACGTATCTTTTTGTTAAAAGTAAAAAAAAAAAAAAAATAACATCACTTTCAACTATTAAAATGACAAAAATATAGATAAGGGTCCATAATTTCTGAACGATTTAATATATTTAGAGTATTTGTCTCTATTCTTTATATTTTAGCACCTCATTATTCTTTATTCTTTATTTTAATTTTATTTTATCTTCATATTTCCAACTATTCTCTATTCTGTTAACTCCCATCTATACCCTTACGGATCCTGTCAGTATACGGTCATTTACAACGGACTTAATCGACATGCATGAACATATCTGGCAATTTTTTTATAGTCTTATAAAAAAGAAGATGTGGTTTGATTGCCAATGAGACAACTCTCCACAAGAGACCAAAAATGACACAGAAGTTAACAACTATAGGCACCGTACGGTCTTCAACAATGCACAAAACCCATACCGCTTAGTCAGCTAAAAAAGCCCCCGAAATAACAATGTAAAACATTTCAAACGAGAAAACGTATGTTTTTAATTTTCGGTTCATTTATACGGTACGGAGTTAAACGTGAAGTCCATTTCTTAGCATATAATTGCACCTGTCCTAAGTCAGGAATCTGATGTACAGTAGTTGTCATTTGTTTATGTAGTTCATACGTGTTTCTCGTTTTTTAATAATTTCTAAATATACTGTAAATTCAGAAATTATTGCGTTCGTTTATTATTGCGATTTTGTCATTTTAGACTTAAATGCGATTTATTTTTTTGCGATATTGAGAAAAATCCTAATTATTTCATATATTTTTTTTAAATGCGAGTTTAAATTATTGCGATTATAACCCTGTCGCATTTTTAGCAATAATAACAACATCGCAATAATTTCTAAATTTACAGTAGATTAGACCGTTGGTTTTCCTGTTTGAATGGTTTTACATTACTAATTTTTGGGGCCCTTTATAGCTTGCTGTTCGGTGTGAGCCAATGCTCCTTGTTGAAGGCCGTACCTTGACCTATAATGGTTTACTTTTATAAATTGTTATTTGGATGGAGAGTTGTCTCATTGGCACTCATACCACATCTTCCTATATCTATATACACATTTTATGTTTCCGGTACCAGCTGAAACCTACCCCGGATGCTGGATTTCTCGCTGTGTTGAAGACCCATTGGTGGCTTTCGGCTGTTATCTACTCTTTAGTCGGGTTGATGTCTCGTTGACTTATTCCCAATTTCCATTCTCTATTTTATTGACGAAGTATATATGTTTATCGCATGTTACTATGTCTGTCAGGCAAAGTTCACGTTTCCTTTACCTATGGTTCAGTTATCCACATTTTAAGGTTTTGTTTTGTTGTGTTTTGTTTTTCTCATTTTTCCTGGTTATATAAGGTAAAGTCAACAACAAAGGTGTATATGATATGATTGTAAGGTAAACACGTACGTCTGACAGGAATACTGTCACTTTGACCTTGTTTGCATGGATCAATTATTTTTCAGTTTCTGTTTTAACATTAGTATTTTATTAATATTTGAAACTTTCATATCAAAAGTCAATTATAACTAATAAAACAAGAGAGAAAACTGCACAGGTATACTCTTGTTTAATTACACAACCAACAAAACAATGAATACATATTGCACAATAGTTAGTTACAACTCTGATGTCAAAATTTAACTTTTCTAAGATGTACAAGATAAAGACAAGAACAGGTGGTATTATTGCCAATGATACAACTATCCAACAGAGTTCAAAAGACATGGATATAAGCAATTAATTTGAATATCTATCTGCTTATTAAAAAAGAAGAAGATGTGGTATAACTGCCAATGAGACAATACCCCCTAAAAATAGTTGAAACATTGTTTTGACAAGAATGGCTTGCCATTCATAGCAAGTGGGTTTTTTTAAAAGACCCAGACATGACTAATGTGAAAATTTTCAAAAGAGAAAAATGACGACCTGAATTATATGAACAAAACAAAATTGACAAAAAGCGAATATGAATTACAGCAACAAACAACAACCAATACACTACAGAATCCTGACTTAGGACATACACACCCAGAATGTGGAGGGTTAAACATATTTTGATAAGTTTCATCGTATCTAAATGTACGAGATCTATAAACATCATCACCGTAAACATTAGGATGTGATATTCATTTTGTAATAAGTTGTCTACAACTAAACTTTCAAACAAATGTCTATAGCTATGAAATAATATAGTGGATGTTTTAAGGAATTCATGGAATTTGTGGTAAGGAAATTCCTGACTTAATAATTCACCACTGATACATATATACATATTACATTCATTTAAATATATAACGTCAATATAGACACTGGCATAGCGAACACGTTAGAATATATAAACACTGTAAGGTGGGGTTAAAGGAATAAAACCATACAAAAAAAGGTAAATTAACAACTGGAAACAAAAGATCGACACTTTGTCACAACTGTATGGAGGTTTCCTTGTGCAGCTAAACTATTTTAATCCGAAAAGGACATGTATTGCAGTCAATACTTTTTTTTTGTAGTTATTATAGCAAGGACTATTTGTAAACTGTGTTCTCACAACACAACTTTATTGCTAACATCTCGTTTTTTAATAATTTCTAAATATACTGTAAATTCAGAAATTATTGCGTTCGTTTATTATTGCGATTTTGTCATTTTAGACTTAAATGCGATTTATTTTTTTGCGATATTGAGAAAAATCCTAATTATTTCATATATTTTTTTTAAATGCGAGTTTAAATTATTGCGATTATAACCCTGTCGCATTTTTAGCAATAATAACAACATCGCAATAATTTCTAAATTTACAGTAGATTAGACCGTTGGTTTTCCTGTTTGAATGGGTTTACATTACTAATTTTTGGGGCCCTTTATAGCTTGCTGTTCGGTGTGAGCCAATGCTCCTTGTTGAAGGCCGTACCTTGACCTATAATGGTTTACTTTTATAAATTGTTATTTGGATGGAGAGTTGTCTCATTGGCACTCATACCACATCTTCCTATATCTATATACACATTTTATGTTCCGGTACCAGCTGAAACCTCCCCCGGATGCTGGATTTCTCGCTGTGTTGAAGACCCATTGGTGGCTTTCGGCTGTTATCTACTCTTTAGTCGGGTTGATGTCTCGTTGACTTATTCCCAATTTCCATTCTCTATTTTATTGACGAAGTATATATGTTTATCGCATGTTACTATGTCTGTCAGGCAAAGTTCACGTTTCCTTTACCTATGGTTCAGTTATCCACATTTTAAGGTTTTGTTTTGTTGTGTTTTGTTTTTCTCATTTTTCCTGGTTATATAAGGTAAAGTCAACAACAAAGGTGTATATGATATGATTGTAAGGTAAACACGTACGTCTGACAGGAATACTGTCACTTTGACCTTGTTTGCATGGATCAATTATTTTTCAGTTTCTGTTTTAACATTAGTATTTTATTAATATTTGAAACTTTCATATCAAAAGTCAATCATAACTAATAAAACAAGAGAGAAAACTGCACAGGTATACTCTTGTTTAATTACACAACCAACAAAACAATGAATACATATTGCACAATAGTTAGTTACAACTCTGATGTCAAAATTTAACTTTTCTAAGATGTACAAGATAAAGACAAGAACAGGTGGTATTATTGCCAATGATACAACTATCCAACAGAGTTCAAAAGACATGGATATAAGCAATTAATTTGAATATCTATCTGCTTATTAAAAAAGAAGAAGATGTGGTATAACTGCCAATGAGACAATACCCCCTAAAAATAGTTGAAACATTGTTTTGACAAGAATGGCTTGCCATTCATAGCAAGTGGGTTTTTTTAAAAGACCCAGACATGACTAATGTGAAAATTTTCAAAAGAGAAAAATGACGACCTGAATTATATGAACAAAACAAAATTGACAAAAAGCGAATATGAATTACAGCAACAAACAACAACCAATACACTACAGAATCCTGACTTAGGACATACACACCCAGAATGTGGAGGGTTAAACATATTTTGATAAGTTTCATCGTATCTAAATGTACGAGATCTATAAACATCATCACCGTAAACATTAGGATGTGATATTCATTTTGTAATAAGTTGTCTACAACTAAACTTTCAAACAAATGTCTATAGCTATGAAATAATATAGTGGATGTTTTAAGGAATTCATGGAATTTGTGGTAAGGAAATTCCTGACTTAATAATTCACCACTGATACATATATACATATTACATTCATTTAAATATATAACGTCAATATAGACACTGGCATAGCGAACACGTTAGAATATATAAACACTGTAAGGTGGGGTTAAAGGAATAAAACCATACAAAAAAAGGTAAATTAACAACTGGAAACAAAAGATCGACACTTTGTCACAACTGTATGGAGGTTTCCTTGTGCAGCTAAACTATTTTAATCCGAAAAGGACATGTATTGCAGTCAATACTTTTTTTTTGTAGTTATTATAGCAAGGACTATTTGTAAACTGTGTTCTCACAACACAACTTTATTGCTAACATCTATTTTTCAAAATCATAACCATTGTTATTGCAAAATATATAACCACGCATGTTTGATTATTCTGAAGCAAGTTTAATCCATCACTTATCACCTGACTGGAAATTTTATACATAGGATTAATCATCATACTTTAAATTCATGCGTACTGTACATTGTAAATTTATTGACAAGTATATATATATCACATTATATTTTTTTATCACTAGAATGGTCAGTGCTTATATCTAGTCATAACTAAGATTGAATTTTTCCAAGTATATGCCCGTTCCGCCAGAAACATAACCGTTAGATTTTCCAAAAAACATACACTTCGGGAAATGCAATCCATCCTCTTTTCTGACCAGTACCTTGCTATCCTGGCCATCTTTTGATATTGCTATTATTGTACTAGAACTCCGGTCTGCTACAATGATGTTACCATAAGTATCTATACAGAATCCTTCCGGATTTGTTAAATCTTTATATTGCCAGATCTGTTTACCTGATTTATCAACACAGTATACTGCTTTACCAGAATAGTCACTATAGAGTATTCTGTTATCAAAGTAAACAGGGAATTCAGGAACGATTTACCCTGAACCTGTATTGACTTCAGAGTATTTCCTTCCAAATCTATAATACGGATTTCATAATTATTAATACCTACAGCCAGAAATTCATTGAAGAATGATAAGCCATAGCAGTAATCGTGTAGTCACCTTAGCCGTATTTGGCACAACTATTTGGAATTTTGGATCCTCAATACTCTTCAACTTTGTATTGATTTGGCTTTTTAATATTTTGATCTGAGCGTCACTGATGAGTCTTATGTAGACGAAACGCGCGTCTGGCGTATAAAATTATAATCCTGGTACTTTTGATAACTATTTACACCACTGGGTCGATGCCACTGCTGGTGGACGTTTCGTCCCCGAGGGTATCACCAGCCCAGTAGTCAGCACTTCGGTGTTGACATGAATATCAATTATATGGTCATTTTTATAAATTTTCTGTTTACAAAACCTTGAATTTTTCGAAAAACTAAGGATTTTCTTACCCCAGGAGTAAATTACGTTAGCCGTATTTGGCACAACTTTTTGGAATTTTGGATCCTCAATGCTATTCAACTTTGTATTGATTTGGCTTTTTAACAATTTTGATCTGAGCGTCACTGATGAGTCTTATGTAGACGAAACGCGCGTCTGGCGTATAAAATTATAATCCTGGTACTTTTGATAACTATTTACACCACTGGGTCGATGCCACTGCTGGTGGACGTTTCGTCCCCGAGGGTATCACCAGCCCAGTAGTCAGCACTTCAGTGTTGACATGAATATCAATTATATGGTCATTTTCATAAATTTTCTGTTTACAAAACCTTGAATTTTTCGAAAAACTAAGGATTTTCTTACCCCAGGAGTAAATTACCTTAGCTGTATTTGGCACAACTTTTTGGAATTCTGGATCCTCAATGCTCTTCAACTTTGTATTGATTTGGCTTTTTAACTATTTTGATCTGAGCGTCACTGATTAGTCTTATGTAGACGAAACGCGCGTCTGGCGTATAAAATTATAATCCTGGTACTTTTGATAACTATTTACACACACTGGGTCGATGCCACTGCTGGTGGACGTTTCGTCCCCGAGGGTATCACCAGCCCAGTAGTCAGCACTTCGGTGTTGACATGAATATCAATTATATGGTCATTTTTATAAATTTTCTGTTTACAAAACCTTGAATTTTTCGAAAAACTAAGGATTTTCTTACCCCAGGAGTAGATTTCGTTAGCCGTATTTGGCACAACTTTTTGGAATTTTGGATCCTCAATGCTCTTCAACTTTGTATTGATTTGGCTTTTTAACAATTTTGATCTGAGCGTCACTGATGAGTCTTATGAAGACGAAACGCGCGTCTGGCGTATAAAATTATAATCCTGGTACTTTTGATAACTATTTACACCACTGGGTCGATGCCACCGCTGGTGGACGTTTCGTCCCCGAGGGTATCACCAGCCCAGTAGTCAGCACTTCGGTGTTGACATGAATATCAATTATATGGTCATTTTTATAAATTTTCTGTTTACAAAACCTTGAATTTTTCGAAAAACTAAGGATTTTCTTACCCCAGGAGTAGATTACCTAAGCCGTATTTGGCACAACTTTTTGGAATTTTGGATCCTCAATGCTATTCAACTTTGTATTGATTTGGCTTTTTAACAATTTTGATCTGAGCGTCACTGATGAGTCTTATGTAGACGAAACGCGCGTCTGGCGTATAAAATTATAATCCTGGTACTTTTGATAACTATTGAAAACTCTAGTCACCGTTTCATCTTCTATATTGAAGATCTTAATGGTAAGCTCTAGGGGATAAGTTAAGGCAATCGTATCTTTGCTGATCTCTGCGACACTACTAGCTCCTCCTGGTATGGGTAACTGTTTTTGAAGTTTGCCAACCGAAGTAAGAAGTTGAACATTACCTAACACTTCAACTATTATAATTCTTCCATCAGACAGACAAATCATGTCACTAATTCCCTTCTTTATGTCGACCACTATTTCTGTCTTTGTTTTAATATGCATTGTCATTTTGTCTATGTAGAATTGCTTTTGTTTTTCTACTTGTGCTTCCCTGTTTACACTTGTTTCTCTATTTATTGCTATTTCAGTTTTAGTAACCTTTATTTCTGCAAAGGATGTTAATGATTGTAAGCCGCTTAATATCTTTTCTAATTCACCATTTTGCTCTATTTTGATGTCAACCTCATTTGCAATGTCATTTTTTTTCCATATCATCAACATATCTTTTATATTGATGTACGTTTGCTCCAATCTGATATACTCCTAAAAGGATTGAAGTTTTTAAGTCTGTTCTGTAACCGTTTGTAAATTATCCTGCAATTCCTTCAAGTTATTCTTTTTTTCTTCAATTTCAGAAACGAAATCTGTCAATTTGGATTTCTTGGCCCCATACTGTAACTGCTTCTTTATATAGCTTCTTCTTTAGATGATCTAAATGTTTGTTGATTTCCTCCCGATATTTACCGATTGGTTCCTTTATGTTTTCGCATTGTTGATCTCCCTTCTTTATGTTACTTGTTTTTTCGTTACCTATCATTGCCTATTTTATTCAAGAAATTTAAGATCGATGTTATATCTTTATCTACTAATTCTTTTGATTTTTCAATCTTGGTTTTCTCCACTACATCTGTTAAACTTTTTATTCCGGTGCATTTTGAATGACTACTGGAAATACATTCATCACAACAAGGCGTCAAATGACCGGGGCAGTACAAGTTGAACTGTTGATTATGTTCGTCGCATTCTGTTTTGATAGAGCCAATGGTAGGTTTGTAGATGTGTATATCAATGGTCTTGTGATCACGAGTTGATTTAAACTTTTTATGATTTCCGGAACATGATGAGCACCAGGTGTCAGCTTGAGTGTTTACTATTTCCTGCTTACATGGTCCACATGGTACAGGTTTACTTGATGCCATAACCTAAATATCAAGACAACCCTGTCAAAAATTTAATTTAAGAAGTATCAATGATTTTGTGTCGTTTCTTTCACTGAATCCTGAAAGGTTGCTTCGATTTCATACTTCTTTTATGATTGCTGATATTTTTAGTCTGAGTGCCATCTAGAACTTAACATATGGTTTAGATACTTGTGTATTGTTGATGAAAGACTGTCAACCTCTACCTGTACTATTATATTTTTGTGTAGTTGGTTTGCTGGCTCAACGACAATTACTATTTTTTCTTAAAATGTCATGTACCAAGTCATTGTTATAACATAGTTTGTTTCTGTATTCGTTACATTTTAGTGCTGTGTTTCTGTTGTGTCGTAGTTCTCCTCTTATTTTTAATGTGCCTCCCTCAGTTTTAGTTTGTAACCCGGATTGGTTGTTTTCTCAATCGAATTATGAATTTCGAACAGCTGTATACTACTGTGGCCTTTATTTACCTTACATCTACTTTAAAAAATACAAAATATTAAGCCTACATTTGACCTATAATGGTTTACTTTTTTAATTGTCTCATTGGCACTCACACCACATCTTCCTATATCTAATTACAAGGTCAGCATTACCAAGACAGTGGCGTAAAATAAAGACTTAAAGGATATCGTGACACTTACAAGGTTCGGGAAAAGTTGACCTCAGCTGAATTTTGCTATTAAATTAAGGTCTTCTTTGAGCAAATAGCTATTTCTCAGCGAGGCTCGCCTTCATCCTATTTCTAAATCTCGTACAAATAATTTGTACCTGAATTGTAAATTTTTGTGTTTAGGTGCCTCTACATTCTTTGCTTTCAAATATATAGCGCTATGCGTTCATAATAAAGGGAGGTAAATCTAGAAGAGCACTTTATAAATATATAAAATCTATGCAGTATTGTTTACATTTTTTTTTTCAAGAAACATACAGTAATGCTTATAGTATGTTTTGTTATTGAAAGATAAATAATCGAAATTGTGACTTTTTGTCTCGTCACTTTTTATCTGTAACGTTTTTGGATCTTTTTGTTGTTGCTGTGAATTAGTAATTTTATCAGTGGACCTTACATTAAATAGTGTTCGCCTAATTCATGTATTTAAAGCACACGAAAAAATGAAAAAAAAATAACCTGATTTGTTTCTACAGAGCAGAAAGCATATCTTTCTCTTAAATTTGTTCCCCTTTTATCACTTCTGAATCCATCGTGCACTAAGGTAATGCCCGATGCGCTACCGTATAACATGATCAAACTAAAATTGTAGTGTAAAAGCTATGAATATATATACATTACCTAAGTGTAACTAATCACCTTAGCTGTTTTATTGATGTTAAAACATTCCTTTCAACTCACTATCCTAAAATGGCTGCGTAAACGTACCAGGAAGTGAATTAAGACATGTTTATACCTGATCAAGTTTAAAGTTCAACATTTGTTAAAGGTTTATCTGTCCTATATCAATTTGCTTTGTATTGGTTTTAATCATTTGGAATGAAATTTATCATTGACAGAAATATTAACTGAGGGTTTGAACGGGGGAACAGTCATTTCTGTATTCTTTAATAACTCTGGCTATTTTTATCTATTCTTTATAAATTGTTTTCTATTTTAGCAATTCATCAATAATAATATAATTATTTTCTATTCTTTATTTTTTATTATCAATTCTTTTCTATTTCTTATATTATTAACCATTATTTTCTATTTTGGTAACTCCCATTCACATCCTCTTAACTCGGAAAAAGCTTGGCTTAATATTTGATTGATATTGAACTCTAGTCATGCTTGTTTGATTACTGTTTGGGCTGCTAAGTTCTAAATATTGTCACATGACAAATTATGTCTGTTCGGGTGTGGCACCGAATTTTGTTCATGTAACCATGGTATAACGGAACTTTACACAATTGCCATACAAGTGGAGGTTGAACAAGCTTTAACACCAAGTTTAACCCGAAAATATCCGTCTCTAGTGAGGAAAACAAAAGTGTATTCAATATGATTGTAAGGAACACATATACGTCTGACAGGAATATTATGACTTTGCCTTTATTTGCATGTATCATTGTTAATGTTCAGTTTCTGTTTTAACTCTAGTCTTATATTAATCTTAGAAATGTTTAGATTAAAAATTCAATCACAATCAACAAAGCAAAAGATGCAAAGAGCAAGTACACGTTTGTTTAATTATTTAACCAGAAAAAAAAAACCCCAGTGAATACATATTGTAAATAGCTGATGTAAAATTCTTAGATTTAACCTACAATGTTTAGATAAGGAGACGTCATCTTATTGCCAGCCCAAATGAGACTACTATAACTATCGAATGAGACTACTATCCACCAGAGTTCAAATGACATGGTTATAAGCCATTAAAATTCCCCGTGCTTTACTTATCGTCAACAAAAACATTTTCAATTTGGGGAGTCGAATACATGTTTAATTTTATTAGCTTATAATTTAGGAAGATATGGTAGGACTGCCAATTATACAACTCTTTCTCAACGAGAAAAGTAACGGCATGAATAATGTACAAAATAATTCACAAAAAAATAAATATGAAATACAACGACTCACACGCAACATAAATTAATGTATTACAGGCTTCTAACATAGAACAGGCACACGCAAAATGTGGAGGTGTTTTAAAAACATGTTTGCAGGCACATAAACCTCTCCTACCATGGGATAGTGGCGTAACATCATAACAAAAGAACTATGTAAAACGTCATGAACAGTCAGAGAAAGAAACATTATTTTTTTGCGTAGCCAAATATTATATACTAGTATTAAGTATCGATATAATGTAGAAACGTAAAACGTCAAAACTGTAAAAAAAAATATATTAACTTATGTTCGAAATTATAGATTAGAAAATCAGTTTTTGTTTAGATAACAGCAATATTCAAACACTTTGGTACCATTTAGAATAAATTATTCAAATGATCGATAAGTTTGCACGGATCGTATCTAAATGTGCGGGCTCTATATCAACGTAAACATAAGGATGTGATATCCGGTTTGAAATAAGTTCTTAACCAAAATTTCAAAACCAAACTATGTTTCGATGAAAGAATATAATAAATGTTTTAAGCAATTTGTGGCAATGAAATTCATGACCTTATAATATATCAGCTACACATTTTTAGTTTCGCCCGGGAATTTATTACGTCACTACAGACACGGGCATAGCAAACGGGTTGGGGTGTATAATCACGGTAAGAGGGTCTTAAAGGAACAATTACATACAAAAAAAGGAAAATTTACAATAGGAAAGTTTTACGTTAAACCGACTCTTTTATTATAAATAATTTTATAGGGTTTCCCGTGTGAAGCTAAACTATCTTAATCTAGGAAAGGACATTCATTGCTGTATATATTTCTCTTTTGCAAATATATATTATAGAAAGGACTTTTTGTAACCTGTGTTTACATAACAAAACGTTGTTACTAGCATATATTTTTTTGAAAAACATAATTATTATAATATTTTCAACATTTGTCCATACATGTTTGTTAATTCTTACCCAAGTTTAATCCATAATTTTTCACATATTTTAATACATATGATTAATTTTCATCAATTAAATTCATACTATTGTACATTGAACTTTTTATTTGCAAGTATTCTGTTATAGATAATGCATATTTTCTGCATTATGCATTATCTGACTTATATACCGTCAAAAAATATTAATTTTATAAAGATTTGTAAAATTTAGTATCCTATTTTACCGACAACACTAAAGTGGGATATTCTAATGCGTTCAGGTTTTAATACGCCCTGTGGCTCATTTAGAATGTAAAATAAAACTCACTAGATAATTTAGATATGTAAACCTTTTAAAAATTATTATCATTACACAATAAAAATATTACTGTAACTGCATGAAGTAAGACACAAGTGCATTGTTACCATCCGATAACGGTGTATGACAAATACAAGACACATTGTAAGTAATTTATTGTACCACTTAGCTTATGGAAAAGGGGGAGGGGGTATGTTTTTTTTCTATTTGTTATGTTATTTCTAGCGCGGAAAAGTTGTTATTTTTTTTAACAATTTTACTTGAATCGAATGAAAAATTCAGAAAGATTGTCTTTTGAATAGCAATACATTTTATTAAAAGATAATCAGGATATAATTATATACCCTCTGCACCCGACCCGTTCGTGAGTTACCTTGATGTTATTCAATAGAATATAAGATTATCTTATTAGTTGATCATTTGATAGAGTAAAAGGTATACATAAATTTTAAAAAGTTAAGAACTGACACGAAGACGCATATAAATACATGTAGGTCACAGTATGATTTCCTATTCAGTGTGTATCGTTCTAAACATGCATGAAATATTTGCAACTGTACGTTAAGCAAGCAACCAAAAATCAATCAACCTATTCAGTTTGACCCAATAAGATTTTCAAAATCTTACACACGAATATGTTAAATCTGGATTTATTTTATGAAAGTCTACATTAAAATTCATCTGACATATATGATAATGTTTCTTTATTGTAGCGATAAATTAACAAAACTCCACGTTATTTGTTTCTAAATTAAAATGCGGGACTACAATGACGGTTTCTTTTACACCTATCATCGATTGAACTTTAAAAAATAAATTTCCAAATCGGCAACAAAAAACTATTAAACGAATAAAGTTTTGTAGTAAATCATAGATTGCATGTTTATCAAGGACAATAATGACCTCACACAGGTCATTATTTTATGCCTTGGAGCATACATCATTGAAACATGGTATCGTCCAGGTTGATTCTGAAAAAGAATGACCTGTCGTTCTAAAAGAAAATAACTCCATATAGGTATATAATTTATCACTAGTCCCATGACTAGTCATAACTAAGATTGAACTTCGCCAAGAATTTACCGCATCCGTCATAAAAAAAACCGTAAGATTCATCATTTCTCAAACAAATACACTGTGGACAATTCAATCCATCATTATTTCTGACCAGTACTTTACTATCCTGTCCATCTTTCGATATTGCTATCATTCTACCAGAATTCCAGTCTGCTACAATAATGTTACCATACGTATCTGTACAGAGTCCTTCTGGACCAAAAACATCCTGTTTATATTGCCAGATAAGTTTACCTGATTCATCAAGACAGGATACTGTTCCACCACGATGGTCAATATAGATTAATCTGCTATCAGAGTAAACAAGGAACTGCAGGTTTGATTTACTCTGAACCTCTATTGACATTAGTGTATTTCCTTCCAAATCTATAATACGGATTTCCTCATTTCCCAAACCTAAAGCAAGAGATTCTTTCGAGAATGATAATCCGAAACAGCATTCGTCTAGTTTTATAACTCTGGTCATTGTTTCATCCTCTATATTGAAGAGCTTAATGGCTCTCTCATAAGGATAATTTATGGCAACAATATCCTTGCTGATCTGTGTAGCACAAAAGGCTTTACCCGGTATTGGTAACTGTTTTTGAAGTTTGACATCCGAAGTGAGTAGGTAAACATTACGTAACTGTTCAACTGCAATAATTCTACCATCAGAGAGACAAATCATGTCACTTAAAGTCCCCTTTATGTTGTCGTTTATATTTGTCTTGGTCTCAATATGGATTGTCATTCTATCTATGTAGGATTGATTTTGTGTTTCTACTTGTGCTTCCCTGTTAATACGTGTTTCTCTATTAATGGCTATTTCAGTTTTGGAGACCTCCACTTCTCCAAATGATTTAAGTAATTGTAAGTCGCACATTATATTTTCTATCTCACTATTTTGCTTTATTTGTATGCCAACTTCAATGGCCATGTCATTGTTTTTCATATGCTCAACATATCTTTGATATTGATGTACCTTTTCTCCAATCTGATGTACCGATAGAAAGGATTGAAGTTTTGAAGTCTGTACTGTAACTACATGTAAATCATCCTGCATTTCCTTTAATATTTTCTTTTTTTCTTCAATTTCAGTAATGAAACCTGTTAATTTGGATTTCTCTTGGCCCCATACAGTATCTGCCTCATTACCTAGCTTCTTATCTAGCTTGTCTAAATGTTTGTTGATTTCCTTCCGAATTTGTCCTATTGATTCCTTTATGCTTTCGCATTGGTGATCTCCTTTCGTTATATTACTTGACTTTTCGATAGCCATATTATTCAAGAAAAGTAAGATAGAGTTTATATCGTTATCTACTGATTCTTTTGATTTTTCAATCTTGGTTTTCTCGACTACAGCTGTTAAACTTTCTATTCCGATGCATTTTGAATGATAAGTGGAAATACATTCATCACAGCAAGGCGTCAAATGACTGGGGCAGTACAAGTGGTACTGTTGACTATGTTTGTCGCATTCTGTTTTGATAGAACCAATGGGAGGGTTGTAGATATGTATATCAATGGTCCTGTGATCACAAGTTGATTTAAACTTTTTATGATGTACAGAACATGATGAGCACAATCCTTCATCACAGTTGTAACACCAGATGTCAGCTTTAGTGTTTACTTTTTTCTGCTTACATGGTCCACATGATACAGATTGACTTGATGCCATAACCTAAACATAAAGACAACCCTGTCAGAAGTTTAATCTAAGACGTATCAATGATTTTGTGTCGTTTCTTTCACTGAATCCTGAAAGGTTGCTTCGATTGCATATTTCTTTTATGATTGCTGTAATTTCTAGTCTGAGCGCCATCTAGAACTATTAATATGGTTTAGATACTTGTGTATTGTTGATATAAACTGTACTATTAGTTTTTTGTGTAGTTGGTTTGCTGGCTCAACGACGTTTACTATTTTTTTCTTAAAATGTCCTGTACCAAGTCAGGAAAATGGCCATTGTTATATTATAGATCGTTTCTGTGTGTGTTACATAATCTCATTGGTTGATATCTTTGGCGGAAGTACATGTGATACATCCTCATTCTTTCCATATCCAAGCTGTGGGAAGGTCGTGCTCCACGTGTTGTCGGCAAAATAACTATATTCTTTAACTTTTACTTACATTTGCCTTGGTGGCAATATAGCCTTGGTGGCTTTAAGACCTTGGTGGTCATTTATATATGCCTTGGTGGCAATAGTCCTAGGTGGTCATTTATATATGCCTTGGTGGCAATAGACCTAGGTGGTCATTTATATATGCCTTGGTGGCAATAGACCTAGGTGGTAATTTTTATGATTTTTTACATTTGCCTTGGTGGCAACATTGAATTAAAAATACCAGCCTTTGGGGCGTCAAGACCTTGGTGGTCATTAATATTCGCCTTGGTGGCTTATTGATAGAACTAGATGGTAATGTTTGACCTTGGTGGCAAAATATTTTGGGATTTGGACCGTGGGTAGTTATTATCAACCCAGGTGGTCAGATATTTGTTATGCCGTGCGCCGGTTAAACGCAGGGCAAAGTGCTTTCGCTTTATAAAATATATGTGGAAGTGGGGGCTCTGGCCATTTTGGAAACCTGTAGTTGAAAGGAGAATAATAAATTGTTTATAGGGTAAATAGTTTCTTTTGTTACTTTTGAGTGTTGTGGACTTTTCATTGATTATTACATCGTATATACTGATAGAAAATGCTCTTTAAAGACTTTGTTAGAAAAGAATATAATTATTGAGAAAGTGGAATAATTTAGTGTGACATGTCACTTGATATTAATGTTGTTTACCGGAGTGATGTGTATTGAATTATAAGGTGTCTTCGCCGAGGTCCGCGTTCAGTGGTCTGTTTGATTGTACATATAATTGAATAGAATGTTTTTGTTTTCAGATGGTGTTACCTACAGCTTTGACAGGCTGATGAATGAAGGAGAAGCAATATAACATTGCACGATGATTCATGTCAATTAGTTTGAACAACCTAAAAGGAAAGGATTTTTTCTGATCAGAATATGGTGAGAACAAATTGCAATTTAAGTAATGTTTTGATTTCTTCTGAAAATAGGAAAATAATGAATGGAAAAATATGGATACAACACTAAATTATGTATGTCTGTGTTGAGAAAAGCAGAAGATGACAAAATGTGACGGTACTAAAAAAAAAAAAAAAACATCTGTGATGGAAGCAGCTTTACTTTTTTTAAAAGTAATTCTAATATTTGTCCGTAATTTCATGATGTTTACTATTGGATGTGTATATAATTTCATTGATGTGTTGAAATATGTCACAAAAATCTTTTTGTCTTGGGAGATTAAATAATGGTTGCAATATTTTTGTTTTGTTTTGTTTTGTTTTATTTAATAAATATAATGTTGAATGATTTTGTATACTAGTACAAATGTATACTTAAATTTTATGTATGGTTAAATTTTCTAATTTAAATTTCTTTGTCTACATTTCGAGGGACACTGATTCCCTAGTGGTTTTCTACGTGGATTGTAGGCAAAGGGATTTTCCTTTTCAAAGTGTGACTAATGCTGTCTTTAGTACAAATAAACAATTTGTTATTGGTTAATATATTTTCAGCAGACATGTGAAGAATCAAGTGGAAATACAATTGTCAATGTTCCTGATTAGGAAGTAAAGAGTGTGTTTGATTCAACAACAGTAAAGAAAGAGACAAGCCAGCATAGTTTACACTTGGAGGTGAAGTCCCTTTGCTTACAAGCTTTTTAATGTTCATTTTGATATGAGTTCATTGCCTTAACTCAACTTTTAAAAGTCTGTATGTGGTCAAATTCATGAGAATCTATTGAATTATGAACTATTTATAAAGAACTGTGTACATGTATCTTTAAATGTTTAGTAGTGTTTTAAAGTAATTAAGGAATAATATTTAATAAAAGTGTTGAAGATATTTTTGTTTTGAGTATTGGGAATACTATTCCTTAAGGGATTGGGTTGATGAGGTTCTTGATAAGTTCCCCCTTTCCAACCCATAAGTACCAAAATGTGGATATGTTTTTATATTTATATTTTAATATTGGTATTACATGTATGCATTTTGGGTTGATGAGGACGAGACAACATTAGAAAAACATAAGCATTACCATTGGATCATGTTGACAAAACAAACCTTCGCTTTATCGATTTTCAAGGGAAAGGTAAATTAGGTCAAGCGTATTGGTATGTTTGTGTTTGCTTTTTCATTACAATGATAAAAATAAGATTATATATCTCGGATGACAATAATGTTGATTATAATGCTTCATTTTATGAGCTCTAGAGTAGTTATATAACTGAGAAACAACTGCGCACTATATCCAGTGAGCTATTCTGCATTGCATTGTGCATAGTAGTCCACTTTTTGGTTTCTGAAACGTTTAGATATTATCTTGTATTCGGTTCTTTCCTCTAGAGTTTTCTATGCCCATAACTTAACATGAACTGGATGCAAGATTATATCAATCACTGAGGATATGTGTATTTTAGGGTTGTGGTGTTTTTGTTGTGTCGTAGTTCTCCTCTGATATTTGATGTGTTTCCCTCAGTTTTAGTTTGTTACCGGATTTTTTTTTCTCTCAATCGAATTATGAATTTCGAACAGCTGTATACTACTGTTGCCTTTATTGACCTTACATCTACTTTAAGATTATGCCTACATTACAAGGTCAGCATCACCAAGACAGTGGCTGAAATAAAGACTTAAAGGATATTGTGACACATACAAGGCTCGGGAAAAGTTGACCTCAGCTGAATTTTGCTATTAAATAAGGTCTTCTTTGAGCATATAGCTATTTCTCAGCGAGCCTCGCCTTCATCCTATTTCTAAAGCTCGTATAAATAATTTGTACCTGAATTGTAAATTTTTGTGTTTCGGTACCTCTACATTCTTTGCTTTCAAATGTATAGCACTATGCGTTCATTATGAAGGGAGGTAAATCTAGAAGAGCGATTTAGAAATATAAAAGCTATACAGTATTTTTTCCATTTTTTTGTTCAAGAAACATACAGTAATGCTTATAGTATGTTTTGTTATTGAAAGATAAATAATCGAAATTATGATTTTTTTGTCTCGTCACTTTATATCTGTAACGCTTTTGGATCTTTTTGTTGTTGCTGTGAATTAGTAATTTTGTCAGTGGACCTTAAATTAATTAGTGTTAGCCTAATTCATGTATTTAAAGCACACGGAAAAATGAAAAAAAAAAAAAAATAATAACAGATTTGTTTCTACAGAGCAGAAAGCATAACTGTC
The DNA here is from genome assembly GCA_019925275.1 of Mytilus edulis. Taxonomy (NCBI): domain Eukaryota; kingdom Metazoa; phylum Mollusca; class Bivalvia; order Mytilida; family Mytilidae; genus Mytilus; species Mytilus edulis. The sequence continues at coordinate 35,466,895 of CM034356.1, read as the reverse complement.
TCTTAAATTTGTTGCCGTTTACAACTTCGGAGTCAATTGCGCACTAATGTAATGCTCAAGGCGTTACCATATAACATGACCAAACTAAAATTGTAGAGTAAAAGCTATGAAATATATATACACATATAACTCCTAGTTTAACTAATCACCTTACCTGTAATATTTATGCCAAAACAATCATTTTACCACGCGATCTCAAAATGACTGCGTTTAACGTACCTGGAGGTGAATTAAGAAAGGTTTGTACCTGATCAAGCTTAAAGTTCAATATTTGTTAAAGGTTTATCTGTCCTATATCAATTTTCTTTGTATTGCCTATTGGTTTTAATCATTTGGAATGAAATTTATCATTGAAAGAAGTCTTAACTGAGGGTTTGAACGGGGGAACAGTCATTTCTGTATTCTTTAATAACGTAGGCTGTTTGTTTCTATTCTTTATATTTTTTTTAAAATCATTTTCTATATTTATTTTTATATTTTAGCACTTGATCTTTCATTATTTTTTATTCTTTATTTTTTTTTATATCAATTTTTCTCTGTTTTTTTTTAATGTTTAACCATTATTTTCATATTTTTTAACTCCCATCACATCCTCTTAACTCGATAAATTTATCTGTGTCCAAGAGCAAAATTGGCAGCGCGTCATCCCTACAATGGCTTCCATTTCTACGATTGTGAAAATGAACTGGCGTAATGGGGAGTTAATTTTGACGAAGTAGAATCACGACTGATATCAATATGCTTTGTATTGGTTTCAATCATTTGGATTTAAATTTATCATTGACAGAAGACTTTACTGAGGGTCTGTAAGGGGTTCAGTAATTGTTGTATCCTTTAATATCTTAGGCTATTTTTCTTTATTCTTTATAATTTTTCCAATTATTTATGATTCTTTATATTTTAGCACTTCATTGTTCATTATATTCTATTTTTATTTTTTTAATGTGAATTATTATTTTCACATTTTTTTAACTCCTATTCACATCCCTCTTAACTCGAAAAAAGCTTGGTTGAATAATTGATTATTATTAAACTCCAGTCATGCTAATTTGATTACAGTTTGGGCTGTTAAGTTCCAAATATTGTTAAATGACAAATTATGTCTGTTCAGGTGTGGTACCTAATTTTGTCAATATAACCATGATAACGGAATTATAAACAATTGCCATACAAGTGGTAGGTTGAACAAGCTTTACACCAGGTTTAAGCCGTAAGTACCCGTCTCTAGTGCGGAAAATTACACTTATTTAAATTAATTTCGTTGGTTGATATAATCTAATATTTATTTTTTTCAGGTTTTTAATGAACTTCCACCGTTTTGAATTTACCTAGGAGTACGTATTAGTTTTTCTAAAAAAAAAATCTTTCTCAAGAACTTACCATTGCATATGCCTTTAATTTTACATGGGTCTAGACTGGGGGGGGGGGGGTCCTTCATTTCTATATTCTGTATTTTTCTATGCCATTATTGTATACTCTGTAAAACCCACCTACATCCTCTTTTATGCAAGGAAGATACTTTTCGCCATTATTCTCCATTCTTTATATTTAAGAGCCTTATTATTCTCTATTCTTTACTGTTTTGTCCATTTCTCTGCATTTGTTATATCTTTTGCACATTATTCTCTATTCTGTATATCTGAATTCACACCCTCATTAATGTTCATGGTTCATATTACAACTTTAAACTGCTATAATACGACTTCTTTCTTTCTTGTATATAGATTCATCGTAAGTTACTTTTTCTGTAAGGCAGGATTCATGTCTCCTTGACCTTCAGTTCAGTTATCAATAATTATCCGTTTTGGGTAATATTTACATATTCCTGTTTCCTGGAAAGCTCAAAACAAAGGTGTATTGAATATGATTGTAAAAGGGAGTCGAGAGGGACAATCAAACTCATAGGTCGAAAATAAACTGACAATGCAGGGCTAAAAACGAAAACGACAAACAGACAAAAAATAGTAAACAAGACACAACATAGAAAATTAAAGACTAAGCAACACGAACCCCACCAAACGTCTGACAGGAATACTGTGACTTTGTGACCTTATTTTGAAAGATAATTGATTATGTTCAGTTTCTTTATCCATGTAGTTTTCATCAATCTTAGAAACTTTTAGATTAAAAGTCAATCATAACCAATAAAGTAAGAGAGGAAGGTGAGCAAGTACATTCATTTTTAATTACAAAACAAGCAAAACAGTGAACACATTATGTACAAAAATTAGTTACAAATCTGATGTAAAAATTATACGCTTTTCTTAAATCTACAAGATTTGGACAAGGAGACGTGGTGTTGTCGTCAATGAGACTACTATCGAACGAGTCTACTATCAACCAAAGTTCAAATGACATGGTTATAAGCAATTATAGGTCACCGTAGGACCTGTAACAAAGCATATTACTTATCCTCAACAAAGCCATCTTCAATTTTGGGAGTCAAATAGGTACATGTTTAATTCTATTACCTTATAATATAAGAAGATGTGGTATGGCTGCCAATAATACAACTGGCTCCCCCCTACAAAAGGGTTGAAACATAGTTTTAACAAGAACGGCTTTCCTGTCATCCTGTACTATGACCTGTAATTGTTGATTGTTTATACCTTATGACTTGGGAGTTGGATGGAGAATGTTCTCATTTAGAATTGGCACTCATACCGCGTCGTATTGTATACAAAGTGCCGAAAAGCCGAAGAACAAAAAAAAGAACACAAAAAACGACCATATCACGGATAACCATTTGTTTTTTCTAAAAGAAATATTCTGACGGCCAATTGAAAAAAAACTCTTCTCAAGTAGATGACAAAAAGTAAGATTCTGAATCCAGATTTTCCCATACCTTATATTGTTAAATATTGAAAAATATAATTTGATTGAAAGCGTTGAAAAACTATATAAAACTGATCACGCTTTGCATGAAAAAAAAATCTGATTGAGACAAAAACCATAACCCCGCTTTTGAAGTAAAATGGTTTCTTCCTAATACGAGAAGTCATACTTATGCTGCAATTAAAAGTGGTAATAAGTTGTCTTTAACCAAAATTTCAAACCAAACTTTGTATCGATGAATGAATATGGTAAATGTTATACGCAATTTATAGTAATGAAATTTGTTACCCCCATAATTTATCAGATACTCATTTATTACGTTCACTCGGGAATCTATAACGTCACACCAGACACGGGCATAGGAAACGAGTTTGGGAATATAATCACTGTAAGATGGGCTTAAAAAAACAAAGCAATACAAAAAAGAAAATTAACAATAGGAAACGAGAAAACGACCCTTTTGTTATAATTAGTTGTAGAGGGTTTCCCGTGTAAAGCTAAGCTATCTAGGAAAGGACATACTTATATTTCTCTACTGCAAATATTATAGTAAGGACTATTTGTAACCTGTGTTTACAGTTTACACAATGTTATTGCTGGCATATATTTTTTTTCAGAAACATAATCATTATCATATTTTCAACATTTATCCATACATGTTTGTTGATTCTTATGCATGTTTAATCCATAACTTTTCACATATTTTAATACGTATGATTAATTTTCATCAATCAAATGCATGCTAATGTACATTGTACTTTTATTTACAAGTAGTATATTATCACTAGTCGCATGTCTAGTCATAACTAATATTGAATTTCGCCAAGAATTTACCGTATTCGTCACAAACAAAACCGTAAGATTCTTCATTTCTAAAACAAACACACTTAGGACGATACAATCCATCCTCTTTTCTGACGACTACCTTATTATTTTGTCCATCTTTTGATATTGCTATTATTCTACTAGAACCCATGTCTGCTACAATAATATTACCATATGTATCTGTAAATAGTCCTTCTGGACTTGATAAATCCTGTGTATATTGCCAAATCAGTTTACCTGATTCATCTATACAGTTAACTGCATTTCTACCATTGTCACTATAGATGACTCTATCATTAAAGTAAACAATGAAATTCAGGTTATATTTATTCTGAACCTGAATTGACTTCAGAGTATTTCCTTCCAAATCTATAATACGGATTTCATCACTACCCAAACCTACAGCAAGAGATTCATTCGAGAATGATATTCCGCTACAGAACTCGTGTAGTTCGATAACTTTGGTCACTGTTTCATTCTCTATATCAAAGATCTTAATGGCTAGATTCATAGGATAAGTTATGGCAACCGTATCTTTGCTGACCTGTGTGACACTCATAGCTTTGCCTGGTATGGGTAACTCTTTTTGAAGTTTGCCATCCGTAGTAAGTAGGTAAACATTACCATGATATTCGGTTATCATAATTCTTCCATTAGACAGACAAATTATGTCACTAATAGTCATCTGTATAATTTCGTCTATTTTTGTCTTCGTCTCAATATGCATTGTCATTTTGTCTATGTAGGACTGTTTTCGTGTTTCTACTTGTGCTTCCCTGTTTACACTTGTTTCTCTATAGCTATTAACTGCTATTTCAGCTTTAGAAACATTCACGTCTCCAAAGGATTTAAGTGATTGAATGTCGGTCAGTATCTTTTCTATCTCACAATTTTGCTCCATTTTGATGTCAACCTCATATGCAATGTCATTGTTTTCCATATCATCAACATATCTTTGATACCGATGTACTTTTTCACCGAAATGATGTACCCCTAAAAAAGATTGCAATTTTGAAGTATCTTCTGTAATGGTTTGTAAATCATTCTGCATTTCCTGAAGTTCTTTCTTTTTTTCTTCAATTTTAGTAACGAAATCTGTCAATTTGAATTTCTCTTGGCCCCATACTGTAACTGCTTCTTTGTAAAGTTTCCTCTCTAGATGATCTAAATGTTTGTTGATTTCCTCCCGAAATTTACTGATTGGTTCCTTTATGTTTTCGCATTGTTGATCTCCCTTCTTTATATTACTTGTTTTTTCGTTACCCATTTTATTAAAGAAATTTACGATCGAGGTTATATCTTTATCTACTGATTCTTTTGATTTTTCAATCTTGGTTTTCTCCACTACATCTGTTAAACTTTCTATTCCAATGCACTTTGAATGACTACTGGAAATACACTCATCACAACAAGGCGTCAAATGACTGGGGCAGTACAAGTTGAACTTTTGATTATGTTTATCGCATTCTGCTTTGATAGGGCCAATGGGAGGTTTGTAGATGTGTATATTAATGGTCTTGTGATCACGGGTTGATTTAAACTTTTTATGATGACCAGAGCATGTTGAGCACAATCCTTCATCACAGTTGTAACACCAGACGTCAGCTTTAGTGTTTTCGTTTTCCTGCTTACATGGTCCACATGGTACAGGTTTACTTGATGCCATAACCTAAACATAAAGACAACCCTGTCAGAAATTTAATTTAAGAAGTATCAATGATTTTGTGTCGTTTCTTTCACTGAATCCTGTAAGGTTGCTTCGATTGCATATTTCTTTTATGATTGCTGTTATTTCTAGTCTGAGCGCCATCTAGAACTATAAATATAGTTTAGATACTTGTGTATTGTTGATGAAAGTCTGTCAACCTCTACCTGTACTATAACTTTTTTTGTGTAGTTGGTTTGCTGACTCAATGATATTTTCATTCCTTTTTTTCCTTAAGCGTGCATGACATGATCAGTATCATAAAGACTTAAAGGATATAATGACACTTTAAAAAGTTCTAACTCCCACTGGCAAAGTTGACCTTAGATGAAAGTCCCCTTTGACCATATAGCTATTATTTAACATGCAATTAGTCAACTAATGTACTAATAACAGGTCACTTTAGATAAAGTCTTCTTTTTCTCCGCTTATATATTGACCAAACGGTAATGTGAATATTTATTTTTGTATATTATATTTCGTTCTGGGTCTTCATTGCGGTTCGCGTTTAAACATGTCGATTTGTTTCAAAATTATGGTTATCATAAAAATCAAAATTAGGCTCTCCAATAAATTCCATTAAGCGTTCAATAATGAAGAAAGGTAAATCTAGATGAGTGCTTCAGACATATTACATTTATACAGTATTTATTTGCGTATCTTTCTTGAACACACAAAAGAAATGAAAATAATAAAGAAAAATGCCTATGTAAATAAGGGTTTTTGTTAATGAACGAAATAAACTCGTAATATGACTGTTTGTCCTTAACGTTTTGTCTGCGGCTTGTATCATTTTACAACCTCCAGTGGCGGATCCAGAAATTTTCATAATGGGGGCCTACTGACTGCCTAAGAGGGGGCCCGCTCCGGTCATGCTTCAGTGATTTCCTGTATAAGCAACCATTTTTGTTCCAGATAAAGAGGGGGGGGGGGGGGGGGGGGGCTAAATCCGCCTCTGACCTCATACCAAACTTTTTTGTCAAACAAAAGTTTTAAATAGTCGTTAACATGCTGTGAATGAGTAGTTTTGTCACGAACAAACAAACAAAAATAAAACAGATTTTTTTTTCTTTAGAGCAAAAACAAATATCTTTCTCTTAAAAATTGTTCCCCGAGTTAACCAATCACTTATGAAAAGCGTGATGCGTTACTATTACATGATCATGATGAACTAAAATTGAAGATTATAAGCTATTAAACATATATACATTACCTAATTAAGTTTAACTAATCACCTTAGCTGTTATATTTATGGCAAAACATTAATTTCCACTCACTATCCTAAAATGGCTTCGTATAACGTACCAGGAAGTGAATGAAGATATGTTTATACCTGATCAAATTTAAAGTTCAACATTAAAGGATTAATTTGCTATATTTTTGTTTCAATTGTTTGGATTTAAATTTAACATTCAATTTGAAAGAAGTCTCAAACTGAGGGTCTGGAAGGGGGTTCTGTCATTTCTGTATTCTGTAATATTGGCATTTTTTTCTCTATTCTTCATTTCTCTAAATTTGTGTCTCAATCTAATTAAAATATAGATCTCTGATTTTGGTTACTACATATGACGCGAGCTCATATGTAGTATAACGAAATCAGAGATTTATATTTTAATTAGATTGTTTGTGTTTATTCTTATGTATTTGTATGTAATGTGATGTAAGCTCTTTATAGGGCCCATTTAATTGGAAATAAAAAAAATTCATTATTCTCATTCTTCTTATACTTTTGCCCATTTTCTCTATTCTTTATATTTGAGCGCTTAGTTATTCATCATTTAAAAAGAAAATATGTCCTTTCTTCTGTATTCTTTATATTTTTTGCCCAGTATTTTATATTCTGTAAACCCCCATTCACACTCTCTTACAAATGTAACTCGGAAATAGCGTGATTAAAGGTTTGATTCTAAATTGGACTTTTATTATGCAAATTTGATTACAGTTTTAGCTGCCTGCTCCCATATTTTGTCACATTAACTAACGATGACTGTTATATTGCCTCAACTAATTTTGTCAGTATAACGGAACTATTATATTTATATACGATTTCCATACAAGTGTGAGGTCAAACAAGCCGTAAAAACCAGGTTCAACCCGTAAATGCCCGTATCAAGTGAGGACAAAGACACTTATACATTCGTTCCGTTTGTTGATATAGTCTAATATTTAACTTGTCAAGTTATTTACATTGGAGCTCGTTATTGTCGAGTCACGAATTCTGTTGCAGAAAGATGTACATGTTAGAGATAATGATACGGCGGCAGTGTAATATAACTTCTTTATAACATTTTTAACAATGCTTCACTTTGTTTAAAGATGCCTTATGTTATGGTGTTTCGGTCATATACGTCTGGCCTAAATACAAAATTTAATCCTGGTATCTATGGTGAGTTTATATATACTTTGTCCTTGACCTTGATCTCATTTTCATGGTTTAATGACTACTGAGAAAAAGATACGATTTTTAGTAATGCTAATTTTTCTCCTATTATGAGTAATAGGATAACTATATTTGGCATGTGCGTATTTTGCATGGTCCTCATACTTGTCGGACACTTTTCACTTGACAGCGACCTCATTTAATGATCAAGGAACAATTTTAAGTTTTCGTGGTCAAAAGATATAAGAAGAGTGCTTTACTATAATTGGTGTATGGAATTATTGTAAGGTGCACATGTTCAACTAGCAGGTATCATCTCACATTGACCTCATTTACATGGTTCAGTTGTTTAAGTTAAGTTTTTCTTTTTTTTGTATGTTTTTTTCTAATACTATATGCTATAGGTCAGATATTTGATGAATGGAAATATTTTACGATGTTCATGTTAGCCTGTCAGTTTTCATTTGCCTTTGATCTCACTTTTACGGTTCATTGCTCAATGGTAAGTGTTGTGTGTTTTGTTCTGTAATTCTTAAAGTTAAAGCAATCGGTCATCTACATGTGTTCTGAACGTAAGGTTTAACATGTCTGTCTGGCAGGTATCATCTTACCTTGACATCATTTTCATGGTTCCTTGGTCAATGTATTTTTCCCTGGTTAATTTTGTTTCTTAAATACTATATTTGATACGTCAACGATATACGATCTATAGAATGATTGTAAAGTATAGATGTCTGTCTGGCAGGGTCCATCTGACCTCATATTCAAGGTTCATTGTTCAATATAACTTTTTGGGGGATTAGTCTGTTTTGTGTATACTACAAGTAATAGGTCATTTACATTCAATGCATGGGATGATTGTAAAGCCTCGGTCACACCTTACCGGATAGCACGAACGGACGACTAACGAATGAACATAAAAGTTGTCCGTTGACAAAATTGTTATCCGTTGGGAGTCCGTTGATGTGCTGACCGAATAAAACGGACGCGTAACGTATGCATAACGGACACACACCGGATATGCAACGTACGAAAAACGGAAACGTACCGGACAGAACGGATGTCGAACGTACATCCAACGGACGAGTACCGCATAAAACGGACACCCTAACGGAAGCCTACCAGATAAATCGGATGAACAAGATATTCAGAAAATTTAAAGGCGACAATAATAATACATGTAAATCGCATAAATATTCAAAAAGTTTCTCTGTTACTGGTTTTGGTTTGTTCTTCAAAAGGCCTAGGGTAGTGTATGGCCTGAATAAGAGATAAGTGAAGACGTGCCCTTACTTTAGATCACTTTAAGATCGATTATGAAAAATAAGAATTCATGACACTCAAAAAATCTGACAGTATTAATTGCCATTTCTGACGCGAAATTTTTAATTGGCATCTATCCGTTTCAGATCCGTTTTATCCGTTATACGTCCGGTAGAAGTCCGTTTCAGGTTCGTTCGGCATCCGTTTTATTCGTTAAACGTCCGGTAGACGTCCGTTGGTGAATTTGTCTACCAAACCTCCAACGAATGTATAACGGACACGAAACGGACGAGTACCGTACAAAACGGACGCCTAACGGACGTTCAACGGAATTTTATCCGTTGGACGTCCGTTCAAAGTTTTGAACATGCTAAAAATTTTCCACCGGACAGAACGGACGTCGACGGATTACACGTACGCTAAACGGACATGAAACGGAGATGGACGAACGTCTAACGGATAAGAACGGACATGAACGGATTGAAAAAAAGTTATCCGTTAGGTGTCTGTTTTAGCTATCCGGTAAGGTGTGACCGAGGCTTAAGGATCATGTCAAGTAAATGTGATATATTTTTTCTGAGACAAGTTCAAGTGTGGATAATGAATAAATGACAGAAAATTCAAGCTCATCGTAATAACTATTATATTTTGGTGATACAAATCAGTATTCTCTGGTTTGTTGTTATATATTATATTAATATAACAGTTACATGTATATATAATTTTCATCCATTTGTATATCATTCTATTCTACTATTTAAATAATAGTGCAGTGCAAGTGTATGGTGGACACAAAAAGCAAAATTCTATCCGGAAGAAATATTATCTGTCGGAAAAAATGTTACATAAGTTGTTGTTATTTTTATATCCGGAGGAAAATATCCATTGCCGCAAAACGTTCTCAATATAATACATGTGTGTTCTCATTGGTTACATTTTATCGTCAATATGTACATGTGTGTTCTCATTGGACAAGTTTTATCGTCAATATACATGTGTGATTTCTTTGGTCACGTTTTATCGTCAATATAAATGTGCATGTGTTTTCTCATTGGTCAAGTTTTATCGTCAATATACACGTGTGTTCTTATTGGTCACGTTTTATCGTTAATATACATGTGTGTTCTCATTGGTCAAGTTTTATCGTCAATATATACGTGTGTTCTACTTGGTCACGATATAATTCGTCAATATACATGTACATATGTGTTCTCATTTGTCATGTTTTATCGTCAAAATACATTGTGTGTTCTCAATGGTCAAGTTATATCGTCAATATACATGTGTGTTCTCATTTGTTTCAGTCTGTAAATGGTCTCTTGGACTATGATACTAAGTTTTATCTTACCTCCAATAGATTTATAGAGATATGATTGGTTAAAGGACTACACGTGGTGACTATGTATATATTTGATATAATGGGTGTCCTAAAAAATTAGGGTAGTTACCATAGGGACTACAATACTAAGTTATATACTATTTCCCAGATTTAATATAAATATACAGAACATTTACATGATTTTCAATGTTTTTTCAGCAGTATGCGTTTCCATGTGAAAGTATGTACATTTACACAGAAGACGTTTGCATATGTTAATTACAAACATGACTTCTGTGTTTATGAAAATTGCTTTTGTCACTAAACCCTTTACCACATATATCACATTTGTAAGGTTCGTCACCAGTATGAGTTCTCATGTGTCTAAGACAAGAACTGTTGCGGCCAAACTCTTTACTACACACATCACATTTGTAATGTTTTTCACCAGTATGAATTCTCATGTGTCTATGGAAGTGACTGTTGTCACTAAACCCTTTACCACATACATGACATATGTAAGGCTTTTCTCCGGTATGAGTTCTCGTGTGTCTATTATAGGAACTGCAATCATTAAAGCCTTTACCACATTCAGCACATGTGTAAGGTTCGTCACCAGTATGTATTCTAAAGTGCGCGTCTAAAGCCTGGCTTGAACTAAACTTTTTATTACATACTTCGCATTTAACAGGACTAAGAATATGTGTTTTTCTTGTGGTTCTTTAAGATAAAGCTATGAATAAATTGTTGTCCGCATTCGTCACATTTGAACGGTTTATCATCGGTATGTACTTTTCCCATGTGTCTCCTCAGTGTCCACTTTTGACAAAACCTGTTGCCACATACATGGCATTCATAATGTTTCTCATTCGTTCTCCCGTCAGGCCGGCTGGTATTCCGTGATTTGTAACCTGTATCACTTTGGTTTTCATTATTTGACATCTCTTAGTCATTGATGACAGATATAGTTATCTAAAATCATGAAATAAAAATCATTGTAATAGAAGATAGTTAGCTCTAACAGATTGAGAGACATATATAATACAATGTATTATATATCTCATACTCTGAATCAGTTATACATACTAAACAAATGTTCATAACCTCATAAATGTCGTAAACGTGTTCATATAAAAATGACGGTAAATATATACATGGTTAACTGCACATGATAACAATCAATTCAATTAAGTATAAAGGTTTCTGTAAAACGCCTTTTTAACGGACTCTGACAGAGAAGTTGCTTACATAAGGTTTCATTGTAGGCATGCCTTCATTGTAACGATACCGGCTTCAACAAAGATTGAACAGTTCCCATTTCCCCCTTAGTTATTTATTCAAAATAACGATGAAGCAGCTACCATATATGAGGGTCTGTCACGAAATAGGAGTTAATACCTTCATTATTAGAGAGGCTTTAAAGAGTCTATGTCTCTCACCTTGGTCTTTGTGCATAATTATTTAACAAATGACACAAACGAGGATATACAAAATCTTCATTTAATGGCAATTACTCCTACAATCTAATTAAAATATAGATCTCTGATATATGTAGTACAACGTAATCAGAGATCTATATTTAATTTTTAATTAGATTGTTAGTTACTCCTTTAAAAAATCACAGTCTACTCATCTTTGTAAAAGATTACAAAATTTACGAAAGGGTTTGAAAATTGTTTATATAGGGCAATATAACTCCTTAAGGGGTCAATTGACAAACTTACTTATGTGATAATAATTAGCTTTATTTTCAATGTTATCAATTTTTATGGCGACACGCCCACTCTAACGTTGTATATTCATACGCAAACATCTGTGTACGTTGTTATTCGTATTAATATATATCTTTGAGCCTTATTTTTGATAGAAATTTATTTATAATGAATGGCAATAATTTATCTTGAATTTATTGAACCATAAAATTAATTTTTGACTCTTCACATTTAACATAATCCGCTTCGCGGATTATTCAATGTGAGGAGTCAAAAATTAATTTTATGGTTCAATAAATTCATAATAAAGAACAGCCATTCATTAATAAAATTCATTGAAATTATCCAAATAAGTTTTAGACTGATAGCTTAATTCAAGGTTAAAATTACATGTAAAAAATACAAGTACATGTGAACATTTAGGCCATATGCCGACATGTTATAATAATAATTAATTAAAGAACTGGATATACGCGTATTCTACAACTATAAATTGTCCAGATTGGTAAAAACATGTCAATTACAGTCAGCTTGATATATTATATTGTTTATTATTTTGTATGTCACAAACTTAATGTTTAAAGTTTACATGGCAATAAATATTTGAATTTATATATGCATTTGTGTATCTTTGGAATAAAATCTATTAGTGTCAAAGTAATATAAATTTTGATAATCTGTTATATCCAAATGAAATAGTATATAAACTATTGCTTGCACTGTTACAGAGAGACCGTCCGTTATGGACACTAGTCCAGACCGGCTTAAATAAACTGTTGTTCCAAATAACCTTGTGTTGTGTACGTTACACTTATTTGTTAACCTACTTTGCTGAACATCATTGCTGTATACAGTTTATCTCTATCTATTATAATATTCAAGATAACAGGTTGCCTGGTGGGTCTGAAAGTTTTAGGGCAGATAGATCTTGACCTGATGAACATTTTTACCACAGATTATATTTGATCTAAATTGTTAAGTTTCAGAGATATAAACCAAAAACTGCATTCTACCCTAATGTTCTATTTTAGCCATGGCGGCCATCTTGTTTTTTTTTTTGGTCATCAGATACATTTTCCCCCCTAACTAAATTACCTAAGGATGATTGAGACCAAGTTTTGGTGAATTTGGCATAGTAGTTTCGGATAGAGTTTTTGTAAAGAATTACAAAAAATAGTTTCTTAGTATGGATAGTAAAATTGTGTATTTTCTCTGAGTCGTTTAAATCACTCGAAACTAGGTGCATGAGATATGCACAGAAGTTATAGATGTCATAGCCAGAAATTAGTAGTGGTTTTGCTAATTATATTCATAATATGTAAATGAGAATTATACCACGTGATAGTACTTTGAACTGGACTGGCTTGATAGGCTTGATATCATTAAAATCTTTAAAACACGGATATTATAAGTTGCCCGTCACAGAGTCCTTATTTACAATAACTTATATATTTCCGTAAAGTTGTTGTCAGGCGGTCAAAATCAAAACAATGAACGCGAATTTAGTGAATTTTTCGTGCTATCGTGAGTTTATTCTTCTTGAAATAGTGACATTTTAATTTTACGTGGGAACCTAGAGTTCAACGACTACAAATACAAGGTTTGGACTTGCTTATTCTTTGGGAATTCAAGTTTCATATTTAACCCCGGCAAACTGTTTTTGTAATGACCTTGTAAGCCAATTTTCATCACGAAGTTTGCAAATTTGACGTTTCAGCCATTTTAGCCTGTATTTTACACTGCAATGTTAAAAGCCTCTCGCTTCGATTTTTAAAATAGCTCAGGAACCTGTATTTTTGCAACAACAGTCATTATGTTTCGTTTAAATGGTGTATATTGTTGTGTATATTCATTTTCTGCCCCGGCAACCTGTCTATCACTTAAATTAAAATTAAAACAGACATTTTTTCAAAATTCCCTATCATTTTAATGTAATTTCCGTGACCCGTATCCGATTTCTTTAGTATAAAATAAATATTCAAATAAGCAAAGTGGCGTTGATTTCTGGATATGACATGTATTATAAATATCAAGGATTTGTATAGTATATATACAAATCCTTGTAAATATGGAAAATTGAATATTTGAATCAACAATTTTTTTTTATCTATCTGTATCATATACCCAAGTGCCTGTGGAAAAAATGGCAAAAAAAAAGATTAATACAGAATAAGGAAGAATGAGGTGTTAATTATAAAGAATAGATAATAATTAATTGTTAAAAATATAAAGAAATAGAGAATATGGGCAAAATATAAAATGGCTTAAAAATCAAAGAAAACAAAATTGAGGTTACATGTATTTAGACCGAATTCTTCTGAAAAAAAATTAAGAAAATAGCAAAATCAATAAAACATGTTTTATATGTAAATATAGGTATTTTATACAAATAGTATTTAGCTTGCGTTCCATAGACGATATAAATGTGACCAGATCTGCATTCTTAATGAATATTCTTGTTTTGCATGTTTATTTGTAAAAATTAACATCAATTTTAGTTAATAAATTATACAGCATTATCTACTCACGATATCTTCACAGTATCAACCCAAGAAAAGTTATTTTCGTAACTTTTAACTGCACAGGTATCAAAGGTCGATAACCACGAAATAATACCTATGGAACGCATGTAGGAACAAAGTCACGTTGTTTTTATACAGGTTACCAGAAAATTCAAAGTACAAAAATGTACCTGAATATTTTCGCGTTTTTTTCTTTCTACTTCTGCGGATCCAGGGGGAGGGGTGCTGGGGTCTTAGGTCAGTCAGTTGGCTAAATATACAGATACCAAGATCAAGGAAAGAGCAGTGAATAGCAAACTTCGGTAGCTACGTCACAAAATAGTAATGAATATTCATGTATTGATCACGTGGTATATGTGCATACAAACAAAGCATGGCGTCCACTCAAGCTTACCAAAAAATAAATTTAACTCCTGACGATGTTCCTGGTGCAAAACTCAATGAAATAACGTTACGATTTAACATCATACATACGCCATGCTTGCATTGTTTGTATGACATCCGGGC
>CM034356.1:35437812-35451728 GCA_019925275.1 Mytilus edulis | reverse complement strand
TATATTAAACTGAATTATAGGTCCAACGGGCCGGGTGTAATTTGAAATAATCATTGTATTATTAATATGTAATATTATTCATATTTATGTTTTCACATGTCTCTATAATACATGATCTACTTTATACTTACTTACTTACTTACTTACATAAAGATTCAACGGAATTTTTAACAAAGGTGTCGTTATCAAAGTTGTGGTGTATAATAAGCAATTTTTCGTTTGCAGGAAAAGTCAATAGTTGTATTTGTATTTGGTCTTATATCGTAGAACAATATTTCAGAAGATCTAGTTGAAGAACTAGAGAAACACATAACGAATTTCAAATAGTTAGAAAAACTTGGCTTAGAGACTTCAGACGTATGCCATAATTAACTTTGGAGTGATAATACATCAACATGTATCTCAGTTTTCATCGACAATTTAATGAATACATTTAATTAGTTACATGTATAGCAGACTCTGAAGCACCTACACGATATACGCCTGGCAATCAATCTTACATATCATGTCCTTGGCATTTGATAAATCTTTGAAACGTTCAGAACAACATGGTTCTGTTTGTGATACTTTGTCGTTAGAAGATAAATTTTGCTATGCAATGATTCATAATAAATACTGTAAATCTGTCCTAGGACTTAGGAAAACTGCATGTAATATTTCAGCCAAAACAGAACTGGGCAGATTTTCTATGGCTTCATTTATTAAACCACAAGTTATGTTATATTTCTGTAGATTTCATACCCATGATATTAATCCTCTGTTAAAAGAAGCCTATGAATTAAATAAGTCCCTGCATAATGATGGTTTTCATAGTTGGTATACATTTGCTCTAAATATTTTTAAAGAGACTGGATTAAATGCTGAAGATTTTGAAACTTATGATAAACCATACAATAAAATTAAATATTCCTTAAAGATGAAGTTTAAACAGATATCACATGAATTTTATACCAAAAAAGTCTTGAATAAACTTTCTGCGATAACAGACAGTTCGAAATTATTTCTATATAGTCAAATAAAAACTGAGATAAAAATTGAAAATTATTTATTAAAAGAATCAAATTTTAAAACCAGACAATTAATTTCTAAATTAAGGGTTAGTGACCATAACCTAGAAGTTGAAATGGGAAGATATAAAAATGTACCCAGAGATCAAAGGTTATGTAAACTTTGTAATACAATTGATGATGAATACCATTTTTTTCTATATTGCAAACTAAACTCAACTTTAAGAGATTGCTTATTTTTAAAGATTAATAATATAAATCCTGATTTTACAAATTATCAACCACTTTTAAAGCTAAAACAACTTTTAAATCCTAAATCTGAGCTTTTGACAGAAATTGGTGACTTTATAAAGCAATCTTTAGAATTGCGAAAATGAGGTCCATGTCCATCAAAGGTTACATTAATTACCATTTATAACTATGGTTTTTTTTTATGTTTATATTTGTAATTCTTCACTGTCTGTATTAAATGTTGTATTTGTGTTTGCTTGACCCATATGGGTGTATTTTGCAAATAAAATTATTATTATTATTACTATACTTAAGTAGATAAAGGAAGACGTGATATGAGTGCCAAGGAGACAACTCTCAATCCAAGTCACAATTTATAAAAATAAACCATTATAGGTCAAGGTACATGTACGGCCTTCAACACGGAACCTTGGCTTGGAAAGGTACGGCCTTCAACACGGAGCATTGGCTCACACCGAACAGCAAGCTATAAAGGGCCCTAAAAATACTAGTGTTAAACCATTCAAACGGGAAAACCAACGGTCTAATCTATATAAAAACGAGAAACGAGAAACACTTATGAACCACATAAACGGACGACAATCACTGAACATCAGATTCCTGACTAAGGACAGGAGCAAATCGTGAATTGCAGCGGGATTAAACGTTTTATTTGTACCAAACCTTCTTCCTTTTCTGAAACATTAGTATAACATCACAATATAGAAAGACACACTATAAATAAGTAAGTAAGTAAGTAAGTAAGTAAGTAAGTAAGTAAGTAAGTAAGTAAGTAAGTAAGTAAGTAAGTAAGTAAGTAAGTAAGTAAGTAAGTAAGTAAGTAAGTAAGTAAGTAAGTAAGTATATCATTTATTATAGTGACATGTGTAGTATAGATAATATTACATACATGTAATAAGAAAACAATAGTTTAAAAATGTTTACACCCGGTCCGTTGGACCTAATGTTCAAATTTTTTAATACGCAATGTGTTTGTTACTGATAAAGAAGTTCCTTTCTTTTACAGAAAAATAAATTTAAGTATTTGGCAGTTTGTCTGTATCAATTGGAATGGCTTTACTCAATCAAACAACGTAGTAAAAAATTAAAGTCCATTAAATAAAGGCAACAGTAGTATACCGCTGTTCAAAACTCATAAATCCATGGACAAAAAACAAAATCGGGGTAACAAACTAAAATCTTAATATGCTGTTCCAAGTTTGTACGTATATTTTTATTTTTCAAATGTACAAGTATTGGCATCCAGTATAATCACTGGAGTGATATTAATTGTCGAAATGCGCATCTGATACAATAAAATTAGTACCGTTTATGTTATTGGACATTCATTTGGAACGGTTTGTTATCAACCAATTAATCAACTATTAAACTGAAACCCCATGGCCAATTATTAAACGTAATCAAACTTGTAATACAGGTATCATGGACGTATCAAATTTGTAATTATTGAGAAGACTTTTTGCTTGCTGGATTTACTTGTAATAGAAATGGAACATTTTTGATAATTTAATAGTAACTTTAAAGAGCTAGACAATTTTGACAGTAGATTTGAATGTATACAAAAGGGCGACGGGCAAAAAAAAGACATTGATAAAAAAAAAAAAAAAAAAAAATAAAAAACCAACACACACAAATTAACACGTTAAACAAAACAAAAATAAGCACACAGGTAGCAAACAAAAATGTATGTACCAAAAAGATAAAATCAAAACGCAACTAAACAGATGGGAAAAATCTAGAAAAAATAAAATAATTTAAAGACCGTTGAGCAATTGCCATAGTAAAATGGGTCTAACCATAAGGAAGAAGACAAGAGATAGTTCATTAAGAGTCGAAGCTAAATATGGGTTGATCTTCAACACATAAGTTTATGCTTTCAAAAAAGCTTTCCAGGTTGGATGCTCTTTATTTGTTATAACAAACATCGTTTTTTTCCGATAAAGTTAGGACTGCAAAGGGTGTAATATAATCGCATGGGTTATTGTATTAGCCTGCATGATAGTATTACAATTTCATTCAAAGAGAGAAAAAAGTCCAATGTCCGATGTGCTCATTATAAAAGGCGGGTAGCCAGTTTGAGACACGACACTGTCATGCATTGATCATTTATTTTCGAATCGAAAAAAAAAAAGAATAGAAATTGTACATGTAATATATGGATATATATACAATATTAGGTCAATGTCAGAAAAATATCAACTTTTTTGTATGAGGCTGAGAAACTGGGGAAGGGCGAGGTTCTATCGAGCTCTTCTCTATTTTTGCGCCGAGTACAAAAAAGTTGATATTTTTCTGACATTGACCTGGTACTGTTTTTATACTGCAACTTAAATAAATAAATTCATAGTCTTTAAATTGTAACACAAATTTCAAACTTATTTTCATCCCTTAATGAACCACTGACTGTGGAAAAAGTGGTCCATGATGAAATGTTCATTGCACAAAATATTATAGCTGTGTTACTATATTTAGGAAATAAACACAACTAGTTGCAGTATAAACATTTTCATTCAGACCATTAAATGATATGCACTAATTAACTGACTAGTTGCCGTTTATGTTGCCTAAGGAACGGTGACATATGTTGTTTTATCAGATACAACATGTGGGAAATAGGACTAGCATGTGTATAAAAGACAGACCAATGACGGAAACAATGCGTACTTGACTGATCTTCAGTAACGTAAAGGTAAGTCCTTGCATGGTAGTAAAACTAAGGAGTAAACTACGATGTAAAAAGTTGTATTCATTATTATCTTGATAAATTCATTATTAAGTATAGAACTGATCTTAAAAGTTTTAACTTACAAATGTAACTTTAACAACAAAGAATCACTGTAACAGACTTAAAAGGGATTTATGTCAGATAATTTTAGAGGGACTAATATTTAAGATTTTAGAGTACTAAGATGGAAGATTTTTATTGCGATTGAGATGAACTATTATTTTTTTTTTTGGAGAGGGTAGGTGCTGGATTGAAATGAAGGATTCAAAAAGGACTATTTCAAAATTATTAAAAATGTAAGATTAATTGTGGCGACTGAAAGAAAAGAGTTTACTCAGTCAGTAAACTCTTTTCTATCAGTTGCCACAATTAATGACTGAAATAGAAAAAATTTAGAAGAAAATTATAGCGGGCAATTGCTGGAACTTTATATTTAAGGAATTGAAATACATGTTATTTGCTGGCAATTATTATTTTGAAAAGGACATATATATATATATATAAGGATGATGAGCCGGTTGTCAAGGAACATTTTTGAAGGGGACTGAAATGCGAGATTTTTGAGGACTGCGATGGAATATCGGAGATTATAATGGTGTGGGGTTATAAATCAAAATGTTAAGATTTATTCGAAATGACTCATGAACGTTACCAGAATATAAGATAATTTATTTTATATACAACTCAATTATTTCGTATTTTACAGAAATAGAAAAATGAACAGTTCACTTGCTATAGTCCTGTTGTTCGTGAGTCTTGTTGGTAAGTTATTTTGTTATAGTTGTTTTTTTTCGTAAGCCTTAGTGGTTAGTTCAATTGCAACACTCCTGTTTTCCAGACGTTAATAATTTGATGATAAAAAAAATAGAGAATCATGAATTATTTATAAAAAAAGAGCTAAAAATTGGCTGTATTTTTTTTCTCAGAACCCGTGTTTGTATCGTGTGAATTGTTTCTTAGTTTGCTAATTTGATTCCTTTCGATGAAGAAATTGGTCTAGAGATACCACGAAAGCAGAACATATTTATCTCTTTATTAACGCTTAAAATTTATTCAAAAATTATGAGGGACTCAAGAATTAATGACGTAACAGGGATGTGATTTTTTTACCACGGGTTGGATTATTTACATACAAGTTCGAATTTATTCTTTTTTCTCAAAATCAAGAGATGTGAAATTATCATATCAAAATAGCCCTGATTAACAATCACTTAAAAGTTAAATATAAATGAAATAATATTTCGGGTATACGCCAAAGAGGAAATAATCCAACAACACAGAAACAAAAGGAAATATACTGACTATTTCGGGAAGTACAATCACTCATTCACACAGTAAAGGATTAATGATGCATCCGTACTTTGACAAAAAAAAAGAGTATTGACATGGTGTTCATTTCATTTCCTTGTCTTTAATTTAATTCCGATACCTTATACATGCATATCCCCTTTTGACTCCTTGCCGAGTAACGATGCGTTGTCACGACTCCTCTTCCTACGAGTTAGATGCTAAACAGAAACTGCACACCAGTAAAGGTCGACTCATTTGGAATAGGATTTTTTCTATCGTAAGGCCAACCGGGCGTTTTCTAAAGAATTTTTATGCTCTTACGGAATTTTCTTGTCTAAACATGGAACTCATGTTGTTGGCCCAAAACAAAAAAAGTCCCACTATATAAACAGCATCACATGGCATCTGTAAGCAACACAAAACATTTTTTAAGGGTGGCATTACCGTTTAAATTCCGTCAGCATTAAAATATATTTACTGAGAACAAGGACTCTCGATTTCTAGTAACTGATAGTTATAAGATTTGCTGTATACATGTATGTTGTAATTTGTATTTTGTTTTGTCACAAGTTGTTTTCCTTCTGCTTTACGACAATAAAGATTATCATTATTTTATAATTTATTTACTATTCTTCAGGAATAATATCCGTAAATGCTGAAGGTGAGGTTTATATGACCGACGATCAATGTAAACTCGTTGTAAAAGGATGCATGTCAGACGATTACTGGGCTGCCGTGCAAGCAGACGAGAATTGTAATGACTGTTGCAGACGAGCAGGCTGTAACCGTGGTGACTGTAAAGGAAGACATTGTAATTGTAAAAGCTGTAAGTCAGTCATATATAAAACAACATACAGTGAAACCTGTGTAAACCGAATCTTGCTTAAACCGAAATCCTGTCTGAAAAAAAAAATGTTCTACAGTCCTATCATTTGAAGTATTTTGCGTTGTGAACCTGATAAAACCAAACATCTGCCAAAGTCTTGAATACATAAAAATTCGATTGAGATAGGTTTCACTGTATTTAGATTATTGTTCTCACAGCGCCCTCTTATAATTTTTTAACGTCTTTGGTACTGTTATGTATCATAAATTTCGTTTGAAGCATTACCCTAAGGGTATAAATGTGATTTCATAAATAAATAAATTGCTATGGATTTTTTTTTAATTTATTTTTTTTTTTTTTATAAAAAACAGTCTTTAAATGATATTATTAGACCACTTTCAAGTTCGTTGCATTTCTGTCAAAAACTTTGTCAATGAACTATATGCGTGCGTTTAGGAGCATCATCACTTCCTGTTCAGGTTTAGCGAGCAGTTAAAAAAATATGATGCTATTTTGCACGAATCATTCAGCAATTTAAATTATTTTAATTGATAACGAACACTGCTGGCATTAGAGAATTGTAATTTTAAGTACCTACGAGGCAACATTTTTTCTAGTTTATCATTCATCACGAAGGCTTGACTTATTGTAGTAGTGCAGGGGTAAAGACGATCCACTGTGTTTGGGAAATGACGTTGACGCATTTTAAAAGAGCCCCCCATGATTCTTATTTTTTGTAGAATTATAGAGTCGTGAAAGCTTTGTCCGTGCACACATTTATACAATATGCAACGCTTTTAAATACAACTTCTATGATTTTTGTAGAACAACTGCTATTAATCCGATGCCGTATACATAATGATTGCTCTCTCTCTCCCCCTCCAATGTTTTTCGTACTGTACATATATTTTACTGTCGGCACAATAAACTGGCGTTTTATAAACCACAAAAAAATATGAATAATGTGTACACGTATTACTGAAAATAAATCATAAGGTACGCCCATGACCAGAAGGTTTGAAGGTCAAAAACTTGAAAGTTTGAGAATAACTCTGAAAGCAAAATTGACCTTGGAAAGGGTCAAAGTTAAACTGATTTACTTATGACATAGTTGTATTCGAATTTACATAATATTAGATAAAATTTGATAATGAACATATAATATTTTTTCTTTCTTTTTCAGGTCCCAGAGGATAAACTTTAATAGTTTCAATGGTTACTGTTATGATGAATTCTTGTTCTACTCAAAATTACTATGTCGTTGAGAAGAATGATTTATTAATTTTAAAATATCCAATGTTAAGTTTATAGTACCTTTCAGACTAGAAATAAAATATTTCCCCCCTCTTATACGAACTTTTTATTTGAACATGGCTCCAATATATATAGGATGCAATGCCATACAAATGGTGCATTTTTCATCATACCAGTCACGTCATTCGAATTGCAATTCGTCAAAACGAACTTCATGGATACATAAAGGGGATAATTCATGTTTGAACTCGAAAGCCAGTCTCTGATTCTTAAAAGAATATTAAAAATCAAAATCATAAAGTTCATAATCATAACAAAAAAGAGAACTCCAAGGTGAATTCAAAAAGGGAAACTGGGAACTGACAGAATCCACCAACGGGACGTCTGGAGTGGAACAAAGATGCCATGTTCCTGACTTGATAATGACATTTTTCGAAGATAAACCTTTATCTAGATAATTTACTAAACTGCCCCTTATATGTTTATAGCCCCGTTATATTGAAAAAACTGGGTGAGCAACCCAGATAACCATTTTAAATAAATGTGATTATAATTGGGCCGCAGCCAAAATTGTGTAAAAATACACGACAGACGTACAACGTACACAACTGACTAAAAATTATGTAAAACACAAAAATATAAGAAAGACGTCAACAAAATAAATTGTAGTTGATAGTAAAAAGTAAAATCACAAAAATACTAAACCTCGAGGAAAATTCAAAAAGGAAAGTCCCTAATCAAATGGCGAAATCAAATTTTCAAACAGATCAAACGAACGGATAACAGCTGTCATATTTCTTTCAGCAATATTTTTTTGTAGTTGATTGCATATTGACAAAGATACTGATAGCAATTTTATTGTATAGTTGATAATGCATATCATACAGTCATATTTAGTATACGCTTTCTTGATTAAGTACAATTTAAGAAAACTTTACAAACAAGGGTAAACAAAACGAATACGACACTTCAAAACTCTCTTGCGTCCATTTTTTCACCTACAGAACAATCTGCAACAGGAACAGCAAAGTAAAAAACACGACTGAGGGATGCAATAATGCACTGCCACGTCAAAATTTAAACGACCAATTGAAACAAAATAGCACGGGGACCAAAACAGAGACAACTAAAAAAAAAGCAAATACAAAAGAAACACAACTTCAGCACATATAATCTATAACTCAAAATCATCTTGTTTTATTTGGGAAAGTGACAATAAATATTTATATATAACTAGTTGTAGATACTTTTAGAGGAACTTTTTGAGAAAAAATACAAAACGTTCTTTAATAAAACAATAACTCATTTATTTTTTATTCAGACACTACTGACGTTTTACAAAGTCTTGGTAGCAGATACAAGCTCTTCAACTTCATATTTAGAATGAGTTGAATAATGTATCCTGACTTGGTACGGGCATTTTCTGTGTAGAAAATAAAGGATTAAACGTGGTATTACAGCTAGCTAAACCTTTCACTTGTATGACAGACGAATCAAAATTTTATAATACAAGTATTGCCAACAATGTGTAAACAAACACAATCAGACATCATAGGTATAAATTTAAAAATTAGGGGTACAGCAGTCAACGTTGTGTAGTAGTCTTAATCACAAAAAAACCAAACACATATGTCAACAAAAAAAAATCTAAAAGGCATATGGACAAAGCACATGAGCAAAAACGAAAAGCAAAAATCAAAAATTTACTTTAGCACAATATTACAAAGACGGGGTGCATAAGAATCGAGCCACGCCAAATGGATATGACCAAATAAAGGCAGCAGTAGTATACCGGTGTTCAAAACTCATAAATCGATTGATGAGAGAAAAAAAAATCCGGGTTAAATGTACAAAACGATGTGTTGATCAACTATCAGAGGGAAACAAAAGAACAACATGAACATTAAGGTGCAACAAAAACAAACACCTACACACATCGAAACAAACTATTTGATAACGACTGTCACATTCCTGACTTGGTACATAACATTTTAAAAACAATTGGTGGTTTGTATCCTGGTTAAGTGGCTAGCCAATCCTCCCACTTAATGATAATTTTGAAAAAAATATTTGTAAAATGACAACACTACATACCAAAAATACAGCACACACACTCATAGATAAAAAACATTCATAACAGAGAAACGCATAAACAAATTATATAATAGTCGAAACTACATGCAAACTGCAGATCAACAACAAACATATTCCACCAACGAAAAACACCACAGGATATCAGAAACAGTGACAATTAAGCTTACGTAATTAACATGCTATCTCGAATTTTATAAAATTATTTTCACAAAGTTCGTCCTAACTATTTTCATGACAATGATGATATGGAAAGGCAATTATATTCTAATTTGGACTACAAACGATAAGATATAACAGATTACCTAACTGACACCATAACAAAAGAATCAAACATAAATACACGAATGTTTGATTGACAAAACACCGAGTCAGGCCGATCAGCAATCACAGACTGAATTTACAATGAGAATAACAGTCATACAGAATCTGACAACGGTGGTATTGAAAGGCAATGTTATTATCATTTGGACAACACAAAATACGACATAACACATTATTCAACCGAAACCATCAAGAATAGATACATGAATTTTAGATGTACAAAAACCTAGACACGTCGTATGGCAATGCAAATTCACTCTTAATTAAACAGTCACATTCGAGAATAGCATCCGTTCGACACACAGACGACATAGGTGTTAAACTACAATCGGTAAGATGCGATAAAAATGTCATTAGTAAGTTTAGACACAAAAATAAGCTAAACAGTGAACGAAATACTTTACAAACACAAATAAAAGACCACTATAACCCGTGATTTAGATGATAAACAACGTCAGTTCCTAGAACCTTGACTGCAAGACCATCGTATATTATTTGTGGAGTTTATAGAGAATATTTATCAAGAATGTCTCGGTATCTTCAGATGAACATTTTTTGTTTTAGAAAATGAATGCGACATTCTTTGATATAACCCTGGTTTCTTAACTTTCTGCTAAGACACTGGTGATGGTTTACAAAGTCTACGTACAGCTGCTAGCTCTATAAATGTATAATACCCGATATGAGTTGGGAAATGTATACCCCATATGCAGATGAGGGTGGAATATTGCTATGAAGGTGAGAGAATATTGCTATGAAGTTGATTTCAAAATCAAAATCGTCTCGTTTGTCGTCGATATCGATTGTGAAGAACTGAGATCAAACGAACCACACAATGATTAGATAAAAAATAAACAGGTTAGGAAAAGGATAAATCGAGTAAAAGTCAGAGAAAGGAATTTATCCTTTCTTTAAGCCACATTATTCAACATGTTCAACTATAAGTTGATTTTGTTTTTGTTTTAGGAGGTCTGTCACCTAAGCCTAGTTTATGATGATTTCTATTACATGATTACTGTATATTTTGTCAAGTTCAAACCATGCTTAATAGAACTAAAATGTTAATGCCACGAATATGATAGTTGGTATTAATTATTTTGTAAGTCTTGTGGAAATAGACTGTGCATTCTACGTGACTCCTTAAGGATGTATTTATTCCTATTGACTGAGACAGTTGGATCAGAAACTGTATACCAGGTACTAAGCATGTGGAAACACCTTTTATTGTATATAATATCAGCGCACATGGTTTTGCGTTTCGCAAATTGTTTTAATGAAACACTCACGAAATGCTGAACAAGTCTTAATTTGATTAAGTTTGATGAGCATTGAAGACAGAAATTCCAAAATAGGTTTTACCAAATAAATCGAAAGTAATCGTTTCTTATGGTAGACAATCATCAGTATTTTGCAGTCAATACGTGCTTTTTGTGTAAGCCTTAATAAAAACATTTTAAAATGCAAAATGAAGTTAGAAAACATGACCATTATGCCCCAAAATTTCAAAAGGTTTTGTAAAACTGAACGAGGTAAGCAATGTTATTTTCTCTTTAACAGTGTACTAGTCAACATGGTCTTGATCATTTTGTTTTAATTCTTGGTATTTGAAACATTGAATGTATTGATGTTCTTTTTTTTGGCGGATCAATTATTTAATTATGTTTATTTTTTGGGGGGGACTTGGAACAGTGCGTATATTAATGTTCAA
The DNA here is from genome assembly GCA_019925275.1 of Mytilus edulis. Taxonomy (NCBI): domain Eukaryota; kingdom Metazoa; phylum Mollusca; class Bivalvia; order Mytilida; family Mytilidae; genus Mytilus; species Mytilus edulis. The sequence continues at coordinate 35,440,251 of CM034356.1, read as the reverse complement.
TGTCTTGTCACTTCAAACAGCGCATTTTTCACTATTTTTAACAGTTGGAATATCGTATTCATTTATTATTATGATTTCATTTTGTCAGTTGGAATTATGCATGATATGAAATTTTCATGAGCAGTGTATATTCGGTCTCGAACGTTTCAATTTCACCATTGTTTTCCCTCGGTCTTTATCGAAAATTAAACCAATTTAGAACATTATACTTGCACTTTAAATTTCAAAAATGTAGATCAGGTACATACATATAAGTAAATCATTGTATCATTGTTGAGTCTATCTAAAAAGATTGCAAACACAAGCTTCTACTATTTTGACGATGCACATTGTTTTGAACATGTTTACATTTACCATCACTGATGAGTCATGTTCAAAATGATACGCGCGTCTTGTGTACACATTTTTATCCTGGTATCTTATTGTCAGCTGACCTGATAAAACAACAAATCAAATCAACACAATGGACTTGCTCGTTTCGAAACACAAGAACAAGTAAACCAGACTAATATATACAAAACACACGATAAACAAGTGATGCAAATTGAAATGCACTTATTTTTAATTGAATCTCGCCAAAGAATATGTCAAATATAATTAGAATTCAGCATAGATTTGTGTAATACATAAACAGCAAATTGTAAACAGGAACATGTGACAATTATGGGGTTCGTGTTGTTTATTCTTTAGTTTTCTATGTTGTGTCATGTGTACTATTGTTTTTTCTGTTTGTCTTTTTCATTTTTAGCCATGACGTTGTCAGTTTGTTTTAGATTTATGAGTTTGACTGTCCCTTTGGTATCTTTCGTCCCTCTTTTATGTATTCTCTCTAACCTGAAAAAAAACCAAAATGCAAATAAATATATTTGATACACTTATAATGAATGTTTATAGTTTAAATTATGTTACCGTGCTTAAACAATTTAGGGTAACAGGTCTCTTGGTCAAAGTTTATTATAGCTGTGATATGCTTTCAATTTTTCCTTTATATTTCGGATTATCAAAACTTGTTCAATAATGTTTTATTATTAACAGTTATTCCAGAAACACGTGTAGCATTTTGCATTATTATAAAACTATTTCAGCTGCACTCTCAAATTGTATGATTCAACCGCCAAAGAGAGACATATTGTAATTTTAGAAACTTAGGAACACTATATACAATGTATGCAACACGCTGTTACCATGGTTACGGTTTCGGGGATGTTGTGCATCTCGCAAGCAAAACAAATGCTTATGTTGATAGTTTTGTATACAAGACAGACCAGGATGTAAGCTAATGGATAATATCTCAATATAAAATATTGTTGAACAACCTATCAGTAGTTGTAATTTATCAATATATAGTAGTTGAAAGCCGTACAGTGATTTATAATTGCTAATATCTATTGTGTTTTGATTTTTGGTGGATAGTTGTCCTAATGGTAACCATACATTTCTCCTTATTTTTATATTGTATGTTTATATGATATATGTTATTACAACATTTTTGTAAAGAAATCACGAAAGACAGCATATCAAATTAAAAGCATCAGAAACAAATTTAAAATAAAAATACATTTGCAAGAAAAATATCTTAATCAAGTTTAGCTTACATCTTTTACATTTACAATGTCTGCGTTTACAATCACCACGTGCACAACCCGATCGTCTGCAACAGTCATTACAATTCCTGTCTGCCCTCACAGCCTTGTTGTAATTTCTCGACATACAGCCTTTTACAACTCGTCTACATTGATTTCTGGTCATCATAAAACCTGGCTGCCCATTTACGGATATCATTCCTAAAGTATGATAGTAAAGTACATTACACATGTTTGCTTGAGATTAGTGTATCCCCTCTATATTTTATCTCTCTTTCCGAAAAGGCGATTAAATTTGCCACCATTGAGTAAAAAGAGGGAATGTATCGTAAGGACTAACTTTCCAAATTGATGTTAAAGACAGGTCTTGAATCCAATTTTGGTGGATGTAAAAAATAATTGGATGAATGATGTTCATATAATAACATCTTGTGTAAACGGTATCGACTATTTAATTTATAAACAATACACATGTGTCTGATGCATTGAAATGATGTTTTTCCGTAATGAAACGCCAAATTAAGGACAGCACATGCATGAGCTCATTAAAAGTACATCGCATGACTTTGACTGGATTCAGATTGTCCTTGCTCAATTTCGTGAATATGGAAATGCAACACCTTTTGTACTAATTTAAGTGTGGATATGAATTGAAAGAAATATACAGCCTCAAACAATAGAAAAAGTCAAGCCAATTGTTGAAATTTTTTTAACCTTACTTTTTCCACAATATTTTCCATTTTAAGTTTTACTCACCTGTCATTAAAGTTGTTATTTTATTGCGGCAAGTCCGAAAAATGAATGTGATAAGAGAGGCAAAAGACTTGAAAGCAATTCAATAGACAGCGATTAAAGG
>CM034356.1:35427466-35437712 GCA_019925275.1 Mytilus edulis | reverse complement strand
CGTCGTTTAGATTACCTTAGCTGTATTTGGCAAAACTTTTAGGAATTTTGGTCCTCAATGCTTCTAGTCTTTTGTAGACGAAACGCGCGTCTGGCGTATACACTAAATTTAGTCCTTGTATCTATGATGAGTTTATTTAGAGGGGAAGACGTCGATTAGACACAGGACGTCGATATGACTCTTTCATTTTATTGTGCATAAAAAAATTCTAATTCTTCCCCAACACGTTACAGGGACTGGGGCATATTTTAATAATGGTGAACAAAATGTTAAAAGTAAAATCACAGAAATACTGAACTCAGTGGAAAATCAAATCGGAAAGTCCATGATCACATTGCAAAATCAATTGACAAAACACTTAAAAAACGAATGGACAACAACTGTCATGTTCCTGACTTGGTCATATTTACAATGATACGTGAACTGAAACAGATATAATAAAAAAAAAAGTAGTCAAAATATGGGTACAGCAGTCATCATCGTGTTACAATTTTTAAAGAAACATTTTAACAGAACACAAAAGCATCTATCAAATTAAAAACACATTTTATTGCTCCGCGTGTCTGACGTCAGAAAATTTATACGTCACATATATTACATGAGCAATGTGAGCATACAGGGTTAAAAAAATCGAAAGAATGTAAGAATTAATTTCAGAAATAGACCGAGATCTAAAATAGTCAAAAAGTTCTATAGAATTTATAAGAATCCACAAATGGTTCATTCCACTACGCGATTGAATAATTTTGACGTATATGGTTCAACGTATTCTCTAATTTATAGTAGAAATATAACATAATAACATATTATAGAACAATAATATACTGACAGATCTTTTAAAGTACAGAGTCACGTTATAAGATTCAAGAAACACAAAAAGTAGCATATACAAAACACACTAGCAAAAATGAAATATAATACAAACACATTGACGGGATGTATAATTACCGAGCCACGTTACATGGATTTTCACAGAAAACAATCCAACAGTAAAATTAATATTAATAATAGAACAAAGACAAATGAAAGAACAATATTGGTTAACAATAATCAACATAGTCTTGGAACCTTCCGATGAACTTTGTTGGACGAAGAACGAGACATTCTTTGACATACCCCTAGTTAAACAACTGTCTGCTCAGACACTGATGAACACATGCTTCACAAAAGAACAAGTGATCAGTATGCTGAAGTTTTTTGTTGACACTATATTTGTTGAATGTGGAGGTAAAGGTATTTAACAAATTGTCGGCATTCAGATTGTAACAAACTGAACTGTACGCCTTTCCATGCCAATATATCTGTTAATCAATATTAGTCGGATATTCTGCAGACACTTGTCAAAATCAAGAAGATCGAAGAAGCCAGATTGTTCAATTTTACATTCAGATATAATGATGTGTTCTTTTTATTATAAATCCTAACTTTTCTCATTTATTTTATTGATATAACCTCCAGAACTCGAAATTAAAGAAACAACAGACAAGATTTCCTCTGCCTCATTCTTAGACTTATATCTCAAATTTTATATTAGAGGTTATATCAGTACCAGAGTCTATCAAACGAGACGATTTTAATTTTGATATTTTCAATTGGCCGTTTCAGAATCTAAAGGACTATGGGTAATTTCATTGTTCGTACCCCAAAATGAAAATAACGTCACGACATTGGTTGAATTTCCATTGTTTTGGACGTTTTCAACCAATCACGACGTTTCGGTGTACATTTTTGAAAATATTACCCAGAATGCAATAGATTCTGAAACGGCGAATTCCCAAAACATTAGTAGCAATATAGCAAACTATCTTGCATATGGGATATACATGTTCCAAAACTTATTCGGTATCCAAGAGCTAGCAGCTGCAACTAAAGCTTTGTAAAACACACCAGTGTCGGAACAGAAAGTTTAGAAACCAGGGTTATATCATATAATGTCTCAACCTTTTTCTAAAAAATCTATTAGCATATACCAATATATTGTTGATATTCTGTATCAACTTCACAAAAACTACACAATTAAACATTAAAGTATAGGTTCTGAAAATGACTTTGTTTGTTATCTTAACAACGTGTTATATTGTTCTTTAATTCATGTTATTTGTCTATGTAAAGTATTACTTTTACTATTTATCCTTGATTATGTCTAACCTAACTGATGATATTTTTACCACGTCTAAGATAGAGATTTATACATTTATTTCCCGTCCCTGAGGGAGATATGAGGATTTGTTCACCCAAGAAAATTCATATTTCACGAAGGCTTTGCCCGAGGGAAATGTGATTTTTCGAGGGTGCACAAATCTTCATATTTCCGAAGCTAACTTAAGGGACAATTAATGTTTTATTCCACTGCCTATGCTTCGTTTACTAAACTGAACATAATATATTAATTTGTATACGTTTGTTTTCTTATCTGCGTGTTTAAATAGCTAAACACGGCATAAACATTGATAAACAGTACGGATCAAAAGTAAATTAATAGTCTTTTTATTTTAACGCTTAAATAAATTTAAACACAGTAATGGCTTATCTAACGCTTTTTTGATAAAATTACCTTCAAAACGGTATACACATTCACCGCGCGTAACGTCATACAAGAGTATTTTAGGTTTTTGACGTACGTAATACGTAACATACCTGAACATTTCTTTGTTCTCTGTTATCTCCCGTTGACCATTTAAACAAAAATCATATATTTTAACGTACGTAATACGCCTTAACTTGGTTGTTGTAAAATCGTGTTGTCGTCCTTTTTCCATTTAGTTCAAATCTATTTAAAAATAGCGTATTCAACGATCGAGATTTTACACTTGAAATACGAAAAAGCAAACTTTGTTCGCAGGCGACACAGCTATATTTTGAATGAAATGCAGTTAACAATGTTTCCTATTTTCGTACACAAAGAGTTTCTTTTCAACTATTTGTGAATATGGCGTGCCGCGTTCAGAGTGTATAAGGGAATTTTTTTTGAACATATTCATTCTAAGAAGGATAAAGTTGATCAAAGATTAAGGACATTGTACAAGTTCAGTAATGTAGGTACATATATACATATAGGTTGAAGTTTTTTTTCTAATATTTAGGCATATTAAAATACCGGATTATTTTATCATCAGATCACCACAGACATTGTGGGTGTTATTTTACTTTAATGCCATTAACATGAGTAAGGGCTTTTGTTAATATTTGTAAGAGTACTAAACATATTTTTTGGTCTTATTAATAACTTAGCTTTTATCTTTTTTTCAATGAATGATCTGTGTCGTGTGTGCCACAATCTATCAAGAAAACTTTTACCTGGAAAATTCATTATAGCAAGTGAAAAAAAAACATATCGCGTTGTGATAAATTTTCCATGTTTATCCTTCCCTTGAAGGATCAGATTCAAAATTGTCAACAGGTTTGTTACGAACGGACGGACCTACGGACCGAGAGCGCGACTGAAGGTAGCATTGTGTTACTATTACCCTTCGAAGCATCCCTGGTGAAAGGTTATTACTCTAGAAAAAAGAAAGCTGTTGTGGGAAAAGATAAGGTCGGCGTTTCGACAAAAAAAAATCCAAAGGCGATATACGGTATCAAATGGTTCAGAATGGGTTATAATATCTCAACCATTTATGTCAACGAAGCGTGACTTGATGCTAAGATTATTAGACCCTTTAACGACAATCAGCGTATCAACTTAGAAATTGACTGTCGCAGGCAATGTTGTACTGGCTTAGCTGTCAATCAAAACAATACATAACCATAATAGGTGAACCATGCTGAGTAGGGTTTTCGGAAATAGTAATCTTTATATTGTTTTCCTGTTGAATTGCGTTAAATATTGGATCCCAATTAAAGGCATAAGCGACAACCAAAGCTGAATGAATCAGCATATTTGATTCGCTTAAAATTTCTGAAGTTTCAATTTGGGTAGCTATCATACTATCTGCTAAATGATAAAAGAGGACGAAAGATACCAGAGGGACAGTCAACTTCATAGATTGAAAATAAACTGACAACGCCATGGCTTTAAACAAATAGACAAACAGACAAAGAATAGTACAGAAGACACAACACAGAAAACTAAAGACTTAGCAACACAAACCCCACCAAAAACTGTGGTTCTCTCAGGTGCTCTGGAAGGGTAAGAGATCCTTCTCACAATGTGGCAGCCTTCGTGTTGCTTATGTTATTACACATCCGGTAAATAGTTTATTTCGGTAGTTCACATTCGTAAAAGGAGAGGGTATTGTAGATAATCCAGACTACAACAAACATGGATATATCGCAAAACCATGGTTCTAAAGTGGTAGATTACTAACAGGGGCAGATCCAGACATTTCAAAAAGAAGGGTTCCAGAATAAAAGAAGAAAACAATGCTGTCTCCTTTACCGTAATATTCACATATTTTTTTCCAATTTTCGAAAAACAAAAGTAGGATCCAATCACAAACCCCCACTCCTTGTACAGCCACTGAGTAAATTATTTGTAACTTTTTATCTGTAGTACATGGTAAGCTTGCATGGTCTGCAAGGAAACTACCGAGTATTACCAACGATATTTGACTTTCTTGTGATCAACTGAAATTGATGCGCAGAATCCCATAATTGATGACTCTGACCTTTGCCTTTTTTAGTTGGTTTTTAGGTTGATTTTCTTTGCTGAGTGATAAAATTAAAAAAATAATTATAAATAATATATCATTATTGTTCAGTATAACTCTTTTCCTCGATGTGTCTAACAGTTATTGTGTTTCAAGTGATACAATCATGAGATAAACGTTTAAGTCATTCAACATGTTTATTTTAAATTAAACTTGATGCACAACAATGTTTTCGTAGTGTCGACGTAAAACTTGCCACTAGATACCAATAATCAGACAGAAACGGCCAAATCGAACTGAAAAGTCTTAAACATGTTTAATGACTGAGAAACAAAAAAATGTTTAGATTTTTCAGTTTTTAGTCCAATTTTCAGATCACAGTTCGTGCTGTAATGTATATCAGTTGAGTCTGTTAAATTTAAATCTCACGAGTTGGTATAAAGAAATGAAAAGGAATCGTACTTTCTTAATTTACCGCAAGGACTGTAATTTGAAAAATTGACTGAAAAGGTTTTAAATATTGACAATTTTGTCTTGTAAGAACGAAATAAACACAAATCTTGCATGGCCTCATCCTGCAACCGTAGGAACATCTTGTTCTTCATCGAGATCATTTATAAATTCAGCCCTTCTCTTTGCAAGTCCAACACATCATTCAACAATACATGAGAGTTAACCGTTACACTTGTCAACCTGTCGACCTATGCATTTATCGACTTTTCAATATGTCGACCTGTCAATCTGTTAACCTTGAGCCTTTAAACTTGTCAACCTATCGACTTATGCATTTATTGACTTTTCAACATGTCGACCTGTCGACCTGCCAACCTTTACACTTGTCAACCTGTCGACCTATGCAATTATCAACTTTTCAACATGTCGACCTTTCAACATTTCAACCTTAACACTTGTCAACCGGTCAACCTGTCATGCATTTATCAACTTTTCAAGATGTCGACCTGTCAACATGTCAACATTAACACTTGTCAACCTTGTTGACCTTTCTAGTGTAAACATGTCGACCTGTTACTCTGTCAACTTATGTACAAACAGGACTAAACCGATTTACTTCTTAAGTTAAACCGATGGAACTACAGTACCGTTTATCTTATTGACCCGACCCTATGAGGTATAGTCAGATTATAAGTTGAACTCCTTTCTGTCAGTTCGATAGAATGCCAACCATGCAGACTTATTTGTATTCTGGTATAATGAGGTCGATAATTCCCTCAGTCCCAAAGGACGGAAGACAGATAAAAAGAAATGGAAAATATTGACATTCAAATACCAAAAACGTTTGTGGTAAATTATTTTTCTGTAAATGTGTTATTTTTTATTTCTGGTACACATTTTACTTTCGTCCATTGTTTTTGATAAGGATGAAACCTTTTTATTTTTAGGGGAGGGACGCAAGGATAAACTTTGTAGGCGGCGAAATTTTGATTGAGCTTATTTTTTTGAGCTTATAATTTTTTCTATATTCCAGTCATCTTGCAATTGTTTTGCGGTTATTTTTTGGTCCTGCATTTCGATTTTATAAATACTCTTCCAAACTTGGTTTGATCATAAGTTTGAGGGTCCTTCCTATTTTCAAATTTGATCTAGCCCTCTCCCAAATAGATAAGATTGTATAAAAAAGAACCTTATGTTTAGCGCATAAATATAGGAAAACCATACATTGTCTCGAAATATTAATGCTTAGAAACAGCCTCGCTTTCTACCTGATTCTAAGCCTTGTAGAAATAACATTGATATTTCGAGACAATGTATAGTTATTCTGTGTTTTATTTGTAATTAATTCATCGATCATTTAGATTTTTTTATGGGGGAGGGGGGAAGAGACTCTGTCTGACGTGGAAATTTTGTTTTGAAAATTATCTAATGGGAAAAATATCTTCATTTTAAATTCCAAGCACCTACCCCCTATTTCCCCACCCCAACCCATAAAAAAATCGAATGGTCCATGCATGTTACATAAATGTTATTTTAGAATTAAAACAATATTATACCTATCCGACTGAAATCTGAAATACAGAACCGGCGAAGGGAGACAACCCCAATTTATATTATGTCATATAAGTCCGTAAAATTGTTAGCCTAAGTTTCTTGCGTTCACGTACGTAAGTTTCGTTTGAAACGTAAAATTCTCTACTACGAGGTCCCGATGTTCAGAGGGGAATATGATTCTCAGAGGGGAATATGAAGTTTTGTTCGACGTCACGTGTGATAGCTTCAACCAATCAAATGTTGATTTCACCATTAAAATCAAAATGCAGTGGAATAAAAACGTCTATTGTGGTTTAATTTGACCTATTTCAGAATATGACTGGTTTATTGAGAGTGAATTTACATTGCACAAACACGCGTCTTGGTACTTTGTCTATGCAACATTGATGTATTTATTATCAATGCTTTTGTTGAATAATGTGTTACGTCGTATCGTTTATTGTCCATTTAATTATATAATTGCCCTTCAATACCAACATTATAATATTCCTGATTATGACTTTTATACTAAGTATGAATTTGTATTGCTGAGCGGCGTGATTTCGTGTTTTGTAAATCTAAATTCATCTATTTGTTTTGTCATTTTTTGTTATGGTTTCGGTTGGTTAATCTGTTATGTCTTATCGTTTATAGTCCAAATAATTTTATGATTGTCTTTCCATACCATCCTTACCATGAAAATTGTTTGGTTTTGGACCAATTTGGTGAAAAATAGTTGTGTAGAATTTGAGATTGCATGTTGTTACGTAAGAGTGTCGGTGAGTTCTTTATAATACACTGTAGTGTGTGTCGTTGATGAAATTTGTTCGTTATTGCAGAATGGGTCGACTACTATACTATTTGTTTGTGCGTTTTTCTGTTATGAATGTTCTTCATCCATGAGGGTTTGTGCTGTATTTCTGTCACGTAGTGTTGTAATTTTAGCGATAGCTTTAACGTTGTCATAAAGCGAGAGGAATGGCTAGCCATCAAATCAGTTCAATCCAGTTTTGGTCAAGGTTGTGACCTATGAAGGTAGAGTCCAATCAAGTTGAAAATCAGAACACATGTTCGCTATGATATGATTTTTTCTTATTTTGATGCCAAATTAGTTTCGACCTATATTTAGCGGTCCTTTGAACAAAGAAAATGATAGTGCAAGAAGAGCACCCGTATTGACCCACACTTTTATTGTCTTTCGTTTTTGCTAATGTGGTTTGTCTATAATATAGTACGCCTTTTTGTTTTTCTTTGTTGACATATGTAGATAAAGGCAGATGTGGTGTGAGTGCCAATGAGACAACTCTCCATCCAAATAACAATTTAAAAAAGTAAACCATTATAGGTTAAAGTACGGCCTTCAACACGGAGCCTTGGCTCACACCGAACAACAAGCTATAAAGGGCCCCAAAATTACTAGTATAAAACCATTCAAACGGGAAAACCAACGGTCTAATCTATATCAACAAAACGAGAAACGAGAAACACGTATATATTACATAAACAAACGACAACTACTGTACATCAGATTCCTGACTTAGGACAGGTGCAAACATTTGCAGCGGGATTAAACGTTTTAATGGATCCAAACCTTCTCCCTTTTTCTGAAACAATAGCATAACATCACAACATAGAAAAACATACGATAAAATATCAATTGGCAGACTTAACTCAATCAAAAAACGTATGATTACACAATGTTTGTTTTTACATTGATGAAGATTCAAACACAATGATGACTGTTGTACGCCTAAGTTTACATGTATACCTATTATGTCTGTTTGTTTGGCAAAGTTGGCTTTAGATGAATTTGGCTATTTATTTAAGGTATTTTTGACAGCTCTTCAACGGTTTCGGTACTTACACATCTTCGGATTTTCTCTGTTTCTGTCTTCGTGCCAATGTGTTCTTTTGGTCACTATTATGTTGACATGACAAGGCATTAACATGATTAATGCACCCCGCTGTCGTGTATATTACTTTGGTGTTCCTGTCTTGGGGTGAAAAACGGACACAAGAGGTTTTTGAAGTGTTGTGTTAATTTTTTTTACCCTTGTATGTATAGTTTACTTAATTTGTACTTTATTGAGAAAGCGTATACTACATATGACATGCATTTATCAACTACAAAACCTTTTCTATCGGCGTCTTTGGCAATATACAATCAACTACAAAAAATATCATTGTTGGCGTCAATGTCAAACGTACTATCTGCTACAAACTCTTTTGTTAGCGTATTTCTTATAGTTTTTTGTGTTTCTTTTTAATATTTAGTCATTTGTGAACGTTGTATGTCTGCGATTTATTTCTACACAATTTTGGCTGTGGCCGAATTATTGTCACATCAATTTAAAATAAATCCCGTTTGAAAAGAAAATACAAATTTAGTTATATTTTAATTTGCTGATGACAAAATCGATATTAGTGCCAATGTAAATTATATTCAAAGATCTAAATCATTGGTAAGATAACCCTTACTAATAAGTTTGTTAAAAGGTTTGATGAGTTTACAAGGACCATATATTGATTTCCGCGCTTTCAGTATATTTACCCGTAAAACTTAAAATATGAAATACCATTTTTAATAAGTTTTCTAAGATCAGTTTTGGAAAAATGTTCTTGTTCATATACCCTACATGTATACCTATTTGTAGGAATTTTAAATGACAGTTTTTTATTAAGTAAAAAAAATATATAATTTTCCGTGGGGTGCTCTAAAAAAAAAATTTGTTTTTAAACTTCAGAAAGCAAAAACATTCTAATAGGAAACCGATTAGTCGAGTATCATTTTGGTAATCGATAATCGGAACTACCGAGCGATAAAAGTACTCGTTGACATCCCTTAATTTTAGACATTTCCATAAAATTTCTGTTTATTTGACATTTATAAATTACATAAATTCGCTATTGAACAATATCGCTATTTCTTATAACATTAACGTTTGGGAGCTATGATGAAACATTCTCAGATGGCTGCTTTTTATCCTCTTCAACCTGAAAAAGACAAAAATGTAAATAATTACACATGATATTAAATTTAAGGTCAGTTTAAACTGGTATGTCAATTGTGCTTAACCTAGTTAGGGAAGCAAGTCTATTCGTTAAAGTTTACCATAAAGTCTTTGGTTGCTTCATCATAGCTCCAAAACGTTAATGTAATAAGAAATAGTAATTGTAAATGTAATTTATTCCAGAAACAAGAGTTTCGTTTTCTTTAAGTATAAAATCATAAGAAATCAAGTCTAAGTTGTATGATTGACCCGCGACATAGAGATGTATTGTATTAAAAGATACTAAGGAAAACAATTTACTGTTTTATACAACACGCTGTTACGCATGTTACAGTTTCTGAAATGTTCTGCATCTCGCAAATAAAATAATAACAAAAATAGACGAATATGTTGGCAGTACTGTATGCAAGACTTTCTTGAAAAATTTGTGAACGAACACTACTTGTGGGATAAAAATAATGAGAAAAGATAAATATGTTAGTTAATGAATGTTCCTAGTGTTTTTATTGCTGGCTCGGAGCATATTACACATTTGGTTTTATGGTTCCCCCTGTAAAATATTCAGTATGTCTGCGAAAAATACAATTGTCAAAGTTATCAGATAAGGGTCGGATACCAGTCTAACCACATAATAAAGTCATTCATGTTTATTGATTGATC
>CM034356.1:35404298-35427366 GCA_019925275.1 Mytilus edulis | reverse complement strand
ACCAGTCGAACCACACAATAAATGTCATTTATGTTTATTAATTGATAAAGGAAAATGCTTATTTTAACTTTTGTCTTGAAAATTGCATAAGAAGATAATAATGATAGACAACATACTAAATCAAAAGCGTTTAAATAAACAAACCACGCTTCTAAATATCTAAATAATGTTTAACTTACATCCTTTACATTTACAATGTTTGCCTTTGCAATCACCACGTGCACAACCAGATCGTCTGCAACAGTCATTACAATTCTTGTCCGCTTGCACTACCTTGTTGTAATTTTTGGACATGCAACCTTTTACAACTAGTTTGCATTGATCATCGGTCATGAAAACTGACTGTCCATTTACGGATACCATTCCTAAAATATACAATGCGCGTAGGGATTAATTTTAAACTTAGAAATGTTATACTCCCCAGTATGTTCTATTTGACCGGGTGCAATTTGGTGGTGTTACATCTATCAAAGTCTTCTCGAATTATTTTTTAAAGAATTCCGCTCAAACTGGTCCTGGGGTCAGTCTTAAACTTGCAAAATTTGTCAGTTGTGAAGGCTTCATTGATACTTTCAAATAAAGAACAACATAAAAAGTGTTATTCCTTTGCTTTTTTTTCGATTTTTGTTGCTGTGCATGTACTGATTTTTGTTGTACCCTTGGTCAAAGAAAACAAAATCATGCAGAGTATCTAATCAAGCAGTCTGAACTTTCATTTAGAACTATAAACCCAAATATAAAACCGAAATCAAGTCAAACACAATAATAGGTATTTACCTGGAGTGCTAATTTTAAAATGTTTGGTCAAACCTAAACATTGACACTGGCATCTTTTATAAAATATATATAAACAATTGAACGCACCATAGACAAACATATGTATTTTAAACATATTGGTACACAATCATCCATCTACTAGTACAATGGAACTAGCAAAGATGTAATGACAAGGATCAGCAAAGAACTGCTTTCTGACGACTTCGACCTATGTAGAATGCAACATCACTCGCTAGGACCACAAAAATCAAACTTTACAACGGCAATGTAAAATTAGATTTACTCTTTGAAGCCAAGTATAAAATAAGTAAACTTACCAACAAGACACACGAACAATAGGATTATAGCAAGTCCACTCTTCATTTTTCTTATTCTATAATATATAATGTTTTGTAGTTATAGTCCATATTATGCAAGTGGTTTTTATATCATTAGTTTGGGTTTTTTTCTGTCTTTTCAGGCTATAATCAATTAAATTAATAAATCAATATAAATAATCGATAAAATCTGGACATAGGGTATATGAATATGAAATTAGCTGTGTGAAAAAGAAACCATTCTAATCTAAATTTGAAAAAAAAAATGTCTTTATTTTGCAATTGAATACCTAAAAAATCATCTACATCTCTTGCCTTCCAAAAAAAGAAATTCATGGTAGATCCCAATACAATAAATCACCGTCACTGCACAGACCTGAAGTATTTTTGTTTATTTTATAACAAAACAAAACGAAAACGTGGAAGCATTTAAATAAATTTGATAAAAAAAAACACCTTAATAAAAACACATTTTGATTATATAGTCAAGTTAAAAATTGGTTCAAAAATTATGACTTCATAAGAGGCGTCACAGAAAAAAATCAAAGTAGTCTCTGAGCATGTTTAAAACGTCATATACTTAGTAAATACCTATGTTGTATTATCATATACTTAGTACATACATGTACCTATGGTGTACTATCATATACTTAGTACATATCTATGTTTTACTATTTTATACCTAGTATATACCTCTGTTATTCTATCCTATAGTTAGTACATATCTATGTTATACTATCCTATAGTTAGCACATACATGTACCTATGTTATACTATTTTATATTTAGTACTTACCTCTGTTAGTCTCCTATAAACTGTTTAATATACCTGTTCGTTATTCTTCTGTCTTTATATACATGTTCTAGTTCCATTGTCAACATGTTACATTTAATATGAGCACAGATGTCTGTATTCCTTGGGCATTGCATACGATAATTAGTCAGTTTGATAGTCCATTATGTATGAAACTGTCCCTTTGTTAATAAAACAAAATTTTGTCCATTGCAGACTAACAGGGCAGTAATACAAGGTCATTATCAATAAACAGAACTGCTATGATAAATAGCGCTATCATGAAAAAAATCATAATGCCATTATGAACAAAAACAGTGCCTTTATGAAGAAAAAACAGTGCCAATATGAAAATAACCGGCGTCGTTATGAAAATAAGGGCTATTATGATTTTTCTGTTGTTATCACTTCAAAATATATTTCGGGGGAAAGAGACATGAAGAAATTGAGAATTCTCAAAAATCATGATATTATTTGACCTGGTTGTCAAAATTATAATTGCATTGCATTACTCATTTCATGATGTGTATCAATTTATTTAATTTTAATTCTTAAAAATCCAGAAAGAAATCTTGTATTTTGTAAACCAAACATTGCTGTAAATAGGACAACAATTAAGCTATACAGTATTTACATTTACATGTTATTCCATAACAGCACTTTTAAAGTTCTTTTTGATATTGCATTTGTTAATATTATATATATATACAATTTTTCCATAAAAATAATGATTTGACTTTGTTAGATATTACACATTGACAGTTAGGTTAGTAAGAGTAGTAAGACATGGGTATTTTTAAATTGACATTTATTTGTCCTGGTCAGTTATAATGACTACAGGTGCATTAATGTCCGTCGGCGTTGTCTCATGCTTTGCTGGAATACTTGACCAGTATAGCAGACCATGGACATATAAAAAGATAAGTATGATAATTACTTCTTAGCAGTAAGACAAGATTATTTGTCCATCATTCAAATATTAGAAATAACCTGTGTTTTAAAATTAAAATAAGTCATATTCCTCTTAGCCGTATCTCTTTAAATAAAGGCAACAGTAGTATACCGCTATTCAAAACTCGTAAATCGATTGGAAAAAACACCATCGGGATAACAAACTAAAACTGAGGGAAACGCATCAAAATATAAGAGGAGAACAACGACACATTAAAATGTAACACACAGAGAAACGGACTAAGCATCAGACAAAATCCGATGAGAATAACAAATATAACATCAAAACCAAATACATGAATTTGGAATAGTAAAGTACCGTAACACGTATTATAGTAATATGAATTCACACTCAAATATAAGAGAAACAAACGACACAACGGAAACACAACGTTAAAATGTAACACACACAGAAACGAACTATAATATAACAATGGCCATATTCCTGACTTGGTACAGGATTTGTTTAAAAGAAAAAAATGATGGGTTGAACCTGGTTTTGTGGCATGCCAAACCTCCCGCTCTAATGGCAATGTTAAATATAACATTAAAATGACATCATAACATTACAGGACTAAAATAAAAATAAATAAGAGAACATATTAGACAAAGAAACACACGAATAATAGCTAACAAAAGGCATCAGGTTTAAAATTCAATACGCCAGAAGCGCGCCTCGTCCACACAAGACCTACCAGTTACGCCCAGATACAAAAGTTCGAAAGTCAAAACAAGCACAACGTTATACAGCACTGAGGATCAAAAGTTCAAAAAGGTTGTGCCAAATACGGCTAGGGTTTTCGGCTTGGGATAAGAACATCCTTATTATTTAGAACAATTTATGCTTTTGCAAACAGTAAATTTTATAAAATGACTATGTAAAAGATATAGTTACATGATAAAACTGAAGAATTAACTAATTACCCGGATACATTACACAAACCCACACAAAAAAATAGACACACCCGACATAGTTAAGGCCTCAACGCAAAAAGTTAAAAAAAAAAAATTAAAAAAAATGACGTCACATACGAAGTGGTAAAAAGGCACAAAAAATGATGTCACATTTGAAATTCTAAAACAGCACACAAAAAGTGACGTCACATTTGAATGACTAAAACTATTTCTCAAAAATAAGATAGAATTGGGATTGATTTAAGCTTATAATTGAACTAAATATTGATATTACATTTAATAACAATGAAAATTGCAATTCTTACTAATAGCAAACTGAGGTAGCAATTAACCTTATAATATAGCTATGTCCAGTTTGTTTTGAATCTAACTGCAAACGTAAAACATCATACAATTCGTAAAAGATTAATTGTCCATCATTCAAATATTAGAAATAATCTGGGGTTTTAAATTCAAATTAGTCATATTCCTCTTAGCCGTATCTCTTTAAATTTGTCAAGCCTAATTTTCACAATTTACCAGCCAGACAGAAAGAAAAGCACACTTCATTCTGAAATTTACTCAAAGGATTCACAATTTTTTCACAAAGGAAATATGGATGGACAGCTGCAAAAATTCTGCAGTTTTCTTTATTGTCATGACATGGGGCACACATGATGGAGTAGCTATGACGTTATAACATTAAAAAGAGTTGCGTTTTTTATGTATATTTTTTATCCTGTGCACTTAAAAAAATGGGCAATTTGATATAGTTTTTGAAAGCTTTATTATTTTGGGACCAAATATTCAGATAATGCTTATTCTATTATGAAGAAGCAAATGTTGAATCTATGTACAAATTTGAAACATTAGGAATTTTGTTTAATATAAATGCAATTCAAACGTTTGCTGATTAAGTAATCTTAAAACTTGTATTTTACTTGGCACCGTTTCCTAATTCTACTTATGACAGTCATAATGTTCATAAGTTCAGCGTCCGTGAGATGGTTAGTATGATAAAACTGACACGTATTTTTCAGTTTGCCGACATGGATAGTATGGTGCATATTGCTACTTAAAATTCAGATCTCAATGTAAAGTTACTTACTCTATCCAGGAAATACGAAAAACAAAATAAAAAATTGTTTACGTTGCTAGGCGAAAATGTGCTTAACACAGAACTACATCGCCGGTTATATTAATTAAGCATTAAGAGGGAACTGCATGCTTTAATTATTATATCTGTTCCGGACCATATGAGTATTTGGAACATACGCGTATGTTCACGACCATATGCGTATACTCATATGGCCAGAACATATGAGTATAATACACGTTTGGCTATTAACGGGTCGGACCATATGAGTATTTGGACCATATAATGATATATATGTATTTTTTAAAAATTATATTTTAAAAGTTTCAATAATAAAAAAAAAACTCTATCTAAAAAAAACAATGATGTTTTAATACATGACAATGTATTATTTTTATAATATTCAAATACTACGTAAAAAATAAATATTAATGCCATAGTTAGTTTTCATCGCTAATTACATTCTTGCATGTAGGCTTGGGGTGCCATTTACTTCTAGCGGTATCATAGCTTTTTTGCATTTGCAAGTCTTTGTTGTGCACGATCCATTCATTTAATACACCTTTTGTATGCGAGTGGAAAGCTAGTCTTTTTGTAGCTGCGTACAGTGATACCGAGGTCTAGGAACGTCACACACGCTGTTCCTACAACCCTATGATTTAAAACAGAATCTTCGAAATATCATCCGAAAAACAAAATCAAATGTTAACAAACACTAACCCCTATAAAACTAATTCATTATATGTTTTCCTTTATGTTCTTATAGCTCTTTGTCATATGCTTAGTAATATCTAGTATATTTGAGAATTAATACAACAAAGCTATGTGAAAAAAAACGAATGTCCAACGTTACATTTTTAAACAACTGTTTTATCTCTTATGTATAGTGATCCAATTTCTTATTCTCTGATCTTCCCGAAACTTGGCAGAAGCAACGAAGTGTGTCCGTTCTCAGTTAAATTAAAGCCGTTCTTTTGTCGAATTTCGTTGACTCGGCGGCAGCATATTAAGCCGGAATAAAAAAAATGTCCAATGACGTTTTTCGTTGACTTAACGGCTGAAAGGTAGTTTTATAAGTAGACATAGCTAAAAATGTCTAAAAAATGTGAGATAATTATAACATCTACCGAAAGAACAAACACTTGCCTCATTGTTCGTGAGTTCAAAAATTATAGATTCTATAAAACCATCTCTACACAGTCGTTTTTCAAGCGGTAGCCATTTTGTCCAAGTTGATATTTCATTTGTCCAAGGCATACATGTCAACCTCTGACAATGGGAAATCATGTCATGACATGACATGACATGTTAAAAAGCGTGTGAAAACGCGTGACGTAGATGCGGACTTTTTAATATGAATGTGGTAATGTTCGTAATTTCACATGCAAATTTGTTAATATACAAAAAACAATATATATACTACTGTGAACTTTTATTGTATTAAACAGTGGTCTTTTATGTTGTTTTTAAAGCACGACCACTAGGCACATATTCAAAACAACTGCCAGTTTCAAGTTTAGTTACATTTATTTGATAACAGCATACAACAATGTACAATATAAATGAAACATAGTCAAGTTCTGATCAGAATTCAGTGTCAATATTTCTTTATAATTGCAAATGCTCTCCCACAGTAGGAATTGATATTTGAAAAAATGTCATTATGTTGTTTTTTTGGCAATGTAAAATGTCATCTATTATCTCTGCCATTGCTCCCATTGCTATTGCATGGTCAAAACTGGATAGTTCATCAGAAGATAGCTGGTACTATGAGAGCTGATCCAACAGTTCTGTGATATTTTCATCCCCATGGCCTGTAGAATCTGTTGGCTATATTTGAAACTGAAATTAAAAAAGAAAAATGTTTTATAAATTTGATTTCCATTAAATACACATGTTATTTCTCCTCTAACATGTGTTGTTTTATATCATTGCAACAAAGAATGCACAATACGTTACTCCTCACTCGATCATCACAACTCGAACTGCAAAAATTTATAATTTATAAACATTGAATCTTGGTACGTACACATCGTTTTGAATTAACAATCGGCGCTTTAGACGACGGTACCGGCCTGAAAGCGACCTCTTTCTGTGCACATTTCCGCTATAAATTGAATTTGAAAGAAAGTAACAAAATCGTTAAAACTAACCACAAACTACTTGCCTTTTACTGTTTGTCCATATACAAAAATAAACAACAATTCCTTCGAAGTTTTCGGTATTTATCGCCGAATAAGGAAAAAATCCGAGAAAAGCGATATCACTAACGACCACAAAGTGAAAAGAACGAAATTGCGTGTAATTACGTGTAAAGTGTTGAAAAGCGTGTACACGCCATGTGACAAAATCCTCGCGTGTAAACCGTTGAAAAAGCGTGTATTACACGCGAATATCATGTCACTTAACATGTATGATCCAAGCAATTAATGCGAGTTTTTACCTGATATTTCAATAAGTAATTTATAATTTACCAAAACAACAGTTAGATACACGAAAAGTACATAAAGTCTAGATTCTCTTTTTATTAACTGCATGTTTTGGTCTTACAGGAATAAAATGCTACGAAACATTACAAAACGGTAGCCATTTTGTCCAAACGTCGAAAAATCCAAACAACGCTTTGTTTCGACGTTACATGTGCAAAATTTGTTCCATTGTATATTCCTGATACTTAAAACGAATCGCGTGGTGAAATTGAAAAACAAAATGCTGGTTGTCGAAAAAAAACCACGGTACATGTTGTGCATGAAACGGAGGTAAGTGAAAGACTTATCGGAAACAGCGACAAAAACAGTTTTATTGAATTAATGCAACCCGTATTATACAGACGATTTAGGAAAAGATAGGTACATTTTAAAAGCAAGCAACTTCAAATGACTGGGAAAAAAAATTTCAAGATCGGGTTATTATAATAAAAGTAGTTTTATTTAATGGTTGTATTTCAACAAGTCATTTGTATTAGAATTGAATCAAGAGATGAAAAATTTACAATGACAGATGATATGCACCATGCAATTTTAGCAGCTTGCGATTAAAGTTTTGTTATAATTCATTCATTCAAAACCGTATACTTCTGTCCCATTTTTCCTTCCTTCAAGTTCATTACTTACGACAATACAACATTTAAGGTGAATTAAGGGTAAAAATTATTTAATCGATTTCCACAACTTGCGGTAAATAAATTCATGGTAAATAGACATCACAAAATTAATTAGATACAGATTTAGAATCAACCAACTACATAAAAAAAAAACAAATGAAACTTACAAATTGAATAAATGTACGTCAAAAGTTTCAGAAAACTCTCTTTGACGACGTCGTGTTGTAGGAACATCGTGCGCAACGTTAGGGCCATTCCGATATGTCTACGGTGTTTTTAAGAAGCTCTAGATTTCAAATATCTTAAAATGACTGCAATACACCATATTCACAAGACAACTAACAAATCAGTAATGACCATCGGTAATGACCATCGGTATAAAATTTGTTTATTATAGTTTTTACAAGTAAGTAAAATTAACTATTTGAAACTTCTATTTTTTTTATTTAGCTAATTTTTTTTTATAATATAATTATGAAAATAACCTATATGGTAGCGTCTTTTTAAAAAAAAAAAAAAGGTCATACCATATGAAGAGTTTAGAAGTATTAAAAATAAACTGTAAAAGTTTTAATTATCCCGACCATATGAGTATATACCCATATGGTCATGACCATACGCGTATGGTCCAACTACTCATATGGTCCGGAACATATATATTTTTAATTTGAATCGTCCATATATGACATATTTAAATTATGTATGGAAATATGCCTTTAGCATAAATGCTATTTCCATGTTATTGTCCAAACACCCAATAATAATTAGTATGCTGTCATTCAGGTGACCGTTGGCTACCTTTAATATTCAATAAATAAAATTAGGAAGAGGTGACAGCATGAAAATAATATAACTGTATTAGCAATTACCGATTTAAACAAAAAGGCATGTATAATCACTTCAATGTTATTTGTTTGGGGTCTGAAAAACATGTAAACCAACAATGTTGTTTTAATCACAGTGTTCTTTTCTTTGAATTTGGAAACTTTCTTTGTTTTTGGCACTTAAAATAGTGGATTTAGTTATGTTCCGTAACTTGACAGTTAAAACAATATGCTTGTTGACTTTTTACTTGGCTGTTGGAACAATGATTTGTATTGATGTTTTTCTTGACATTTGGAACATAATATTTACTTTTCGTAAATGGATCACTGCATTTATTTATGTTATCAATTAATCTTTTCGGAAATCATTTTCAATTTGTTTACCCATTTGTGCAGTATTTATGCACATGATGCAGTTGGCCATCGGGGGAATCCCTGTGTTTCCTTTGTAAAAACAGTTTGTGCAGGAAAACAGCCACACAATAAATCGCTGTTTCTTAAATGTGCACACACTTGCCAAACCCAGTTGATGTGAAACATGGAAAATATAAACATTACAAAAAACAAATTTCGTCATGGTTTATTGGCGATGTAACTCTGAATTCTGAAATGTCGACATTTGTATACTGTGGGAAGATATACATAACTTTTGTGTTCCAAAAAAAAACACAAGCAGTTTCTTTTCAATCATTATGAATAACATCTTTATATAACTGATTAACATAATTGATTTGAGAAAGAAAAAAACACACGTTTTTTTTTGCTATTTATTTACTTTAATACATCTTTCCCCAATATGTCACAGTTAACGTCCATTAAAGTACAATTGTACGTTTTAACGTCATAACATCCCATGGTACTGTATCGTATATTGATATGCCATTACTGAAAAAAAAAATCTCTCTGACCCAAAACAAAATTTAGAAATGAATGGTCGGTGCCTTTTTGGTATGGTCTTTTTCTGGTGCATTTCTTCCTTTCTTGATGGTGAATTTTGAAGGAAAAAAAACATCACGGAAACGATTAAAAACAGACAGGACTTTGGGGGAAATTAATTTGAATTGCATAGGTCATTTACTTGTTGATGGATGCACAACATAGTTTTGTCGTGTATCTGTCCAGCAGTCGTGTGTAATGCCCAAGGATTACAGGCATCTGTGGTCATGTTTTAAAAATGTATCATATTGATAATGGGAATAGAACATGTATATAAAGACAGAGGAATGACAAAAGAAGAATACCAAACGGTGTATATGAGACTAACAGAGGTAAGTACTAAGTATATGATAGTACACCATACGTATGTACTAAGTACATGATAGTGTAAAATAAGTATGTACTAAGTATATGATAGTTTAAAATGATAGAAATTTTTCTTAAACGTAATACTAAACTTGACCAAGGGTATTTAAAAGCTGTTTTATTAAATTTTGTTTTAATCAAAGTTATATTAATGCATTGGATTCCATGTTTTCGTTTTGTGTTTTTATATAAATCAAACAATATTACAGGCCAAGATGGCTAATTTATTCTGTGGGTAACTAGTTTAAGAAAGAAGATCTTTTTTTCGGGAGAGGGTAAGATATAGACGATTTATTGAGGGAATGAAAAGATTTGTATTTATCATTTTATTTTTACCTAGTAGATTAGGACATTGTTACTTTTTTCTCATAGCTTGGTTCAGGTACCCTGCGTCATGTTCATGATAACTACATTGCCTTATTTAGTTATTTTATACCGAACTAAAAACATACAGAAAAAAATCGAATAAAAATCAAATGCATAATATTAACTATACCTACCAAATTTAATTATGTTTTACAGAATAAGAAAAATGAAGAGTGGACTTGCTATAATCCTATTGTTCGTGTGTCTTGTTGGTAAGTGTATTTGCCATATATATTCAGTTCTGAAAATATCCCAATATAGATTATATATAAAAAAAAAAAAAAAGAAGATGTTACATATGATTGCCAATGAGTCAACTCTCCACAAGAGACCAAATTAACAACTATAGGTCACCATATGGTCTTCAACAATGAGGAAAGCCCATACCGCATAGTCAGCTATAAAAGGCCCCCGACTTAACAATGTAAAACAATTCAAACAAGAAAACTAACGGCCTAATTTTATGTACAAAAATGAACGAAAGGCAAATATTTAACACATAAACAAACGAAAACCACTGAATTAAAGGATCCTGACATGGGACAGGCACATACATACAGAATGTGGAGGGTTAAGCATGTTAGCGGGATCCCAACCCTCCCCTTAACCAGCTGAGACAGCAGTGTAACAGTACAACATCAGTTCCCTCTGGTGTCTTTCGAACCTCTTTTTTAAAGACTTAGCAACACAAACCCCACCAAAAACTCGGTTTACTTCCCCTTTAATCCATGATTGCCTTTTCAGGAAATAAGATAAAAATAAAGGGGATACTTTCTAGAAAACAAATCTAATGTATTATACTTATATACTTTAGGAATGGTATCCGTAAATGCACAGTCAGTTTTTATGACCAGAAATCAATGTAAACGAGTTGTTAAAGGCTGCAAGTCGAGGCATTACAACAAGGTTGTGAGAGCAGACATGAATTGTAATGACTGTTGCAGACGATCGGGTTGTGCACGTGGTGATTGTAAACGCAAACATTGTGAATGTAAAAGATGTAAGCTAAACATTATTTAGATTTTTTTCTGCGAATGTATTTTTTTAAATTTTTATCTAATACTTTTAATTTGATATGCTGTCTATCGTGATTTCTAGACACAAATATAACATACAATATAAAAATAATGAGATGTGGTATGATTGCATTTAGACAACTATGCTCTCTCACTGTCGATTAATCAGAAACTAAAAGCTAAACAAAAAACGGTCAAAGTTCAGTTTTCTTTTTCATTGTTAAGTAAAGTAATGCACACATGTTGTAGACAGCTATTACTCTGTAAATTGTAACTAACACGCAATACTATGTAGAATTATAAAAAGTTTGCCAATGAAATCCCCTGGTTTTATTGGTAATTAACCATACAGGGCAGAACCTTAATGCCATTGTTGTAACATTAAGGGGATTTGTTAACAACTATTATAGTGAAATAAAGTATCTGAAGTTGAAAAACAAAAACAAAAAAGCATTTAGACAACTATCTACCAAAAATCAGAAGACAATATATATATATAAGCAATCATAAATCGCTGTTCATCTTTCAACTACTATGTATTGATAAATTACAACTGATAGTTTTTTCAACAATATCTTAGAACATCCCTGTCCTTTTGGTATCTTTCGTCCCTCTTTTATATTGCTATTTTTCATTAGCTTACACTGATATCCTTGTCTTTCGTGTATACAAAACTGTCAACATTTACATCTGGCATTTGTTATGCTTGCAAGAAAAATGAAAGCATATCACAGTTATAATAAAATTTGACCGAGAGACTTGTTACCCTGAATAGTTTTAACACAGTTACAGAGTTTACACTATAAAAATCACAATTAATATCATGTGTCTTTATTTTCAATTTGTCTTTTTTCAGGTTAGAGAGAATACAGAATCGTCACATGTAACTGATTTACAATTTTCTGTTCCTGTATTACCTAAATATATGCTGAATTATTATTATATATGACACATTCTTTGCCAAGATTCAATAAAAAATTAACGCATTTCAATTCCCATCACTTGTTTATCATGTGTTTTGACAAACTCCCCGGCAGTTCCAGTTCCGATCCGCATACGGGTCCGAATACTACTCTACACTAATGGTAGTCTCGATTACCCAGACGCTTGAATTTTACAAACACTAATGGAGTAAAGAAAAATAGTTCCTGAACGGAAACGATCACTGTCCGGAGTTTGGTGTTTTGATTATATAAATCTGGGTTTCTTGTTCTTGTGTTTCGAAACGAGCAAGTCCATTGTGTTGATCTGATATACCTACCAGGATAAAAAATATGTACACAAGACGCGCGTATCGTTTTAAAAAAAGACTCATCAGTGATTGTTATTGTAAAAAAGTTCAAAACAATGTGCATTGTCAAAGTAAAATAGATATAGGAAGATGTGGTATGAGTGCCAATGAGACAACTCTCCATCCAAATAACAATTTATAAAAGTAAACCATTATAGTTCATATATGCAATCAAAAATGTGCATTGCCAAAATATTAGAAGTTCATGTATGCAATCTTTTCAGATAGACCCAACAATGATTCAATAATTAACTTATATGTATGTACCTGATCTACATTTTCGAAATTTAAAGTACCATTAAAATGTACTAAATTTGTATAAAATTCGATAAAAAGAATCGAGGGGAAACCATCGTACAATTGAAACATTCAAGTCTGAATTCACACTGCTCATGAAAATTTCACAGCATGCCAAATTCAAACTGACAAAATAAATCATAAATGAATACGCCATTCCAACTGTTAAGATAAAAATAATGAAAAAATACGCAGTTTGAATTGAGAAGACATTGAAAATTCACATATGCACTGTTCCTAGTGCCAAAATGAAGAGAGAAAAAAATAAACATGATATTGTGTTCCGTCAACATAAAGAACATCGGTACACACAATGTTCTAAATAAATGCTCATAGACTGTAGTACACTGTTAAAGAGAAAATATCATTGCTTACCTAGTTCTATTTTGAAAAACCTTTCGAAATTTTTGGGGCGAAATGGTCTATATGTGTTCCGTCAACATAAAGAACATCGGTACATACAATGTTCCAAATAAATGGTCATAGACTGTAGTACACTGTTAAAGAGAAAATCTCATTGCTTACCTAATTCTATTTTGCAAAACCTTTCGAAATTTTTGGGGCAAAATGGTCTATATGTGTTCCGTCAACATAAAGAACATCGGTACATACAATGTTCCAAATAAATGCTCATAGACTGTAGTACACTGTTAAAGAGAAAATCTCAGTGCTTACCTAGTTCTATTTTGCAAAACCTTTCGAAATTTTGGGGGCAAAATGGTCTATACTTCTAACTGCATTTTGCATTTAAAAAAGTTTTGATTCTAGCGTGAAGAAAAAGCACGTCTTGGGTGCAAAATATAAATGAGTGTCTAAACAAAGAATATATTACTTCCGATTTTTCTGGCAATTGGGAATGTGATCGTCAATGCTAATTAAATATGTACTTCATTGAACCTTTTCTCATTCAATAAAATTGAATATAGGCTTAAGAAGTCACGATGAATTTCTCATTTTCCACAAATCATAGACCTGCAAAATAAATAATACCAATTGTTATATTCGTGGCATTAACACGGTGGGTAAGGTTGTCCTGCGAGAGAACGTTCTGTGCTGGTGATTTGGTCCTGACGGGTGCTGGTGATTATTGAAAAAATGTAAACAAAGACGAAAATGATGATTTTTGACAATTTCTCTAATATGAAATGGAAGGAAACCGTTGAGATTTTTCAATTTTGTTTCTTATGGGTTCTTAGGAAAACCATTAGAAATTTACCCTCTAAACTGTTTCAGTAAGCGTAACACAAAAGTGCTCATTTTCAGAAAATCTAGAACTGAAAAAATAAAACAAAAATGCTCATGGAGTACGCTTTCTATACCCAAATCAAAAAGACAGAATTATTTTGTGAAAAACAAGTGCAATTTGATAAAATTTTGCATTTCTCTGTTTTTTTATGTCCTGATACTGTGCTGGTCGGTCTTGTTGTTGTGCAGGTGGATCCTGATACGGTGCTGGTGATTTTGGGTAAAAAGTTTGTCATATTTGAAACAAATGTTACAAAATCAATAAAATTTTGCTGATAATTGTATTCAATCGGATCTGTGACTCCTATTTTCACTTTTGTGCATCCATTTGGCTGTTTTATAAGCTTTTTTTTAAATAATCGTAACTTGTATTCTATAAGTTGTATTGCTTACGAATAAAAGATTATTATTACAAATGAACAACATCTTCCGTCCAATATCAGATAAAAATATATCTAATTAGAATAGTTTTATTTAAGATTTTAAATGCCATTGAATTGACTATTCTTTACATGATATATAACTTAAACAGTTTTAAAAGTCATGATATTTTAACTTAAACAGTTTTAAAAGGTGCTTAAAGTAAAGCAACATTTATAAGTACATGTATCAATATAAAGTTAAGCTCTTTCAACTTGTAGTTTTTTTCCAGCTAACATGTTAAACTCTGACACATTCTGTATGTGCCTGTCCCAAATCAGGAGCATGTTATTCAGTGGTTGTTGTTGTATGTTGTTGTACATCATGTTAATGTTTATTTTTCATTCATTATTTTGTTTATCATGTTTATAAATCAGGATGTACAACAGAGTGAAGGTGCCTTCGATTTATTGACATTTTGCGTCTAGGTGGTTCCAGTTTTTTTATTGTTGACACTAAGACCCTGTTGAATGTTTACTGGTCAGGCTGGTAAGAATGTTAAAACACCGAGTAACAACATACATGTAGATTATTAACTATGGGTGCCACATGTGAAGAAGGTTCTGCTTACCCTTCTAGAGCACTTGAGATTACTCAAAGTTTATTGTGAAATTTGTGTTGCTTAGTTTTTAAGTTTTCTATGTTGTGTCTTTAGTACTAAATATTTGACTGTCTGTTAGTGTTTTTTAACCATGGTGTTTATTTTCGATCTATGAGTTTAAATGTGTATCTTTTGTCCTTCTTTTTGATCATCATCTCCACCGACCTTGATGTGGAAATCACAGGCACTTGTTTCTAACCTTCCAATGGATAGAAACAGCACTAGAAACAAGTGCCTGTGGTGGAAATATATCAATTTTATTGGATTTCTCTTGGCTTTTATGCAGGTGCGTGATTAATATCTATGAGAAGTTTAAAGTTTATAAATCATTCAAAAAAATCATAATCAATTACCCTATGGTCTTCCATTTTAATTTAAAGGATTTTTTATTAGGTGAGGATAAACATTTCAATACAAGGGCGTCGAAGATGAAAGTAAACATTCCAAAACAGGAAGTAAAATTTTGGATTTATCAAATTATGTCTAGCACTTCCGTAATCCCCGTTTAACAAATGTACTTTTCTGTATCTTCATAAAGAATATAAAGAAGTAATGTGAAAAATAAATATATTGAAAAAACGTTTTCTATTAACGGTACACATTTTTACAAAAAAATAAAATGAGCAAGATCGAAAATGTAATGACATATTTTAACCCAAACAAGTCTGAATCTTCTCAGCTATTTACCATTTAAGGTCATATCGGCCCACACAATATTTGAACAACTCTGTTAAGACTTTTATTAAGAGAAAGAAATCTATATATGACAATTTGAAATTTAACAAGTAAATTTTTGACACAGTTATAAAAGAATATTAATTCATTATTTTATTGAAAGCTTCAGATTTTTTCGATTAGTTAATGATCATGAACATGCATGACATATATGTCACTGGACGTTACGCAACAAACAATCAATTAATTAAACAAAGGGACAACATTATGTATCCTGAAAACTTTGCTCTATATATATGATAGATTTCGTATTCGAAACTTTTTTTAAATGATGTCATACGATCTCTCAGAGTGTAAAGATATCAGGTATATTCCGTAGTATGATGATAATATGTGACAACTTGATATGATTGATAGTATGCCTTTAATCCTTTATTGGTGTAATTTGTGCCACTTATACATTATATTCTATGTCTTGATAGTTAGAGTAGTTGTCCGTATTTGATTGTCATCATGATATTCTATTGAAATCCAAGTTGTGATAATATAAACAATTCTCAGCAAACCGGCCAATCAGACAATAAGAACTTGTTTACAAGTGAGCTACCATCAGAATTTTTATGGTGGTGGTGGTGGTGGTAAAAAAGACAGGATTTCAATTATGTAATAAAAGTCAAAACTAAATACAAAAATGCAGGAACGAATATAATGAAAAATAAACAGGCAGGACAGAGCCTGATTACAACTTAAAAAAACCAGGACAATTTTTTTTCATCCTAGCCCCCAATAAAATTCAAACGATAGTTCTCTTAAAAACAGTGACGTATGCTAGTATAATGCAAAAGGTTGATAAAATGTTAATAGTATTTTCAAAAGCAATGTAGATTCACACCAAAGTCCTTTTCTCGGCAAGAACAATTGCAGGCTCTCACGTTTCAATTTCACTGACATGATTGTTTTTCATCATATTTTAAACAATTATATAGAATGATTGTTTTTCATCATATTTTAAACAATTATAGAAATTGTTACTGACAGTTCAAAGATTTAGATCCGGTACTTTCTGCATTAGTAAACCATTTTATCATTTTGGTTCTATGTAAAATATGGCATTTAGGAAACGAATTTGTTAATTTCTGTTATGTTGACAATGAACATTGTTTTAAACCTTTTTACAATTATCACTTCTACGACAGAAAACCACTCCAACACTTAACACTTTCTCGTACCTAGTCAATACAACAAGTAGCTGTGAAAGAGAGGCGATTGACACCAAAAGAGCATTCAAACTCAAAAGTCGAAAACAAAATTACAACAACAGACGTACAGTACACAAAAGAAAACATAGAAAACTGCAAACCGAGCAACACGAACCTCACCAAAAATTGGAGGTGATCTCAGTTATTCGTAAAATAAAGATGAGAAATATCTAAAAGACGTTACTAAATATAATAATCTTAATCATTCAAATAAAGGTCTCGAATATAACGAGATTTAAGTATAGTACGTTAACAGTTAACTGCGAATTTGACAGAGTCTCAGACATGTCAGATGGCTACTTTGTATCCTCTTCAACCTAAAATAAAAAAAGACAAAAATGCAAATGAATACGCATGATATCAAATTGAAATGGTTAGTTTAAAGTTCCCAAACGTTGATATAAATAGAAATATCCGAACTTTTGTTCAATAGCGAACTTATGTAATTTATTCCAGAAACATGTGGTTTATTTTCTTAATTATAAAATCATTAAAGATCAATTCTCAAATTTTATGATTGAACCGCGACAAAGAGATGTACTGTATTACTAGATACTAAGGAACACAACATACTGTTTATACAACACACTGTTTCGCATGTTACAGTTTCGAAAATGCTGTGCATCTAGCAAACAAAACAACAACAAAAACAGACGAATACGTTGGCATTACTGTATACAAGACAATCTTGAAAAATTTGTGTACGAAAACTATTTGTGAGTGAAAATAATGAAAAAAGATAAATGTCTGTTAATGAATGTTCCTTGTTGTTAAATTGCTGGCTCGGAGCATGTCACACATTCGGTTGCATGGGTCCCCCTTAAAATATTCAGTATGTCTGCGGAATATAAAAATGTCAAAGTTATCAGATAAGGGTTGGATATAAATAAACTCATCATAGATACCAGGATTAAAATTTTATATTTCCGCCAGACGCGCGTTTCGTCTCTAAAAGACTCATCGGTGACGCTCGAATAAAAAAAAGTAAAGTACGAAGTTGAAGAGCATTGAGGACCAAATATTCCTAAACATTTTGACAAAAACAGTTAAGGTAATCTATTCCTGAGGTAGAAAAATGGATACTAGTCTAACCACACAATAGTCATTCATGTTAATAACTAATAAAGGAAATTGCTTTTTTCTTGAACATGGCATAAGAAGATAGCCATGATAGACAACATTTTAAATCAAAGGCGTTTAAATGAACAAACCACACTTCACAAGAAAACATATCTTAATAATGTTAAACTTACATCGTTTACATTTACAATGTCTGCCTTTGCAATCACCACGTGCACAACCAGATCGTCTGCAACAGTCATTACAATTCCTGTCCGCCTGCACAGCCTAAATGTAATTGTTGGACATACAACTCTCCAGTATGTTCTATTTGACCGGGTGCAATTTGGTGTTGTTACATCTAACAAAGTCTTCTCGAATTATTTTTTTAAAGAATTCCACTCAAACTGGGCCTGGGGTCAGTCTTAAACTTGCAAAATTAGTCAGTTGTGAAGGCTTCATTGATACTTTCAAATAAAGATCAACATAAAAATTGTTATTCCTTTGCTTTTTTTTCGATTTTTCTTGCTGTGGATGTACTGATTTCTGTTGTACCCTTGGTCAAAGAAAACAAAATCATGCAGAGTATCTAATCAAGCAGTCTGAACTTTTATTTAGAACTATAAACCCAAATTTAAAACCGAAATCAAGCCAAACACAATAATAAGTATTTACCTGGAGTGCTTATTTTAAAATGTTTGGTCAAACCTAAACATTGACACTGTCATCTTTTATAAAATATGCATAAACAATTGAACGCACTATAGACAAACATATGTATTTCAAACATATTGGTACACAATCATCCATCTAGTACAATGGAACTAGCAAAGATATAATGACAAGGATCAGCAACGAACTGCTTTCTGACGACCTCGACCTATATAAAATGCAACATCACCTAGCTAGGACCACAAAAAATCAAACTTTACAACGGCAATGTAAAATTAGATTTATTTTTTGAAGTCAAGTATAAAATAATTAAACTTACCAACAAGACACACGAACAATAGGATTATAGCAAGTCCACTCTTCATTTTTCTTATTCTTCGGGTACAATTTGGTGGTGTTAAATCATACAAATTCTTCTCGAAATCCGTCCAAACTGGTCCTAGTGTCAATCTTAAACTTGCAAAATTTGTCAGTTTTGAAGGCCTCATTGATACTTTCAAATAAAGAACAACATAAAAATTGTCGTTCCTTTGTTGTTGATGTTTTATTTTTGTTGCTGCGCATGAACTAGTTTTTGTTTTACCCTTGGTCAAATAAAACAAAACCATGCAGAGAATCTAATCAAGCAGTCTGAACTTGTATTTAGAACTAGAAAGCCAAAATATAAACGGTTAAACCGAAATCAAGCCAAACACTATTGTTGGTATTTAACTGGTGTGCTGATTTTAAAATATTTGTTAAACATATTAAACCTAAACATTGACATTGTCACCTTTTATTAAATATATATAAACAATTGAACGCATCACAGACAAGCTTATGTATGTCAAACATATTGGTACACAATCATCCACCCAGTACAATGGAACTAGCAGAGCTATTATACAATCTCGGCAAAGCCAGAACTGCTTTCTATCGACTTCAAGCAAGCTGTCTGAAAAAAGCAACGATGTCCTAACCAAAATTCGAAAAAAAATATCTTTATTTCGATAACCTCAAAAATCATCTACATCTCTTGCCTTCCAAAAAAAAAATCCATGGGAGATCCCCATAAAAAAATCACCATCACTGTATAGACCTGAAATTGTTTGTTTGTTTCATAACAAAACAAAACGAAAAAGTGGAAGTATTTAAATAAATTTAATAACAAAACACCTTAATAAAATCATCTTTTGATTATATAGTCAAGTTAAGTATTGGTACAAATAGTTATGACTTCATGAGAGGCATCACAGAAAAAAAAATCAAAGTAGTATCTGAGCATGTTTAAAATGTCGTATACTTAGTAAATACTGATGTTGTATTATCATATACTTAGTACATACATGTACTTATGTTATACTATCATATACTTAGTACATATCTATGTTATACTATTCTATACCTAGTACATATTTTTGTTACTATCATATACTTAGTACTTACCTGTAATACTATCATATCA
This sequence comes from Mytilus edulis, assembly GCA_019925275.1. Classification (NCBI taxonomy): domain Eukaryota; kingdom Metazoa; phylum Mollusca; class Bivalvia; order Mytilida; family Mytilidae; genus Mytilus; species Mytilus edulis. Next base: position 35,406,965 of record CM034356.1, on the reverse strand, counting down.
TTATTACAAATCTATGTTATACTATTTTATACCTAGTACATATCTTTGTTTTACTATCATATACTTAGTACATACCTGTTAAACTATCATATACTTATTACAAATCTATGTTATACTATTTCATACCTAGTACATATCTTTGTTATACTATCATATACTTAGTACTTACACATACCTATGTTGTACTATCATATTCTTGGTACATGTCTATGTTATACTATCCTATACCTAGTACATACCTGTTATACTATCATATACTTATTACAAATCTATGTTATACTATTGTATACCTAGTACATATCTATGTTATACTATCCTATACCTAGTACATACCTGTTTTACTAACTATTTTATACCTAGTACATATCTTTGTTATACTATCCTATGCTAAGTACATACCTCTGTTATACTATCATATACTTAGTTCATACCTCTGTTAGTCTCCTATAAACCGGTTACACATGCATGTTCGTTATTCCTCTGCTTTTATATGCATGTTCGTATCCTATTGTCAACATGTGACATTTAATACAACCACATATGTCTGTATTCCTTGGGCAAACCATTATCAGCGAGTTTAATAGTGCATTATGTATAAAATTGACCCTTGGCACCATTATGAATATTTAAAGGCTATGAAGGATTTTCAGTTGCTATCAGTTCAAATACATTTATAGGGGGAAAAAAAACTCAAGAAATTGAGAGTTTTCAAGAATCATGACTCACATTCTTTTTTTTACCCGGTTGTCAAATTATAATTACAGTACACATTCCTTGATGTGTATCGTGCAATTTATTCATATCAAGTTTTAAAAATTCAATCCAGAAAGATATCTTGTATTTTGTATGCTATACATCGCTTTATATCGGACAATGCTTATATTAACGTTTACATGTTATTCCATAACACCAATTTTAAAGTTTCATTTAAATACTGCATTTGCTCTAATTATATATATATATATTAAGTTCGAATGAGTTCGCCTGAGTTCGAATCCCGGCGAGGGAAGAACAAAAATTTGCGAAAGCAAATTTACAGATCTAATATGTATGATGTATGATGTATACATATACAATTTATTCACCAACATAATGATTTGGATTTGTTAGATATTTAACATTGACGGTTTTATTAGTATAAAGTATTAGACATGGGTGTTTTCAAATTGACCCTGCTATTTGTCTGCCCTCAGTTATTACGGCCTCGTGGTCTTTGAAGTAATATTCTTCGACGTTGCCTCTTGGAATTATGGGCACTTCCACCATAATAACAGGCCATGGAAATATAACAGGGAATTATGAAAAAACACCCATTGATTAATACAATACTACTGGACAGTTAACGACAAAACTATTTTCTGCATCCATCAAATTCTAAAGATGATCGCATTAGCTCTCAAATAAACTATTTTTAAAATTTTCTCAAAGGATTCCCACAATGTTTTTACGAAGGGAATATGAGTGATCAACTGCATAAATCCTGCAGTATTCTTCATTTTCCTGGTTTTCAGGAAACAGACACATATGATGACGTAACTGTGACGTCATAATATTTAATAGAGGTGTCAAAAATTATTGATGTTTATTATCCTATATCCCAAATTTTTGTGCATTTTGATATACACGTCCGATCCCGAAAGTTTTTTTTTTGGGGGGGGGGGGACAACAAGTGCATTCAAGTAATGCCACGCTTCTTTTTTGTAAAATCTATTGTTGAATCGGTGTACAAAACATTAGGGTTTTGTTTGAAGAATTTGCCATTCAATCGTAAAACAGTCATGAAAAGTCAGTTGATTCAGTAAAATGTCTAGTTTGACCCCCCCCCCCCGAAAATGTGAATATTTACTCAGCGTTAGCGGACAAACTAATTTTAAAACTTAAAAGTTTTATGTTATAATAGCACCGCCTCCTTATTCCACATCTAACTATCAAAATATAATTGATAAAGCGTCCTAGTGAGTAAAGCACACTGCCACGGATTTTGATAGTAGTCTATATACTGCACATTGCTAGTGAACATAAGCTCTTGTTGCCAACGTTATCCATTTTGTAAAAGTAAACAGGAAACACGAAAAATAAAAAAAAGATACAATCATTGATTCAAAACATTTATGTCCGTCAACCGAGTCCCCGTGTTCTTTTCGCGTGTAAAGCCAGTAAAAAAATATTGGGGTTGGAAGAAGCAAATTTGCTCAACACAGAACTACATCCCCTGTTATATTAAGCATTATAGGGAACTGTATATTTCAATAATATGTATTTTTAATTAGAATTGTTCATTTATGACATATTTGAATTATGTATGGTCAATATGCCGCTAGCATAAACGCTGATAATTTGTATGACATTTTCCAAATAAGCAAGATGCAACAGCTTCAAAACAAATGAATTTCCAAATTGTAAATTTACTAGCTAGCGATTGTCTATTTAAACAGAAATAAGTTTATTATCAATTTGAAGTCATTTGTTTGGGTTTTGAAAAAACTTGTAAGCAAACCATGTTGTTTTAATCACAGTGTTCTTTGTTTGCGCTTGGAGTTATTCTGTAAATTGACTGTTGAAACTATGTATCTGTTGCGACCCCAAATTGGCTGATGGAACAGTGATTTGTATCGATGTTTTTCTTGACATTTAGAACATAATATTTTTTGATTTTTCTAATCTTTG
>CM034356.1:35391514-35404198 GCA_019925275.1 Mytilus edulis | reverse complement strand
AGTAAAACAAAGATATGTACTAGGTATAAAATAGTATAACATAGATTTGTAATAATGATATGATAGTATTACAGGTAAGTACTAAGTATATGATAGTATAACAAAGATATGTACTAGGTATAGAATAGTATAACATAGATATGTACTAAGTATATGATAGTATAACATAAGTACATGTATGTACTAAGTATATAGTTATCAAAGGTATCAGGATTATAATTTGGTACGCCAGACGTATATGATAGTATAACAGAGATATGAACTAAGTATATGATAGTATAACATAAATACATGTATGTACTAAGTATATGATAATACAACATCAGTATTTACTAAGTATACGACATTTTAAACATGCTCAGATACTACTTTGAATTTTTTTTCTGTAATGCCTCTCATGAAGTCATAATTATTTGTACCAATACTTAACTTGACTATATAATCAAAAGATGATTTTATTAAGGTATTTTGTTATCAAATTTATTTAAATACTTCCACGTTTTCGTTTTGTTTTGTTATGAAACAAACAAAAAATTTCAGGTCTATACAGTGATGGTGATTTTTTTTTATTGGGATCTACCATGGATTTCTTTTTTGGAAGGCAAGAGATGTAGATGATTTTTGAGGTTATCGAAATAAAGACATTTTTTTCGAATTTTGGTTAGGACATCGTTGCTTTTTTCACACAGCTTGCTTAAAGTCGACAGAAAGCAGTTCTGGCTTTGCCGAGATTGTATTATAGCTCTGCTAGTTCCATTGTACTGAATGGATGATTGTGTACCAATATGTTTGAAATACATAAGCTTGTCTGTGATGCGTTCAATTGTTTATATATATTTAATAAAAGGTGACAATGTCAATGTTTATGTTTAATATGTTTAACCAAACATTTTAAAATCAGCACTCCAGTTAAATACCAATAATAGTGTTTGGCTTGATTTCGGTTTAACCGTTTATATTTTGGCTTTCTAGTTCTAAATACAAGTTCAGACTGCTTGATTAGATTCTCTGCATGATTTTGTTTTATTTGACCAAGGGTAAAACAAAAATTAGTACATGCGCAGCAACAAAAATAAAACATCAACAACAAAGGAACGACAATTTTTATGTTGTTCTTTATTTGAAAGTATCAATGAGGCCTTCAAAACTGACAAATTTTGCAAGTTTAAGACTGACGCTAGGACCAGTTTGGACGGATTTCGAGAAGACTTTGATATATTTAACACAACCAAATTGATCGGACCCGGTCAAATAGAACATACTGAAAAGTATAAGATTTCTAAACCAAAATTAATAGTTCCTACGCATATTGTATAATTTAGGAATAGTATCAGTAAATGGACAGTCACTTTACATGACCGATGATCAATGCAAACTAGTTGTAAAAGGTTGCATTTCAAACAATTACAAAAATGCTGTGCAAGCGGACAGGAATTGTAATGACTGTTGCAGACGATCTGGTTGTGCACGTGGTGATTGCAAAGGCAAACATTGTATACTAAATGTAAAGGATGTAAGTTAAACATTATTTAGATATTTAGAAGCGTGGTTTGTTTATTTAAACGCTTTTGATTTAGTATCTTGTCTATCATGATTATCTTCTTATGCAATTTTCAAGACAAAAGTTAAAATAAGCATTCTCCTTTATCAATTAATAAACATAAATGACATTTATTGTGTGGTTCGACTGGTATCCGACCTTTATCTGATAACCTTGACATTTGTATATTCCGCAGACATTCGAAAAAACAATCAAACAACAAGGAACATTCATTAACAGACTTTCATCTTTTTTCATTATTTTCATCCCACAAATAGTATCCGTTCACAATTTTTTAAAGATTTTCTTGCATACAGTAATGCCAACATACCGGTATTCGTCCGTTTTTTGTTGTTGTTTTGTTTGCGAGATGAACAACATTTTCGAAACTGTAACATGCGTAACAGCGTGTTGTATAAATGGTATATGGTGTTCCTTAGTATCTAATAATACAATACATCTCTTTGTCGCCGTTCAATCATAAAATTTGAGACTTGATCTCTTATGATTTTATAATTAAGAAAATAAACCACATGTTTCTTGAATAAATTACATAAGTTTGCTATTGAACAAAAGTTCGGATATTTCTATTTATATTAACGTTTGGGAGCTTCAATTTGATATCATGCGTATATATTTGCATTTTTGTCTTCTTTTTTTTTTTAGGTTGAAGAGGATAAAAAGTAGCCAGTTGAGACTCTTTCAAATTCACAGTTTACTGTTAACGTACTATACTAAAATCTCGTTATATTCGACACCTTCTTTTGAATGATTAAAATAGTTATATTCAGTAACATCTTTTTGATATATTTCGCATCTTTTTTTTTACGAAGAACTGAGATCCCCTCCAAGTTTTGGTGAGGTTCGTGTTGCTCGGTTTTTAGTTTTCTATGTTGTCTTTTGTGAACTGTTGTTTGTCTGGTGTTGTAATTTTGTTTTCAACTTTTGAGTTTGAATGCTCCTTTGGTGTCTCTTTCACAGCTACTTGTTCTATTGACTACATACGAGAAAGTGTTAAGTAGTGGAGTGGTTTTCTGTCATGACAAGTGATAATTGTAAAAAAGGTTTAAAACAATGTTCATTGTCAACATAACAGAAATTAACAAATTCGTTTCCTAAATGCCATATTTTACATAGAACCAAAATGATCAAAGGGTTTACTAATGCAGATAGTACCTGATCAACATCTTTGAACTGTCAGTAACAATTTCTATAATTGTTTAAAATATGATGAAAAACAATCGTATGAAATTGAAACGTGAGAGCCTGAAATAGCTCTTGACGAGAAAAGGACCTTGGTGTGAATCTACACTGCTTTTGAAAATACTACTAACATCTTATTAACGATTTGCATTATACTAGCATGCGTCACTGGTTTCAAGAGAACTATCGTTTGAATTTTATGGGGGGCTAGGATGAAAAAAATTGTCCTGGTTTTTTAAGTTGTAATCAGGCTCTGTCCTGCCTGTTTATTTTTCATTATATTTGTTCCTGCATTTTTATTTAGTTTTGACTTTTATTTCATAAATTAAAATCCTGTCATTTTTACCACCACCACCACCACCACCATAAAAATTTCGATGGTCGCTCACTTGTAAACAAGTTCTTATTGTCTGATTGGCCGGTTTGCTGAGAATTGTTTATATTATCACAACCGTTGGATATCAATAGAATACATGACAATCAAATACGGACAACTATTCTAACTATCAAGACATAGAATATAATTTATAAGCGGCACAAATTACACCCACAAAAGGACCAAAGGCATACTATCAATCATATCAAGTGGTCACATATTATCATCATACTAGAATATACCTCAGGATATCTTCGCACTCTGAGAGACCGTACGACATCATTTAAAAAAAAGTTTCGAATACGAAATCTATCATATATATAGAGCAAAGTTTTCAGGATACATAATGTTGTCCCTTTGTTTAATTAATTTATTGTTTGTTGCTTAACGTCCAGTGGCAAATATGTCATGCATGTTCATGATCATTAACTGAATTGAAAAAATCTGAAGCTTTCAATTAAATAATGAATTAATATTCTTTTAACTGTGTCAAGAATTATATAATGTAATATAAAAATCTGGCCACAAGCGGTCTAGGGCGTCCGCGTCTACCTAGTTTGGCACCATATCTAAATCTGTGGACATTGCCGAATTCTATCCTGTGTGTTAAATGTAGGAATTGCTGTATGAAATCTCTGATAACTTCTTCGGTGTTTTCTCCTTCGGTTTCCGTCAAACCAGTAAACATTGAAGGTCAATAACGGTGCTCTGTAGATTTTCATGTTCTTGTTTTGCGTTATTGACGACTGTTTTTAATTTCATTTCTCAGCTCCGAAGTGTTATCTGCAAGGTCATTTGATACTTTACTAATGGATGATTTAACCGATCTTACATCTTTAACGTTGTTTTCGTGATTTACCTTGAAATCGTCCACGAAGTCGCTAATTCCCTGTAGGTTATTATTAGCATCAGTTTGAATTTTTTCATATTTTTTACTTCTTTATTTAGTTCAGTGTGATCATGTTTTAATTGGGACATTTTTCCAACAGAAGTCACTGGAAAGTAACATACTAGTTTATTAAAGTTGTCTTGTGAATATGGTGTATTGCAGTCATGTTACGATATTTGAAATCTAGAGATTCTTAAAAACACCGTAGACATATCGGAATGGCCCTAGACCTCAGTATCACTGTATGCAGTTACAAAAAGACTAGCCTTTCACTTGCATACAAAATGTGTATTAAATGAATGGATCGTGCACAACAGAGACTTGCAAATATACCGCTAGAAGTAAATGTCACCCCAAGCCTACATGCAAGAATGTAATTAGCGATGAAAACTAACTATGGCATCAATATTTATTTTTTACGTATTTGAATATTATAAAAATAATACATTGTCATGTATTAAACCATCATTTTTTTTTTTTTATTATTGAAACTTTTAAAATGTAATTTAAAAGAAATACATATATATGGTCCAAATACTCATATGGTCCGACCCGTTAATGACCAAACGAGTATTATACTCAAATAGTCTGACCATACGCGTATGGTCGGACCATATGAGTATACGCATATGGTCATGACTATACGCGTATGGTCCAAATACTCATATGGTCTGGAACATATATAATAATTAAAGCATGCAGTTCCCTCTTAATGCTTAATATAACCGGCGATGGAGTTCTGTGTTAAGCACATTTTCGCCTAGCAACCTAAACAATTTTTTATTCTGTTTTTCGTATTTCCTGGTTTTTTTACAAAATGGATAGTGTAAGTAATTTTACATTAAGATCTGAATTTTCACTAGCAATATGCACCATATTATCCATGTCGGCAAACTGAAAAATACGTGTCAGTGTTATCATATTAACCATCTCACGGACGCTGAACTTATAAAATTATGACTGTCATAGGTAGAATGAGGAAACGGTGCCAAGTAAAATACAAGTTTTAAGATTACTTATTCAGCAAACGTTTGAATTGCATTTATATTAAACAAAATTCCTAATGTTTCAAATTTGTACATAGATTCAACATTTACTTCTTCATAATAGAATAAGCATTATCTGAATATTTGGTCCCAAAATAATAAAGCTTTCAAAAACTATATCAAATTGCCCATTTTTTTTTTAAAGTGCATAGGATAAAAAAAAATACATAAATAACGCAACTGTTTTAAATGTTATAACGTCACAGCTACTCCATCATGCGTGGACCATGTCATGAAAATAAAGAAAACTGCAGAATTTATGCAGCTGTCCATCCATGTTTCCTTTGTGAAAAAATTGTGAATCCTTTGAGTAAATTTCAGAATAAAGTGTGCTTTTCTTTCTGTCTGGCTGGTAAATTGTGAAAATTAGGACAAATTTAAGAGATACGGCTAAGAGGAATATGACTAATTTGAATTTTAAAACCCAGGTTATTTCTAATATTTGAATGATGGACAAATAATCTTGTATGAATTGTACGATGTTTTACGTTTGCAGTTCGATTCAAAACAAATTGGACATAGCTATATAATAATACATAGTCATTTTATAAAATTTACTGTTTGCAAAAGCATAAATTGTTCTAAATAATAAGGATGTTCTTATCCCAAGCAGAAAACCCTAGCCATATTTGGCACAACCATTTTGAACTTTTGATCCTCAGTGCTGTACAACGTTGAGCTTGTTTTGACTTTCGAAGTTTTGTATCTGGAGGTAACTGGTAGGTCCTTTGTGGACGAGGCGCGCTTCTGGCGTATTGAATTTTAAACCTAGTGCCTTTTGTTAGCTATTATTCGTGTGTTTCTTTGTCTAATATGTTCTCTTATTTATTTGTATTTTAGTCCTGTAATGTTATGTTGTCATTTTAATGTTATATTTAACGTTGCCATTAGAGCGGGAGGTTTGGCATGCCACAAAACCAGGTTCAACCCACCATTTTTTTCTTTTAAAAAATGTCCTGAACCAAGTCAGGAATATGGCCATTGTTATATTATAGTTCGTTTCTGTGTGTGTTACATTATAACGTTGTGATTCCGTTGTGTCGTTTGTTTTCTCTTATATTTAAGTGTGAATTCACATTACTATAATACGTGTTACGGTACTTTACTATCCCAAATTCATGTTTTTGGTTTTGATCTTATATTTGTTATTCTCATCGGATTTTGTCTAATGCTTAGTCCGTTTCTGTGTGTGTTACATTTTAATGTTGTGTCGTTGTTCTTCTCTTATATTTAATGCGTTTCCCTCAGTTTTAGTTTGTTACCCCGATTTAGTTTTTTCCCATCGATTTACGAGTTTTGAATAGCGGTATACTACTGTTGCCTTTATTTAAAGAGATACGGCTAAGAGGAATATGACTTATTTGAATTTTAAAACACAGGTTATTTCTAATATTTGAATGATGGACAAATAATCTTGTCTAACTACTAAGTAGTAATTATCATAATTATCTTTTTATATGTCCATGGTCTGTTATACTGGTAAAGTATTCCTGCAAAGCATGAGACAACGCCGACGGACATAAATGCACCTGCGGTCAGTATAACTGACCGAGGACAAATAAAAGTCAATTTAAAAATACCCATGTCTTAATACTCTTACTAACCTAACTGTCAATGTGTAATATCTAACAAAGCCAAATCATTATTTTTGTGGAAAAATTGTATATATATAGATTCTACCACTGCATCGAGTGTAATACGATATTCATCCACTCGAGACAGTTAAATAAAACTGTCGGATAAATATCGAATTACACGAGATTTGGTGGTGGAATCTGTTTCTCTAATGATTTTCTAACATTATGCAGGCAAACTTATTCCTTCTTTTCGAATGATCTGCAAAAAGATGTGCTCTTTCTCTACGACGTCATCAGACATGGTCGCCTTTTTTCATGCCGTCACAATAGGAATTTCAGAGGAAAGCAAGAAAATTCGATGTCATAATCGGATTTTAATCAATGATGTTCTGAGATCAAACGAAGCACACGTTGATTAATTTTTTTTTTATACAATGGGTGCAGAAAGGGATAAATTGACGAAGAATATAGAAATATAATTATAACAAATGCAATATAAAAAAGAACATTAAAAGCGCTGTTATGGAATAACATGTAAATGTAAATACTGTATAGCGTAATTGTTGTCCTATTTAAAGCAATGTTTGGTTTACAAATTACAAGATTTCTTTCTGGATTTTTAAAAATTAAAATTAAATTAATTGATGCACATCATGAAATGATGCAATTATAATTTTGACAAGCAGGTCAAATAAGATCATGATTTTTCAGAATTCTCAATTTCTTAATGTCTCTTTCCCCGAAATGTATTTGAAGTGATAACAACAAAAAAATCATTATAGCCCTAAATTTCATAATGGCGCCGGTTATTTTCATATTGGCACAGTGTTTTTCTTCATAACGGCACTGTTTTTTTTATAATGGTATTATGATTTTTTTTTCATAACAGCGCTATTCATCATAGCATCTGTTTATTGATAATGACCTTGTATTACTGCCCTGTTAGTCTGCAATGGACAAAATTTTGTTTTTCTTAATGAAGGGACAGTTTCATACATGATGGATTATCAAACTGGCTAATAATCGTATTTAATGCCCAAGGAATGCAGACATCTGTGCTCATATTAAATGTAACATGTTGACAATGGAACTAGAACATGTATATAAAGACAGAGGATTAACGAACAGGTATATTAAACAGTTTATAGGAGACTAACAGAGGTAAGTACTAAATATAAAATAGTATAACATAGGTACATGTATGTGCTAACTATAGGATAGTATAACATAGATATGTACTAACTATAGGATAGTATAACAGAGGTATGTACTAGGTATAAAATAGTATAACATAGATATGTACTAAGTATATGATAGTACACCATAGGTACATGTATGTACTAAGTATATGATAGTATAAAATATATATATAAGTACACGTATGTACTAAGTATATGATAATACAACATAGGTATTTACTAAGTATATGACGTTTTAAACATGCTCAGAGACTACTTTGATTTTTTTCTGTGATGCCTCTTATGAAGTCATAATTTTTTGAACCAATTTTAAACTTGACTATATAATCAAAATATGTTTTTATTAAGGTTGTTTTTTCTATCAAATTTATTTAAATGCTTCCACGTTTTCGTTTTGTTTTGTTATGAAACAAACAAAAAATTTCAGGTCTATACAGTGATGGTGATTTTTTTTATTGGGATCTACCATGGATTTCTTTTTTTGGAAGGCAAGAGAGTATTTTTTAGGTATTCAATTGCAAAATAAAGACAATTTTTTTCAAATTTAGATTAGAATGGTTGCTTTTTTCACACAGCTAATTTCATATTCATATACCCTATGTCCAGATTTTATCGATTATTTATATTGATTTATTAATTTAATTGATTATAGCCTGAAAAGACAGAAAAAAAACTAAACTAATGATATAAAAACCACCTGCATAATATGGACTATAACTACAAAACATTATATATTATAGAATAAGAAAAATGAAGAGTGGACTTGCTATAATCCTATTGTTCGTGTGTCTTGTTGGTAAGTTTACTTATTTTATACTTGGCTTCAAAAAGTAAATCTAATTTTACATTGCCGTTGTAAAGTTTGATTTTTGTGGTCCTAGCGAGTGATGTTGCATTCTACATAGGTCGAAGTCGTCAGAAAGCAGTTCTTTGCTGATCCTTGTCATTATATCTTTGCTAGTTCCATTGTACTAGATGGATGATTGTGTAACAATATGTTTGAAATACATATGTTTGTCTATGGTGCGTTCAATTGTTTATATATATTTTATAAAAGATGCCAGTGTCAATGTTTAGGTTTGACCAAACATTTTAAAATTAGCACTCCAGGTAAATACCTATTATTGTGTTTGGCTTGCAGGGGCGGATCCAGCCATTTTAAAAAGGGGGGTTCCTAACCCAGGACAAAGGGGGGGGGTTCCAACCCCCGGAACCCCCCTCTGGATCCGCGCCTGGCTTGATTTCGGTTTTATATTTGGGTTTATAGTTCTAAATAAAAGTTCAGACTGCTTGATTAGATACTCTGCATGATTTTGTTTTCTTTGACCAAGGGTACAACAAAAATCAGTACATGCACAGCAACAAAAATCGAAAAAAAAGCAAAGGAATAACACTTTTTATGTTGTTCTTTATTTGAAAGTATCAATGAAGCCTTCACAACTGACAAATTTTGCAAGTTTAAGACTGACCCCTGGACCAGTTTGAGCGGAATTCTTTAAAAAATAATTCGAGAAGACTTTGATAGATGTAACACCACCAAATAGAACATACTGGGGAGTATAACATTTCTAAGTTAATTAATCCCTACGCACATTGTATATTTTAGGAATGGTATCCGTAAATGGACAGTCAGTTTTCATGACCGATGATCAATGCAAACTAGTTGTAAAAGGTTGCATGTCCAAAAATTACAACAAGGTAGTGCAAGCGGACAAGAATTGTAATGACTGTTGCAGACGATCTGGTTGTGCACGTGGTGATTGCAAAGGCAAACATTGTAAATGTAAAGGATGTAAGTTAAACATTATTTAGATATTTAGAAGCGTGGTTTGTTTTTGATTTAGTATGTTGTCTATTATGATTATCTTTTTATGCAATTTTCAAGACAAAAGTTAAAATAAGCATTTTCCTTTATCAATAATTAATAAACATAAATGACATTTATTGTGTGGTTCGACTGGTATCCGACCCTTATCTGATAACCTTGACATTTGTATATTCCGCAGACATACTAAAAAACAATCAAACAACAAGGAACATTCATTAACAGACTTTCATCTTTTTTCATTATTTTCATCCCACAAATAGTATCCGTTCACAATTTTTTAAAGATTTTCTTGCATACAGTAATTCGAACGTACCGGTATTCGTCCGTTTTTTGTTGTTGTTTTGTTTGCGAGATGCACAACATTTCCGAAACTGTAACATGCGTAACAGTGTGTTGTATAAATGGTATATGGTGTTCCTTAGTATCTAATAATACAATACATCTTTTTGTCGCCGTTCAATCATAAAATTTGAGACTTGATCTCTTATGATTTTATAATTAAGAAAATAAACCATATGTTTCTTGAATAAATTACATAAGTTTGCTATTGAACAAAAGTTCGGATATTTCTATTTATATTAACGTTTGGGAGCTTCAATTTCATATCATGCATATATATTTGCATTTTTGTCTCTTTTTTTTTTTTTTAGGTTGAAGAGGATAAAAAGTAGCCAGCTGAGACTCTTTCAAATTCACAGTTTACTGTTAACGTACTATACTAAAATCTCGTTATATTCGACACCTTCTTTTGAATGATTAAAATAGTTATATTCAGTAACATCTTTTTGATATATTTCGCATCTTTTTTTTTACGAAGAACTGAGATCACCTCCAAGTTTTGGTGAGGTTCGTGTTGCTCGGTTTTTAGTTTTCTATGTTGTCTTTTGTGTACTGTTGTTTGTCTGGTGTTGTAATTTTGTTTTCAACTTTTGAGTTTGAATGCTCCTTTGGTGTCTCTTTCACAGCTACTTGTTCTATTGACTAGATACGAGAAAGTGTTAAGTAGTGGAGTGGTTTTCTGTCATGACAAGTGATAATTGTAAAAAAGGTTTAAAACGATGTTCATTGTCAACATAACAGAAATTAACAAATTCGGTTCCTAAATGCCATATTTTACATAGAACCAAAATGATAAAATGGTTTACTAATGCAGATAGTACCTGATTTACATCTTTGAACTGTCAGTAACAATTTCTATAATTGTTCAAAATATGCTGAAAAACAATCGTGTGAAATTGAAACGTGAGTGCCTGCAATTGCTCTTGCCGAGAAAAGGACCTTGGTGTGAATCTACACTGCATTTAAAAATACTACTAACATCTTATTAACGATTTGCATTATACTATTATGCGTCACTGGTTTCAAGAGAACTATCGTTTGAATTTTATGCGGGGCTAGGATGAAAAAAAATTGTCCTGGTTTTTTAAGTTGTAATCAGGTTCTGTCCTGCCTGTTTATTTTTCATTATATTCGTTTCTGCATTTTTATTTAGTTTTGACTTTTATTTCATAAATTAAAATCCTGTCTTTTTTACCACCACCACCACCACCATAAAAATTCCGATGGTCTCTCACTTGTAAACAAGTTCTTATTGTCTGATTGGCCGGTTTGCTGAGAATTGTTATATTTTTATCACAACCTTGGTTTCAATAAATACACAAAATCAAATACGGACAACCCAAACTATCAAAAATGAATAAAAATTATAACCACAAATTAACCCACAAAAGGCCCAAAACATACTTAAATCATATAAAATTCACTTTACTCAACTAAAATACCCCCCCCCCCCCTCGGGATACTTCCACTCATACCGACACACTTTTAAAAAAAAAATTAAATCGAAATCTACCATATTAAAGCAAATTTTTCAGTACCTATTTGCCCCTTTTTTAAATTAAATTTGATTGTTTGGCTTAACGTCCAGGGGCAAATAGTCTCTTTTCAGTCTTTAAACTGAATTGAAAAAATTAAGCTTTCAATTACTAAAAATTTTAATTTTCTTTTAAACGGTTTTCAAAATTTATAAAAAATAAAAAAGGGGCCCAAAAAGGGTTTGGGGGGGCCCCGGTCTACCTTTTGGCACCTATCAAAATTTTGGGGACTTGCCAATTTACCCTTTGTGACATTAAATGCGTTAAATCCAAAAACCTTTTTGGGTTTTTTCTCCTTGGGTTTCCGTAAAACCAAAACCCAATTTTCTTCTTGATCGCATTGAAGGCAATAAGGGTCTTTTAAAGAATTTTCTTTTTGGGCTTATTGACGATTTTTTCAGCTCCAAATGTTATCTGCAAGGGCATTTTCATTACTAAAGGGTGATTAACCACTTTCACTTTAACGTTTTTTGTGATTTCCACGAATCCCAACCCCTTAGGGGTTATTTTCATTTTTTGAATTTTTTTATATTTTTACTTCTTTTTTATTTTTGACCATTTTTAATTGGACATTTTTTCCAAACAAATCACTGGGGAAAAAAAAATAATTTTTAAATTTCTTTAATAGGGGTTTTCTCATTTACGTATTTTTAAAAATTTCCTTTTTAAAAAAAATCGTAAACATTCGAAACCCAACCCCATATCCTGTTCCACAAAAAACACTTTTTTTTATCAAAAATTTTTAAATAAAGGATCGGCACAACAAAGACTTCAAAGCAAAAAACTTTTAAACCCCTAAAGAAATTCTCCCAAAAACCACATGCAAAAGAAATTCGATGGGAAAATAAATATGCATCAATATTTATTTTTCGATATTTAATATTATAAAAAAATAATTTTAGTATTAAACCATCTTTTTTTTTAATTTTTTTTATTATTGGGAAAATTTTTAAAAATTAATTTAAAAAATAAAATAACCTTCCATATGGGCCACCCGTTTTAACCAAAAAATTATACCATAAGCCACTAACCGGGACGGGGACAACGCGTTAGTCCAAATCCATATTCCGGGGCAAAAATAAATTAAACTTTCATTCCCTCTTAATGCTTTAAAATAACCGCGATGGGGTTCTGTGTAAACATTTCGCCCAC
>CM034356.1:35307741-35391414 GCA_019925275.1 Mytilus edulis | reverse complement strand
AGTAATAGGATAACTGTATTTGGTATGTGCCCTTCTTACAAGTTTTTTGTATGCCTGTTGGACAGTTTTCGCTTGACCTTGACCTCATGGATCAGTTAACCAATTCACAAGGTTAAGTTTTTGTGGCCAAGTCCTTTTCTCAGATACTTTTAAGCAAAAGATCTAATATATTTGGTGTATGGAATAATCAATGACTGTAAGGTGGACATGTCCAACTGGTAGTTGGCATCTGTCCTTGACCTCATTTTCATGGTTCAGTGGTTATAGTAAAGTATTTGTGTTTTGGTTGAATACTGTATGCAATAGCTCTACTATATTCGGTGTATGAAAATATTTTACATGTCACGGTTTGTCATTTTCACCTTGACATGTTATTGTACATCATATAATTATTGAAAACCAGGTTTATGTTCCTTTTCACTTTTAGAAGTATGCCTCCTCTCCATACACAAACATTTTTTAGTCTTATCCCACAGGATTGAAAGAGTTTACAGTGGCGGATCCAGAACTTTTCCTAAGGCAGCAACCATTTGATTTTCTGGGGGGGGGCTATGTTTTTTTTTGGAAAAAAAAGTTTGTTTCCAGTTTTTGATGAAAAAAATAATTTGTTTTGGACCCTGAGAAAAAAAAATTGTTTGTTTCACCCTCAGCTGCCACTATATGTAATGCTAAAATTGAAAGAAAAAACTTGTTTTTGGTTTGTCGTTAAAAAAAAAAGATTGTTCTTCGCCGAAGGCGAAAAAAAAAGTTTGCACAGTAAAAAAAAAACCATAGCCCCCCCAGAAAATCAAATGGTTGCTGCCTAAGGGGGGCTCGCTCCAGTCATGCTTCATTGATTCCCTATATAATCAACCAAATTTTTCCCACGAAAGGCGGGTCCGGGGCCCCCAGGCCCCCCTGGATCCGCCTATGGTTTACAAACAATATACTGCATGAATATATAAATATGACAAGATCATTTTGGTATTCTATTTGTGATATTTGAATTTTGGTGATTAGTCGGATCGAGAAAACTGGTTCACGGTCCATGTGAGCATTCATTCACGGGACCAGTTTAATTGTGTTGGAAAAATTAGCCGGTAGAAAATAATTTATAGTTTTTAACAAAAAGGACACAGTATTACAAGACTGACATCGATTAGTATGTTTGGAGGAAGTGTCCCTTTGAATTTAATTTTCATATTTAAGTGCAACGCTGTTAGCATCGTCAATCTTACCCGATCTAGCTCTTTTTTATTTTTATTTTAAATTTTATGATTAAAAATTATTATTATACCAACTAGCACTTGTAAAATAAAACCAACCTAAATGTAGGCATACATTTATCGATAACCCCAAACCTTACCCTAACCCATACACAGACATTTGTTTCTATCCAAGAAATACAAATAGGTGGATAAAGAACTGGCTGAGTGGAAGAACACAAACTGTCGTATTAGAAGGATGCAATTCAACTTCAGTCCCTGTTGACTCAGGATTACCACAGGGCTCAGTCCTTGGGCCAAGCC
This sequence comes from Mytilus edulis, assembly GCA_019925275.1. NCBI lineage: Eukaryota > Metazoa > Mollusca > Bivalvia > Mytilida > Mytilidae > Mytilus > Mytilus edulis. The sequence continues at coordinate 35,389,906 of CM034356.1, read as the reverse complement.
TCTTTCTATATTACATCAACGATCTTCAAGAAGATTTAAATGCTGCAGTTTGCCTGTTAGCAGATGATACCATCGCCTACCTGACAATAACATCAAAAGACAGCGGAAAAATATTACAAGAAGACCTTGATAAATTAGCTGAATGGGAACAATTACGGTACCTCGAATGACCGAATAACAATGTTATTATCCGAATAACACTTGTAATGACCGAATAACACTTTAACTTTTAATATTAGCACATACAGTGGAGTCCCCAGTGTCTGCGCTGCCAGTGATACCGCGCATAAGCTGATTTCATTATCAACAAAGTAACGCAAATAAAATTGTTCTTGTTATTGTTTTAACATTCTGAAGGAATAAAAAAGAATAAAATTAATAAGTTCCAGATCGAAATAATAACTGCAATCCCGTGATTTACAATATTTGGCCAATGTTCATTAAAAAAAATACAGCATCTGATAAAATTTGTTTTACTTAACCCTCTGAGTCCCAAATTACTTTTGATTTCACACCTCAAAAATCTATTTTTTTCAAGCAAATATACCTGTTTTTGACAGTTTTTGTGAACAGAATGCATATTCATTAGGCCACAGTTCATTCTAAAAGTGGTATAACAATGATTAACAAATATAGCTTAAAAGATTACAATGTTGTTTTTATTTTTAAACTGTAACGTTTATGGGTTTGACGTCATTAGAATATTGATACTTATGACGTTAATGTGTTTAACGTCGACATTGCAATGAAACAGGTACTTGTCAACATGCGAACGTTATGAAAAATGATCGGCAGTAAAATGAACATTGCAAAGTGAAAAATGATTCGATTTACAAAAGGAAAACTGTTTTGGATATAAGAATATCAAGAGACACCTTTAATGATTGACAGTTTTATTCAATTTTACATCATTTCAATGTAATCATTCCACAAAGTGCGTTAAAAGTGACAAATATGTATGATGCGCGGCATGTGTTCATTAAAAATATCTGATGGAGTGAAACCGTCGGAAACAGTCACCAATGCATAGAGCAACACAGCAGGTAGGGCAGTTTGATCTTGTTTTCTTTTTGCACACTCTGCATAGTTTTCTTTTTGAACCTACAAAAATATCAAAAATAGTATTCATAACACATGAAACGTTTTGAAATAACTGAAGTGCAATGAAAATAATTTTACCGTCGTGGATTTTGATAAAGCCGTTATGATCTACTTAATGTATGTATCACCTTTTTAGATATCAAGCTGAAGAATTTTTATTTTAATGTTATTTTATATTATACAATTATGTTGTTAATGAATAAAAAAAAAACCAACACACCTTGCCAGAAGTATGGATAGTGTTTTCCTGTCATTCGTAGGGGTATTGCTGACATTGATGGCCGCCCTCTTTCATTGTTTGGGTTTCTGCATTCCCCTATCAATTCTGTGCAAACACTCGTCCAAAATTGAAGTTTTGATAACTTATGACGATTCAGTCTGTTTACTTGTTTGTATATGAGGTATGCATTGGCTGAAAAAAAATCAATCACTGAAATATTTTTATGTGTATCGTAAAAATCTAGTATTTTACATTTGATTTTCTCCCCCCCCCACACACACAAATAGAAAGATAAGAAGATACATGTATGTTATCCAATATATATATATATATATATTAATCAGTTACTATACGTTTATATATAAATAAAAAGTTCAAATAAAACTGTCGGGACTATTTTTCAATTTCTATTATCAGTGTTCATATTGTGTTATGATCCACTAATTATAAACATTGATTTAGAAAGGACTGAGAATGAGAATAATTCAATACATGGCATCTTTTCCGTACCAATTACTCTCAAAATCATGTTGATGAGAAGCTTCTTCCACATTTTTCTGGGCATCACAGACTTAAATGCAGGAGTATTTGTTATCCATGTGTCAAGAGAAGTGTTCCAGTATGACCTTAAGCTAGGCTTTTTGACCAGGCCCATACTCAAAAATAGACCTAAAAAAGCTCTCATTTCTAAGGCATTGACATTTTCCCAGGGTTTTGGATTTTCGGCCTGCTGTATATATTGACCGGCATAGCGGTTAGTTTCTGTAACCAATATATTAATAAGTGACCCTCCTGTCGCAGGGTCAGATGCAAGGCGGTCAAAATATTCAATCGGGTGACTGTTGATTGGTGGAGGATTTATTGGGCCTATGCGTTGTTCAAATGGAACAATTTCTAACGGATGCTCATAAGTTTGCGGATCATTTATAGTAACCCAGGGGCCCCTCACTACAGGCACATCAGACTCATCCTCAGAATCAGTTGAGTCTGCATTGTTGTTTGAATTTGAGTCGGAATCAGAACTCTCAAAGTCGACATCATCAAGGATGCTCATTTCAGAGCCTTCATCTTCAAAATCACTTTGATCCGACATTTTGAATATTCCCTCGTACAAACTATTTTCATATATAATATACAAGTTAAAACACGAGAAAAAATTCCGCAATTTCAAGAAGACAAAAAGAGATCTTAGTGGGCGATCAAGGGAATTGATAACATATATATGGTATGATTTTCTGTTACTTTGAAGGACATGTTAAATAAGCCTTGCAAGCTTAAAATGGGCCAACCAAAATTTATTGGAAAACATGAGCCGGTAGAAATAAATGGAATAATTTATTGCAATGTATTAGTATACTTTTTAAGTGTGAATAAACACAAATGGTCACAAATTCCTTTGGTGCTACTACAATTTTTATGGAGCAAGACATAAAGAAGCATATATACCTAACCTAAGTTATTTCAGAAGATCTGTGAAGATTTGTACTTTCGCATTTTATTTAATTATTATGAAAGAAAACGTAGTGAAACTGAAACTGATACTGATTATAGATCCTATATAAAATTGTTCAATACGCACAATATTTTAGAAAATAATATACATTATGTTACACGATATAATAGACAAGTTCAAACTAAACAATTATGTGTGCAAAAAAGTTTTAAAGAATAAATTTACACATTTCATAGTACTATGCACAGACAGGTGCTCCACACAACGTTATGGTATTAATTTTTGACGTCACAAAGTAAACTTCAAAATGACGTCATTTCGACGCTGTATGAAAACCATTTTCTTCTGTTTCCAAACAAATTTATTCAATCCACATTCAATATATATATATTCCTGCAAATAAGACACAGTTTATAAATAAATATGTTATATAACTTATTATGTTTTAACGACAAATATACACTAACTATTTTATTTTCTCGAAAGCAAAATATTAACGCTACAACTGAGAAATGTCTAAATACTAAGGGCCATAAAAGTGCATCTAATCACCGTATTGTATAGGATGTGTAGTATAAATACTTCTGTGCATTATAAGCTTTGAAATTATTGTTTATCGATCGAATTTGATCCATTATTTACATAGATTTCAAATACTAAAGAAAACGTAAATCTTAAATGGACATATATGTCCTCTTGGGACTCGGTCGGTGGTGGACGTATATGTCCGCTTGGGACTCAGAGGGTTAAGTCAAATTTTTATCAGATTGAAATATTTTTTGCTCTGCATCCTTGACAGTGTCACTGTGCTTAGTTTGAATTAAGCTACCTTTCGTAGCAGCTAATCTTTCCTCTATTCAAAATAAGTTCTTTTTGGTAGGCATGCACGAAATCACTGGACATTGGAGGAATTCTCAAAACAGGGGTTTCCCAAATTTTGGACACACATTACACAAAATCTTGAAGGTGAAACCCTACAAACTGATAATTTTATGAAATAAAAGTTTGTTATGAATGTATTCACACAATATTATCCAATGATTGGTTTTATCAGTTGAATGAAGTGAAGTCAAAAGTCTTAGGGCCATAATAAATAATAGGTCAGTCATGGGTACTACTTGTACAAGTTATTTTTATTTTATACTTGAAGAAGTAAAAAAAAATATACACATATAAGTTAATTAATAATATTAAAATAATCTCCCTTTAATTTTCTCAAAAATTTACTTGTATTATAAGTAAATTTTTCTTACAATCCTACAAAAATTCTCAAGTACTGTTTTGAGATTTAAAATCAGGGCTTTAATTATTTTTCCCAGGTTAGCTCATATTTTTGTCGAGCCTGCAACTTTTGTTGCAGAAAGCTCGACATAGGGATAGTGATCCGGCGGTGGCGGCGTTAGCTAACTTCTTAAAAGCTTTATATTTTAGAAGGTGAAAGACCTGGTTTCTTCATACTTTGTATATAGATGCCTCATGTTACGAAGTTTCCGTCAGTCACATGTCCAATGTCCTTGACCTCATTTTCATGGTTCAGTGACCACTTGAAAAAAAAGTTCAAAATTTTTGTAATGTTGAATTCTCTCTTATTATAAGTAATAGGATAACTATATTTGGTATGTGCGTACCTTGCAAGGTCCTCATGCCCGTCAGACAGTTTTCACTTGACCTCAACCTCATTTCATGGATCAGTGAACAAGGTTAAGTTTTGGTGGTCAAGTCCATATCTCAGATACTATAAGTAATAGGGCTAGTATATTTGGTGTATGGAAGGACTGGAAGGTGTACATGTCCAACTGGCAGGTGTCATCTGACCTTGACCTCATTTTCATGGTTCAGTGGTTATAGTTAAGTTTTTGTGTTTTGGTCTGTTTTTCTCATACTTTATGCAATAGGTCTACTATATTTGTTGTATGGAATGGTTGTAAGGTGTACATGTCTAGCGGGCAGATGCCATCTGACCTTAACCTCATTTTCATGGTTCAGTGGTCAAAGTTAAGTTTTTAAGTTTTGGTCTTTTTATCTAATATTATATGCCAAAGGTCAACTATATTTGGTGTACATGTATGGAAATATATTATGATCTATATGTCAGTCCCGCAGGTTTTATTTGACCATGACCTCAATTACACGGTTCATTGCACAGTGTTAAGTTTTTGTGTTTTGGTCTATTTTTCTTAAACTATAAGTAATAGGTCAACTATATTTGTTGTATGGAAGCTTTGTTAGCTGTACATGTCTGCCTGGCATGGTTCATCTGACCTTGACCTCATTTTCATGGTTCATTGGTCTTTGTTTAGCTATCTTGGTAAATGTTAAGTTTATTTGACAGTTGTAATCAAGCTTTATACTTAGGACTATCAACATAATATCAATGATTAGTAAAGAAGGCGAGACATTTCAGTGTGTGCACTCTTGTTTAATTAGAGTTCAATGTTTCACCTCATTAATTCAACAAAGAAACTGATTGCGCAAAGATCTTAAGTATTTGTGCAAGGCCTTCAAAAATTGCTCCTTGGGGGTTTGTAAATGAGCAGTGTTCTGAAGATAACAGACAAATGGGATTTGCATTGCCCATGAAATTACACTTAAATGATTAGTAAAGACATCTGCAAAGGGCAGATAACTTAAAATTATACAAGAGCAAAGAAATCTAATTAGGAATTCAATAAAAGAAGATAGGATGACTTTTTTACTTACACAAGTAAAAAAATCTGAATGTCTAAGGGACATAACTCAGCCAATATTTTTTTTTACCTATACAAGTAAATAAAATTCACTTGTATAAGTAGCCTACACATTTACTTATATAAGTATATTAATATTACTTCTTCAAGTAATTAAAAATAACTTGTACAAGTAGTACCCCTGACTGTAGGTTTGTTTGCCCAAACGCTACCTACCCAGAAAAAAGCTGCCTACTCAAATTCTTTTATTGTCCTGATTTGAAGAAGTTTTTTTTTAATCAAATAGGCATGAAGGCTAATAAACATCTGATACTTCAATTTCTTTTAAAAAAAAAAAAAAAATGCCTATAGTCCGTTTGACTTCTATAAATCTTCAAAAAATAATTCTTAAAATTTCATTTTTAAAGATAAATATTTTTTTTCTTCATGTATGTTAATGTATGATATATACGAACTCTGACTATGCATATCATAATTTTAAACCTATAATCAAAAAAGTTACTCATTAGGTCTCTATGTTACTTCAATTTATTTTAATATAAAATACTCAATGGAGTACGCATGAGTAGTGTAACAGCCTTCCATTCAAAACAAAAACATTAGACATGTGCTCTAAACCTGTTTTATTGTACCATGTGACTTTACTCATTTAAATAACTCTGGTCATGTGATTACTGAGATTTCTGTATTCAATGAGAAATACAAAAGCATGCACACATGACCAGAGTTATTTAAATGAGTAAAGTCACATGGTACAATGAAACAGGTTAAGAGCACATGTCTAATGTTTTTGTTTTGAACCATTCAAAACAACCTGAAATGGGATTAACATATACAACTGATAACTGACAAAGCAAATAAACACTCGGATTCTTGAGGAGAAACATCAGAAAATCATCAACAAAAGTAAAGAGCCAAGCTTATATTGGACTAGTAAGACCTTAATTGGAATATGCTGCAACTGTTTTGGACCCAGCAACAAAAGAATTGATCTACAAAATAGAACAGATACAAAGAAGAGCTGCCAGATATGTCATGTATGTGACAAATAAGTACAAACCAACCGAAGTTTCACAGAAACCACCTAGAAGATAGACCACCTAAAACGGAAACCACTGCAACAACGAAGAAAGGAAACCAGACTAGTGATGTTCTATAAAATAGAGAATAATATGGTAGCAATAGAGAAAGAAGGAAGACTCACACCACCAGTAAGGAAAGGGAGAAATATACACCCTAAGGCATACCAACACACATTGATGCACACATGACATCATACTTACCACAGACTATTTAAGGGACTGGAACGCATTACCACCAGACATCCCACAGGCTGAGGCAGAGACACTAGGTGCCTTCAAGGCCCTAGTGTCAAACCTCTAGAGCCTTTGAGGCTCCTACTGTTTTTAGCCAGTTTTTAAAGTTTAATTAAATTCACTGTATACAGTTAGTTCTACGGTTTTACTTCAACAATTACTCAGGCATTTACTTGGACATGTTGGATGTCTTCTCCTGCAAACAGAACTCTTCAAAAACATGTATAGCAGAATCTTCAGTTTGTTGACGGACGGGAGGCTATTATCCGACAGAAACAGAAACAGAATCCATGGGAAGATCCACTATCAATGTATATTTACGTAAATATACGTTGATCATGTTGATAGTGGATCTACCCATGGATAGAAACAAGTGCCTGTGAACCCATACCTATTAGACTAAACCTAACCCTAAAACCTAACCCTAACCATGCTAACAGTCCTAACCCAAAACATCCCCTAACCCAACCATAACCATGATTCATGAATGAACATTAGTCATGAACTCCAAAGTATAGGGACCCTTAAAGTAAAAGAAGGTCCATTTATCTAGGACACTGGTCTATTACTTCTACATGATAAAAGACAATGTCTTCATAGACAACAATGAAATATTACTATATAAATAACACATAGCTGAGAGGGTGATAGAGCAGATTGTTACCCCAAGAAAACATTGTCAACCGCGGGGTTACATGTATCATTATTGTCTTTTACAGATTTATTTTATTTTAAATTTAGTATTTTCTATGACATTGCATACATAACAACGATACAGGTATTTGAAAAAACAACACAAGCAGAGTGTTTTATTATTTTTATTTTGACAGTCAAATAATAAAATCTGAGCAAAAATGTAGAACATACGCATTAATATTGTATTCAATTACTTGATGTAAATTCAATTCATTGTCTTTTAAATTAAAGATTTTTGATTGGTTTAGACGAGAGGGTAACATTCAAAAAAATTGTCATCCTCTCAGCCATGTGATAGAGTAAATTAACGCCCTCGTACTAGCCAATCAAAATATGGCATTTTAATGTAAAGTATAATAAATGTATTTGTGCTATGTGTTAAGGTTCATTTGGAACCTTTGCCTTTTATCATGTTTATGACAATATGTAATATGGGGCTCGTCTTTAAACATTTCCGTTTGAAATTTTCTGTGCAAGAAATCTTTTGACTTTTAATTGACTTGCAGACATTGATTTGCTAGACACATCAACTTCACTAAAATTAGTGAAATTCTAAGCTTGACTAAAATTGACTAGCAGGTAATGTCTTAGAGCACTTTGGGGGGAGACAGAGCTGTGTTATTTTGAACAAATAAAACATTGTCTCAACTGCATGTGTTTTTAGTGTTGGGAGATATCATCTGATAAACTTTATAATTAATGTTTAAGTTGTCCTTATAATTTAACATGCATACTATCCTTGCCTAAAGATGTATGATCTTGTACTTCAATGTCGACGAGTTTCGTAAGAACAGGGGCCATAAAATATATTGAAGAATTTGGGTTCAGCTGTCATGGCTGTAAGGCACACATACTCATGAGATAAATGTAACGAGTGTAAATCGTAAATGCTAATAATTAAATGAAGATGTTTTGACAATACAAAAATAAATCCACTGAATAGAGATAATACAATGTTGAAATTTGTGGCGGAGGTCCAGAATTCAATTTGGTTTGCCTTGGGTCATTTTTGGGGGGATATTTTTTTATAGTCAGATGATACCAAAATCCATTAATCTTGTGAAGACCGAAATTTTGTCAATTTTAGACTGAAAGCCTATCAGATTCATTTTCCGTTAGATACATGTATTGTTATGTTTATCTTTTTAATACTGGTTAATGAAATCAGTACAGTGTGTACTGGCTGGTCATTATCACATATGATACGATTTTGACACGCCTACATAGCTAATAAATATTCATGATTTTAAAGATAACAGCACGTGTAGCCATCAACTGGGAGAGTTGTAGATTTGTAGCATAACTGTACATATGTAGTTTTGAAAATATAGAATAGATACAAAAATATGTGTTTTTAATATTAGTATCCGAGCAAGTAAAACACGGATCTATCATGGTGGAGGACTCAAATTATATTTATTAATATTGTGACTTTAGTTTTAAATGTTTACATGAATAACATACGCAAACAATTGTCGAAAATTGAAGAAATTCCGTATTTCAACAATAATTTAACAAGTGTTCCGGTTATTTTATCTGACAGCAAAGGTCGATGTTTACAAAATCAACTTAATTTCCGAAATTCAATTAAATGGTGTTATAAATCAGGAGCTACTTCAAAGGAACAATTTAATTTTTTGAAGCAAAATTTAGCAGAACTTATAAAACAGTATACTAACATTACATTGTTTGTGTGGTTAGGGACGAACGATTTAACTAAGAAAGAACGGGATGGCAGTATTTCTTTGAAAAGTAGTGGGAATGACAGTGTACATCATATTTATTCGATCTACAAAGAAATCTACTTTTTCGTTCGTAATTTCGAAAAAGTCAAACTTATTTATATAGAGGTTCCGGTATATTCTATTTATTGGTGGAACGTTTTCCATAATCATTCAAATCCTGAACAATTTCGTGAAGATGATCTCCGGCTGCATACTCAAATAGAGCAGTTAAATATTTATATTCGTGACATTAACCGTATTTTACATGTACATTCCCCAAGTTTGTCGAATGATTTAGTGCAAACACGGAAACAAGGAAAACGAAAACATACGTTTTCTAGTTACACTTTTACTGGATATTATGATGGTATTCATCCGCGTCCAGAGCTATCAAGATTGTGGTTATTAAAACTTTGTCGTGTATTTAATATGTACTGTGTTTAGCTAAAATACCCGAAAATTCTGTCTTGAAAGGGATTTATTTGAAAGATTCAACTCAAGTTATATGTAAGTACGTTTCTCTTTATACTATATAATTGTATGTGCTAATTGTCGCGCTACAATATTCCAGTTCCGAATTAGGTATATATTTGGGAATCAGCGTTACAAAATGCAATGGATGAATAATTTTTTTTTTCTGTAACAGTATGTGTACATTGGTACGCTACAAATTGATCTGTAATTGACATGAGTAGTCCAGAGATTGACTTTTCTTCCGCTGATAATAATAACACCGCTGAATCTACGTTTTTGTATCAAAAGGAAGATGATTTTTATAGTACTATTTTAACTCCAGATTTTCTTGAATTTAACGAATTTAAAGAACATGACATTTTTCTCTCCCTACCAACACCAAAGAAAAGTTCCACGCTAAAATTGCATTCTACACATTTAGATTCATCACCTCAAAACTCAATTGTCAAAATGGAAAAACTTGCCAACTGTTCAACATTTTCGGGTTATTCCCAGGACAACGCACAGAAATTTTTATCGGAATTTAAATCATATGCTCTTTTGCACGAACTTCGTGATTTTGACGGGAAAAAAGTAGCCGCGTTTCATCTTCATTTAAAAGGTCCAGCATTAACCTGGTTTAATACTCTTAGTGAAAGATCAAAAGAATCATGGACCGCCATTGAAGTTTTATTTGAGGAAAAGTTCACGAATTTTAAAAATCACAGCGCTATGGCTATGATGGAGGGTCAAATTTTTAATACCCTTAAATTAGGAAAATCTCAACAGCTTGAAGATTTCCATAGTCAAATTCTTGAAAAAGGAAACCTCTTACACAAACCTGATCATGAGGTTTTAGCTCGATTCATCGAGGGCCTACCAGAGAAAATGGCATTTTTCGTACGAGCTGGCCAACCAGCAGATTTGTCCGCTGCTTTAACGTCTGCTAAAATGGCCGAAACATGTGGATATCGTGAGAAAATTTTTGATAATGCAGTTTCTACCTCCCCCCTGAACAACAAAGCGATATTTCTAATCTAAAATCTCAGATTTCAAGCCTCACTTCTGCTATAAATCAGATTTCAACATCAAAACACGACGATGTCAATAACTTTACCTCGCAACCTACCAAACATGATTCTGAAGTAAACAAATCCTCTGAATTTGCTAGTCTAACGAATGAAGTTGCTAAACTCAGTAAAAATGTGTCAGAGCTTTTAATTTCGAAAGTCCCACAAGCATCAGCAAATAGCCAATACGAGTCGCCACAAAATAATTTTCAAAGGAGACAACAGTACCCAAACACAAACACCAATTCAAATTGTTTCAACTGTAATTTTCCAGGACATAGGAAACGAGAATGCAATTGGAATGGATTTGGACAAACAACAAGTAATAAATGCCAAATTTGTCATCAAACGGGACACACTGCTTACCGATGTAAAACCATTAAACCAAATCAGGAAAACTACCAATACCCGGCCGATACAAGGCCAAATCGTTCGGGTCCATAAATATGAGGTCTAAACAAGTCAACTATACCGATTTCAAACCAGATAACCTATCTACTTTTGATAATTTTATATATATGAATGTTTGTTGTGGTAATGTTGATATTGCAGCTTTGATTGACACTGGAAGTTCAATTAACATTATGTCCGCTCCACTATATAAATCTTTACCAAGGCATGTTAAATCCGATATCAGTAGGTTCACTGAACCCATTAAATTAGCAAATGGACAATTAATATTTGTAGAAGGAACTTCTTCCGTAACAATACAAACAAATCAAGGTTTGTATGAGGTCAAAGTGTACATTCTTAGCACGACATCACATCCGTTAATTCTAGGTATGGAATATTTGAAATCTAGTAATATTACATTGAAGTTTAGTGAATTTAACACAAATAGTAAATATCATCATGTGAAATGTAATAAAAGGCTATGTATTCAGCCAAATTCTGAAATTTTTGTTCGGGCAAATGTGCCGAAACATTTATCTGTTGGTCTTCAAGGTATATGTACAAACAATGTGTTTTCGTTAGGAAAAGGACTGCTTCTTGCAAAAGCGTTAGTCACTGTGTCAATTGATAAAACTATTCCTTTGAAGATAATGAACCCTACAAATACAAAAATTTCAGTCTCTAAAGGGTCAATCTTAGCGAACTTTCAGATATTGAATGCTGACTTTAGTGTTATAACTGAAGACATTAAATGTCCCCCTGTAGTTCAAAATGTACAGATTGGATCCACTCATCCGATTATTTCAACGAGTAAAAACAATGAATTTAGGGATGAAACTAAGACAGTGTTTTTGTCGAATTTTAGTATTCCTGAACCATTAAATCCGGAACAAACAACGCAATTAACTGACTGTTTATATGAAAACAAAGACATTTTCGTCACAAAAGAAAATCCTGATCTAGGGTTCTCAACTTATGTACAACATAAAATAAATCTTAAACCTGATGTTAAACCAAAACACCAACAACCGTATCGACTCCCGCCACATAAAAGAGAAGTATTGCGGCACCATTTAGACGAACTCCTTAAACAAGGAATCATAGCACCGATTAGCGAGGAAGAAAATGTGCCTATCACAAGTCCAATAGTATTGGTGACTAAACGAAAAAGACAAAATGATGCTTTTCAAAGTGAAAAGGATGCAGCACTATCACAATATAGATTTTGTTGCGATTTTAGATATTTAAATTCATGTACAGAACAGTTTAAATATTTTATTCCTAATCTACAAGAACTTACAGAGTCATTTTCACAATTTGTTCCGAACTATATATCGTCAATTGATTTGTCTTCAGGATTTTTTCAGTTAGGCATTGACCCTCAGTCTTCACGCTACACCGCATTTAATACATGTTTTGGTACATATAAATTTTTGCGTTTACCGATGGGACTTTCGTCATCACCAGCATCTTTCCAATTACTCATGGACAAAGTGTTGCATGGGCTAAAATTTAAGTCATGTCTTTGTTACCTTGACGATGTTTTGATATGCTCGGAGACATTTGAGCAACATATTACTGACTTACAAGAAGTTTTTCATAGATTTCGTTCTGCAGGTCTTAAGTTAGGACCAAAGAAGTGTTCGTTTGCTCAGTCGTCATGTATCTTTTTAGGCCATTCTATTTCAAAGGAAGGAGTAAGTCCGCCACCTGATCGAGTACAGGCAATTCAGGAATACCCACCACCTAAAAATATAAAAGAGCTACGGCGTCTTATAGGAATGCTTAACTGGTTCCGAAAATTTATTCCGAATTTCAGTGCAAAAATATCACCATTAACTAGATTACTGAAAAAGGGTCAGTTTTTCGTTTGGAATGTTGAACAACAATCGTCATTTAATGATTTGAAATATGCGTTACTGAACTCAAAAATATTAGCATTTCCCAATTATGATTTGACATTTAGACTTGCTGTAGACACATCTTCGCGTGGGATTGGTTACATGTTATATCAAATGCATCCTAATGTAAACGGTGAAGAACAACCAAGAGTTATACGATTTGGTTCAAAATCGTTAAGTAGATGGCAACAGTCCTATGGACCGACAAAACTCGAACTTTTGGGCATGGTAGTAAGTATACTAGACTGTGCTGATTATTTACGTGGAAATCAATTTGTTGTTGAATGCGACCATCAAGCTCTGAGACCTATTTTTCAAAAACAATTCAAGGGTGCAATTTATGAACGATGGATGGCTATTTTACAACAATTCAATTTTGACCTGCAATATAAACCGGCAGAACAAATGCAAGTAGCAGATGCATTGTCCCGATGTACGAGAAAAAATGATGAACCCGTCATCAGTCCAGATGAAGATGATCCATTCTTTCCTTATGTCACAGAACGAACTGGCCAAATCAAATTGCCGTCCGGTAGAAATTTAGCTGACTTTCTTCATAATTCTGAAACCGAATCCGCAACGGTCATAAATGTAAATAATGTAAATAATATAGATATTTTCTCTGAATGTGTTTATGATGCTGATACAGACGATGTTCTTGAGACTCCAAACAAAAAGAAGAAAACTAAACTTAACAAAAAGTGTGAAACTGTAAATGTTACCCAAGTTCATAACAATGACTCTTTATATGATAAATCAACTGACCAGTGTAGTGACAAAATAGACATTTTTGATATTTCCACGGTGTATGATACGCCAAGTGACAATAATTTCGATAAACCTACGCAAAATCATGACAATACTTTATCGGAACTTGAAATTTTTAAAAACAGTGATTTAACACCCCAAAATATTAAAGATTTGCAAAGGAAAGATCCTGATTTGTTACCTATGATTATTTACTTGGAAGAAAATAAACTTCCTAATTTACAGAAAGAAGCTAGGAAATTATTATTACAAGCGGCTGATTATCTTTTGATTAATGGCGTATTATTTCATAGCTCGGTAAAGAAGAAATCCCGTAGAGCAAGTAATTTAGACAATTTTCAACTTGTGGTTCCAAGATTAATGAGAAATTTAGTGTTACACATGTGTCATGATTCACCTCTAGGAGGTCATTCTGGAATTAAAAATACAATCGATAGAGTACGTGAACATTATTATTTTTCGAGGTTATCTAAAATAGTATCAGAATATGTCAGGACATGTCACGAATGCCAAATACGTAAAACCTCAAGTGTACACACTAAAGCAGGTATAATTTCTTTTCCGACACCATCAGCACCGTTTCAGGTATGGGAAGTAGACTTATGTGGGCCTTTCCCACTTTCATCGGCAGGACATTCACATATATTCACTGCTGTTGACATGTTTAGTAAATTTGTATTTGCTGTACCTTTGCATAATTGTGACGCGCTGTCTGTATGTCATGCACTTTTTCAATTATTTTCGTCTTATGGTGTTTGCCATACTTTATTGAGTGACCAAGGGTCAGAATTTATTTCAAAAGGTACAAAAGAACTATGTAAAATGTTGGAAGTTTCCCAAGAGTTTACACCAAGTTTTGCGCATCATTGTTTAGGTACATGTGAACGTTCACATCGAACATTAGAAGAACGAATGACTCCATATATAAGGAAAGGTCGACCTTGGAATGATATTTTACCAGCTGTAATATTTTCAATGAACTCCTGCACAAATGCAGCTTCACAATACTCGCCGTTTGAAGTGGTATATGGTAATAGACCCCAATTTCCGCTTTCAACTCCTCATGATTTAAATTTAAGAGATATTCCAAAAGATATACACGTTTACCTTAAACAATTGCAACAAAAATTGAGCACAATACGAAAAGAAGTCCAAATAAACGTTGAAAAGGCAAATGCTAAAATGGTTGAAAGAGTTAATAAAACAACATCACCTCTAAAATTGTCAGTTGGAGACTATGTGTATTTGCACGACGAGCCTATTGGTCAGGGACGAAAATTACAAGCTAAATTTACGGGACCTTTTATTGTTGATAATATACCAAGTTCTCATTTAATTAAAATTAAAGATCCTGAAAACAAGCGAAGACTTCGAATGCCTGTACATATAAATAGATTAAAAATGGCATATATTCGTGCCCCACAACCACAGCCGTATTTGCAACACGTAAGTGAAAGCCAAAGTTCAAAAACTACTGTCGATTCTTCTACTTCGTCATATTCTGAAAATGTCCCCGTACGTCAGTCAACTAGACATAAAAAGCCACCCGCAAAATTTAACGACTTTGTTAATTTAGATTCCGAATTAGGAACAGAATCAATATCATCAGACGACAATCGATATCATAAAATCAAACGTGTTTTAGCAAGGAAAATCGATAATAATCAACTAAAATATCTTGTACAAATTGTCGGCGAGCCAGCACAAAATTCTAAATGGGTAGAGGAGTCAAGTTTATCACCTAAAGCAAAGAAGATAGTTCAAAATAGACCACCTCCAATGATACTGTGATTCTATTTTTGTGTGTGAAAATTGTTTCGCCACAACCGAAAGCATTATGTCAGTCGATTTATACAGAGCTGTGTGTGAGAATTGCCTCGCCACAGAAAGTCGTGAAGAAGTTTATACTGTGTGTGTGAGAATTGCCTCGCCACAAGGTTCTGGATGATTGAGTGTGTGAAAATTGTCTCGCCACTCTCTATATATGTAAATGAATACCAATCCATGGATAGCGTAACCATAGATGTAGATGGAAAGAATATTTGTGTGACTTTGACATTTTGATGATATGTTTTAAAATTGATTTACATTGAACTGTTAGTGACATTAACTCTATTTGTTTGTTTTATTGATTTTTTCCCCTCATATTTTGCATGCTTATATATAGGGCTACACGTGACTGCATTTAGTAGTAGTATATATATTTTTTTTTTTTTGTTGATTTAAAAACCGTGCTGATAAGGTTAATTGTAAAAGTTACTTTTGCTATGCGAGTGTCTAATTGTATTAGGAATTATCAGTTGAATCAAATGGTTCGTGAGATATTTTATAAAATTGTTATAGTGGCCAAAAATTGATGGCTGGGTAGAATCAAATGATTCAAGAAACTGAGTAGTAGTGGTCAAAAAATTGTGACCGGAATTTTGTTATGAGGGTCAAAAATTGGTGGCCAGGTGGAATCAAATGATTCAAGAGATATGAAGTATAATAGGGGCCAAAAATTGTGGGCCTGGATTTGTTAAGTGTTTGAACGTTGAACAACAGATGTAGTAGCGCAAAAGATGTTATGCTAGAAATTACCTATGTTTTCCTATATTAATATCTATTTTGATTGAATGTTTTAAGAATCTTTAATCCTCGGCGCCTGGGAATTAATGGATAATTGTGTGAGTGTGTGAGATAAACTAGTTATTATTATTTGAAATATATTAAGAGTCACGGGTCTCTGCTAGTGTCATCACCTTGAAACATGTATGTTTATTTTTAAAGCTACATTTTTATGCATCGCAAGTGTTCACTTGAGCAAGTTTGACAGTTGTAATCTGTCGTGCTCTTGGAAGTATCCGTAAAATAAACAAGTAATAGTTTAATGGTCAAGATTTTACGACCTATGGTATCGAACATCTGTGTCTGGGTATTCACAGAGAGATATTTATGATGTTGTGGTTTTTACATAATGAGATTTAATGGATAGATTAGTTGATTTGTAACTATAAAATTTATGCACACTTGTCATTTTGACAGATCTGATAAACAGAATTTCCGTTTCAAGACTGCAATTTAATTACACTGGGAACTAAGTTCAAACCATGATCATTGATTTTAATTGATACAAATGTTTAATTTTTTTTTCATATTTATTTTGACCTTATAATTTTTTTTTTACTGTATATTTTAGCGATGAAAAAGAAACCTTTTATTCTAGATATTTTAAAAATTTTCTGTTTTTATTTTTATAGACTACAAATTTTGAAGTTATTTAATTTGAAACATAGTTTTATTATTTAATGAGGACCTATGATATTTTTTTTAACGTGTGTATATTAAAGTACAATTGGTATTTGCCTCAAGATATTGTTTCAGATTTTTTTCTATTATTATTCATAATTTTTATATTTAAAGATTTCATTTACCAGTAAGAAATTTTTAGAAATTTCTAATTTATGGGCGGGGATGTTATGTTTATCTTTTTAATACTGGTTAATGAAATCAGTACAGTGTGTACTGGCTGGTCATTATCACATATGATACGATTTTGACACGCCTACATAGCTAATAAATATTCATGATTTTAAAGATAACAGCACGTGTAGCCATCAACTGGGAGAGTTGTAGATTTGTAGCATAACTGTACATATGTAGTTTTGAAAATATAGAATAGATACAAAAATATGTGTTTTTAATATTAGTATCCGAGCAAGTAAAACACGGATCTATCAGTATACTGTTCCCATCTGTGACTTACATGACTTACATGACTTAAAAGTTGTGTTTACATATTAAAATTTACAGACAAACCTGTGCATCTAGGATAGTTTAAAAGGCATAGCATGCCCTAGATAAATAGAATACATGTAGAATTTAAATGTAATTTAAGTTTTAAAATTACAGTGGATTTTACTGTGCACTTGTTTTCACACCAATGCAGACCATGTGACCTGTACATGTGTTCATGCTTTGTTTAAAAGGATCTGACAACGCTATGT
The DNA here is from genome assembly GCA_019925275.1 of Mytilus edulis. Lineage (NCBI taxonomy): Eukaryota > Metazoa > Mollusca > Bivalvia > Mytilida > Mytilidae > Mytilus > Mytilus edulis. The sequence goes on along the minus strand of CM034356.1, from coordinate 35,372,138 downwards.
TTTACCTTCTGTAATACAGACTTTGCAAGACCCTCTAGATCATGTTGATCTGGTTTTGTTGTAATGAATAAAACACACCTTAAAAAATCATATGCAGGAATGCATTAATTAGCTCATAATTACAATTATCGCTATTTATCGAAATTTTCCTTCGATCTTGCTGACTGATAGATTTCTTTCTCAGCAAAGTCTAAGGACACATGTACCACTTGTCATGAATTTAACAATGTCGTCTTAGGTAAAATAGCAATAAGCAGATTGTCATTGGTCATCTCAACTTGATTGCTTTTCTCACTTACCAGTTCAAGGGAGAAAATCAATCTCCTTGAGTTGATCAACAATAGTCTATAAAAACAGAATGGAATATTGTTAGATCTTTGTATTTTAATCAGATTGATCCCCCACTTTGACAAGTTTGAGGTTTGGAATGAAAGTTGATAGCCATGATAGCTTTACCATCATGATAATGTCTTGAATGTGTTCCATTTCAGTTCCATCAAAACATCTAATCAATATTTAAGATAGGCTTATGATCATGATGATTAATCAAATTCAAGTTTTGGTTTTGTAATGGCAATTAATGAGTTGAAGATACAAATTAAAGTTACTGATATTAGTTATAGGGGTAAATAGAAGTCGGAGAAGTTCTTTTATAGATTCATGTTTAGCAGAACTATGAATATTGAAGACCCATTGATGGCCTTCGGCTGTTGTCTGCTCTTTGTTCGGGTTGTTGTCTCTTTGACACATTTCCCATTTCTATTCTCAATTTTATGTATTCTTTTTCAGATAAAGGAATGTAACATCAGAAGATGACAGCCAAAATATTACAGAAGTTAAGACCTCTTGACTTCCCAGAATGCTCTAAGCAGGCTATCAACTATCTAGTTTCCTGTTTCTCATCAGATGACCATGGATCTTTACCTGGGTTATCAGGGACACCAGAAAATTTGGCACAGGACGTTGCTAGAGATTATATTTTATTTACATCTCAGAACCAAAGAGGCCATAGAGTAAGCTGTACACATATCTTTAGCTCGTTCTCGCTGTTCATCTGACATTGGCAAAGATGCAATTATTTATTATGATATTGATTCATGTAAATTTAATTCTATTGCAAAAAAAATGTTTTTTCGATTTATTAGAAGAGTAATTTTTAACCCAGAGGCGACTAAAAGGAGGGGAGGGGTGGAGGCTTTGAAGCTTTGAAACATAATTAACTGTTATAAAAAAAAAAAGATGTGGTATGATTGCCAATGAGACAACTCTCCACAAGAGACCAAATGACACAGAAATTAACAACTGTAGGTCATTGTACGGATTTTGAATGTCTTAAGAATTGTATTATGTTTTAAAATTGCAAATCATACGGAGAATGTTGTATTAATGTCTGAATGTTATTGAGAAAACTATCCATAAATGATAAAGATAAACACTTCCAGGAAAGAAATTTTTCTACTTGTCTGTAATCTTCTTTGAGGGTTTTGTATATATTCCTGAGGCCTGCCCGCAAACATGCTTCAATATATAACACAGTCAAAGATATATAATTTATAGAACAAATGAACATGTACATGTAAAACAAAACAAAAATGAAATTCCATTCAGGAAAACTTGAAAAGCTTTTTAATCATGTTAATAGAAATATTATGAAGAGATATTCATGAGTTTCTGATAATCATGATAATCACATTTAGTTTACTTCAAAAGTTTTATCGTGTATATATTATGTACGTATATTTCAGAGATTAAATGCCATACAAGAATTACATATGTTAGAGATGTTATCTACAGCGATTGATGAAATCTCCCAGGGATCCCGATATAAATTATTTAATGTTATATTTGGTGGTAAACATGAACCAGTGAAGACAAGTTTACTAACAAAATTAGTATCATTAGCTCTATCTGTCAGATGTGGAGCTGTCCTTGACTGTGCTGCCCTCTGGATGCAGGTAAGTAACCAATAGAAGAGTTTTGTTTACATATAGTGTACTTACAGTCAGAGTAGCATCATTATTGTTGATTCATCCTCAAAATCCATGAAACATTTAAGGAATGACTGTAATATTTTTTCTGTCTATGAAGAAATAACATTAAAAATTTGGTGCACACTGAATAAAGTGCGTAGCAGGTTATTTAACAGTGTGCACCACATTTTTTATGTTATTTCAAATAGACAGAAAAATATTACAGTCATTTCTTAAAATTTAATTCTAAATTCCTTTTTAAACCGCAGAAAATCATGAAAAAATGTTGATGACGTCACGGTCACATGACTAAATTATGTCTATGGGCTGGTAACAAAATAACGTCAGCCAATCAGAAGACGCATTACATCCTAAATTAAATTATTTGCTATTGAATGTTATGTAAACACCAATCTATCATTAGCAATTATATAAAAAAAAACACCTGTTTTGAAAACAAACTGACATTACTTTTTAAAAAATAACAACATAAAAAACAAGACTGAGCAACACAAACTCCATTAAAAACTGGGAGTGATCTCTGGTGCTCAGGAAGGGTAAGAAGATCCAGTATTGGTCATGTAAGTACAAACCATTTCCATTGGTGAATATAAATATTAGAAGGGGGGAAATGATAATTTGGGGAATTCTGCACAATTTTGAAAGAATTCTTGTTGGGATTTGGTCCCTTTACCAAACCCTAAGGATTGCAAGATAAATCCTTACCAGAAGCTGATAACATGTATGTGTTTGACAAATATTGCAATAGTTCTGTAATCAAAAGCTTTTAGCCTTATTTCTATCATTGTTCATCATGTTCATAGAACTGTGGCTTCAGTATTATTTATGGGATACCAATTTTAGTGGATTTCGTGGATTCAGACGAACCACGAAATTATTAAAATGTTCAACAAACAACACATTTTCTATTATAAGTTATATGGTTCGCTACTGACCCCTTACGGATCCATAGAGGATTAGTAAAATCCATTTGGGGTTAGGCCGGAGGCCGAATCCCCTATGGGTTTTATTCACCCTATATGGATCCGTAGGGGTCAGTATTTAACCATATAACGAATTTATTGCACGCTTGTCTTTTTCTGCTGCGTTTTGTTGAAAAAAAACCAATGTAACACAACAACATTAACAATTGACGTCACCATTAACGCGTCATGAACCCCCTATGAAATTTACTAACCCCCTACGGTCTCATAGGGGGTCACCACGTGACGGCATTAAACCAATCACAACGTGATAATTTACCCGCGGTGTGATAAAGGCTTGTATGCAGACTTTGGCAAAACAATGAAATTAGATATCCACAAACATGCATGTTTTCCTTAATTAGTTAAATGAATCCACTGTAAAATAATTAATTGTAGGGTATAATATTGTTGAGAATACCGCGGGAGTGAAGACACGTTGCTACATAATATACTTTTTTTTTCATAAGGAGCAAGGTTGCCATAGTGATGGAGTATGCAAACTTGCTCATAGTTTGGTAGAAGAATATTGTATGTTGTACCCCAGTGTCAGTGAAGCTTTCCATAGTCTACCAAAAGTGTCTCCATTATTTACATGTAATTTTATATCAGCAGCCGTCACCATATTTTACTTTAATGGTAAGTTATATTCCAGTGAACCTTTAGATAAGTGTCTCCATATGAAATTAAGAAGGTGTGTGACGGTGTGATATGATTGCCAATGTGACAACTCTATACCAGAGACCACATTACATAAAAATTAGCAACTTTATGTCACCATATGGCTATCATCAATGAGCAGAATGCATACAGCATGCATGGAATACATATAATTTTATGTCAGTAATAGTCACTTTCTTTGAACTAGAAAACTTACTCAGTAAAAATCTTTAAAAAACAGAAATATGATTAATAGCAATACAAGATTAACAATTACTGTAAACCAACTTAATTTTCATGGATACATTTTTTTTTGGTACTTTATTTTGTAATTTGCCCTTTCTACCAATATGTGGCCATTTCATTTAGCTATTTTCAAATTCACTTGATTTTTTTAAGATAAGCAAAGTTCTTAGTTTAAAACTTTTTGTACAATTTATATTCTTGTTATTTTTGAACTAGCAAAAGTGAATCACTTGCAAAAATTTAGTTGGTTTACAGTACTAGTAAGTCTCATTACAAATACTGTCAATGGACTGTTTTTATTAAGAAATTAATGCCCTTTAATGACTATTGTAAATGTATTAAAATCAATCTTTAACTACATGATTAAATTGATTAAAAAACCTAACCTGACATAAAAAATTTAAAAAAAAGTATGAGATGTGGTATGGTTGCCATTATACCGCTATCAACTAAAGACCAAAAGAACTAGGCTGCAAACTTCTACAAAGCATGTAACCTCCTTCAACAATGAGCAGAAAACATACTGTACTTTAAGCCATTAAACACCCTGGAATAAAAAAAAATTGAAACAATTTAGTAGAGATTTTCAGGATTCAGTAGAGATTTGCAGGAAACTAGCGGTATGATTTAGTTTAGCATTATCAAACATCAAACAATTGAAGCAGAAAGGAAAAAATATGGATATGGTTGTTCATGTTGCACTTTCAACAGGATAATTGATAAACTAAATGTGGTATGATTTTTACTAATTAACAATGTACATGCCACTAAGTCTATTTTTTATTGATTGACATATGAAGTATTTTGCTTACTAATTAAATACAGTTTAAAATTTAGAATGGAAATGGGGAATGTTTCAAAGAGACAAAAAACCAGCAAAGAAGCAGAAGGCTACCAATGTGTCTTCAACATAGCAAGAAAACCCCGTACCTGGAGGCAGACTAAAATTGGCCTTGAGTTAAAATGGACAGCATACTAAACTTCAAAACATATAAATGAACTAAAATAAAAAAAAACATGCAAGAGGAGCAAAGGCCAGAGTACAGTTAAATTATATTTCTACTTTTTAGATAATCACAACATTCCACCATTAGGACTATTAGATGCCATTACAGATTGGATTTCATCAGATTCTTGTTTGTGTTTTGAATCAGTCAGACTTGTCAGAATCCAGTCAAGTTTCTCTTGTCCAGTTTTTGGTCTATTCCGCTGGTGCATTCTGGGTCATTTAGTGACTGCTTGTAACCATGACAAAAAAATTGAAATGGAAACGTCAACAAAGACATTTGCCTTACTTTCAAAACTTCATTTGTGTATTCTCCAAAATTTACAAGCTTACAAAAGCATGGAACTCAATCAGATTTTGTTTCACTTACAAGACTTTATTAGCATTGCCACTGCGGTGAGACAATGTTGTCAGAACTGGAAAATAAGTGAAGATAATTTTTACATGTTGATAGAAAGAATTGGTCAAGTTTTACAGGTTGCCATAGTAACAGAAAGTTTAAAAATAGATCAAGGTAATTTTTATTAAAAGATAAGTGATTTTGTTTCAACTTTTTTTGTATTGTTTTTAATTGTGTACATATCCTTCATAGCACGTCTTCTTCTGGATTCATAAAATATTATTATGAACTCAAATGTACATGATGTATAAGAACTTGAGAAGTTTTAGAATTTCTTCTATGGAAGGGTATCAGATTTTCACAATACCGTCAAGTATACATGTTTATTTGGAACAGCGATTAAAAGAAGGAAATTACTCAATTGCTCTAAAAGGTTAAGGATGCTCTTGGGGTTGAAGCCATAAGACTTTGCTCAGTGCTTGGAGCACAAAAATCATGCTCGAAACATGAAATCTGACATTTTGATTGGTTGATTTTCGAGTACGAGTACAAAAAACTGACTCCAAAGTTTTATGACCGCAAGGCAAGGTCTTCTTATATTCATTATATATATACTCTAAAAATTTCTTTTAAATATGTTTTTGTTCTCTTTTTCAGTGACAGGAACAGAAGGTTTGAAAGAATTATGCAGCATACTGCCACCAAATAGGTATTTATACATTTGTAGTACATTTTTTGTACATAATAATTTGTTGGCAATTATACATTTCTCTATTCTTAAACTATAGTTTTATATGTATTGAATTAAACCATGGCCAAAATTATCTTTATTTATGTTAATAACATTTAGCCAAACATCTTGACTAAAATTAATTTGGCTCTTTCAATTTTCATAAAATGTTGTCAAAATATTTTTAATTCACACCCTTTGACAAAAATATAAAAATTTCAAAAAACCTTGAACTACAAACTTTATCTGAAAATTTTCATTGAATATATATATATAGCAGTTTAACATACTAATTTCAATCACTAAGAAGCTTAATATTTCCATAACAATAGACAATGATTAAAGGGTTCAGTTGATTTTAAAGAGTTATCTCCCTGTAGTGTTATATACCACCTTAAACACTGATCATGATCATGAACTTAATTTTGCCTATTACCTTAAAGAAAAAAGATAGAAAGAACACAACTAATTGTGGGGGTCTCATTGGAGGGTTCTGATCCCGGATCCCACTTACTGTTTTGTCAGATTCCCGTATCCCGCTTACACAATATATGTAAGCAATTATCATTTTTTTGTAATTTCCGTGTCCCGCTAGACTCATTTCCCGTTTTCACGGCACAATAATTTGACTTTCACGTGTCACGCTTACAAACAATGGGCAATCTGGCATCACGCTTAGAACCCAATGAGACCGCCATTGTGTATCTTGCTTGATGATAGTTTATCAATGTCTAGTGTCCCTGTCATGATCTAGTATTGCGATTGATTTTTGCTGATTATCAACCAACAATACAAGATCTTACTAAGGGACGACATCAAAAGATCAATGTAGAATAAAAAAAATTAAATCAAATAGTTTGGGGTGGGGGTTTTAAGCTGCTGCAAGTTTTGTTTATTAGACATTGATTTTTACAAATGTCCATATTGGTCAATCAATTTTTCCCAAATTAAGTTAAAGAGGGGGGCGGAGGCTCAGTGAAAAAACTATGTGAATTAAGTTTTTTATCCTTCATTGAACTTTTGATGTCGTCCCTAATGACTACAATAGTAAACAACAAATATGAACATAAGTCAAGATATATATATATATATATATATATAGATTCTACCACTGCATAGAGTGCAATATGATATTTATCCACTCAAGACAGTTAAATTTTTAAATTTAGATATTCAATATTTAACTGTTGAGAGTGGATAAATACTGTATTGCACAAGCTTTGGTGGTTGAATCTGTTTCTCTAATGATTTTTTAAACGATTAACAGACAATCATAACCTCACTTTTCAAATGATCTGCAAAACGAAGTGTGACAATGCAAGCATGGTTGCCTTTTTTAATGACGTCAAAATAGGAGTTTTAGAGGAAAGCAAGAAAATTTGATGTCATTATAGAATTTTAACCAATGAAGAACTGAGATCAAACTTTTAAACCACACATTGATTAAATAAAAATAATCAACATGTCAGAAAAAGGATAAATCGAGTTAGAATTACAGAAACAAATATATTTAAAGTTTTATTTATATAATAAATGAATGATTTGAAATTTTGTTTTCACAGACTACTCAAGATAATATACAACCACCATTCACAGAGAGGAAATCAACATTTTCAACCTATGGATACATCATGAACAATACAAACAAACATTTAAACTTTGGTGCTGTTATCTTGTGACGAACATATGGAATAGAGAGTATAACAATGCTTGTGTATGATCAGACTGATTTTTGTCCCCCCAAAAAATCATGTGTTGAAGACTTGTTATACGACCGCAAAATTTGAAAAAATTTTCGTCGTATATTGCTATCACGTTGGCGTCGTCGTCGTCGTCGTCCGAATACTTTTAGTTTTCGCACTCTAACTTTAGTAAAAGTGAATGGAAATCTATGAAATTTTAACACAAGGTTTATGACCTCAAAAGGAAGGTTGGTATTGATTTTGGGAGTTTTGGTCCCAACATTTTAGGAATTAGGGGCCAAAAAGGGCCCAAATAAGCATATTCTTGGTTTTTGGCACTATAACTTTAGTTTAAGTTAATAGAAATCTATGAAATTTTGACACAAGGTTTATGACCACAAAAGAACTGTTGGGATTGATTTTGGGAGTTTTGGTTTCAACAGTTTAGGAATTAGGGGCCAAAAAAGGGCCCAAATAAGCATTATTCTTGGTTTTCGCACAATAACTTTAGTTTAAGTAAATAGAAATCAATGAAATTTAAACACATGTTAATGACTACAAAAGGAAGGTTGGTATTGATTTTGGGAGTTTAGGTCCCAACAGTTTAGGAATCAGGGGCCAAAAAGGGACCCAAATAAGCATTTTTCTTGGTTTTCGCACCATAACGTTAGTATAAGTAAATAGAATAAGGGGCCCAAAGGGTCCAAAATTAAACTTTGTTTGATTTCATCAAAATTGAATAATTGGGGTTCTTTGATATGCCGAATCTAACTGTCATGACTGTGTATGTAGATTCTTAACTTTTGGTCCCGTTTTCAAATTGGTCTACATTAAGGTCCAAAGGGTCCAAAATTAAACTTAGTTTGATTTTGACAAAAAATGAATCAGTTCAGGGTTGGCAAAGTATTACCTGCCCGGGAATTCCCGGGTGGGAAAACCCGGGTTTTCCCGGGCTGGGCAATACTCCCAGAAATGGGGAATACTGGGCATTACTGGGCAATATGATTTTTTTAGCTTATTTTAACACAAAATAGTAAAGTCTTGGTGTAGTTTCATAGTATTACAGCTGAATATATACTTTTTATACAGATAACCATTGACAGTCATTTCTAAAAGAATGAAAAATTCAATTTCATCCCCTTCTATGTAGACAGAATACAAGATTTTCACATTTAAGGAAACCTTGTTAATTACCAAGCATTGTTTCAATAATCCATACTTTGAAAAAAAATATTTATTGCAATGTTTAAGTGAATTGTTAATTTCAAATGTTATACATTCATATTGCTAAATAAACACCCTAAGGGTTACCATTAACACTTATAGAATTCAAAGGGATGATTATTGTTACATAAACAAATCTGCATTCTAATCTGAATAATTACTTACTAATTAGTGACAGTACATATACATTTTTTAAATGTAATTTTTCTTACATGTAATTGTTAGTTCTTAAATAGGAGTTATATTTATTTAAAAAAAAGTTTTTACTTTATATTTACAGTTTTATCAATCCAGACAAACAAAAAAGGTTATATATATCTTAAATGTATAACATTTGTGTTTGATCACTGAATTCTCTATAAAATTCAGACCAGTATTTTATATTACCCAGTATTACCCACTAAAACCCAGTAAAACCCGGGTTTTCCCAGTATTTCCCACTGGGCTGGGCAATACTCATAAAACCCGGGTTTTTGCCAACCCTGAATCAGTTAGGTTCTTTGATATGCTGAATCTAAAAATGTACTTAGATTCTTGATTATTGGCCCAGTTTTCAAGTTGGTCCAAATCGGGGTCCAAAATTAAACTTTGTTTGATTTCATCAAAAATTGAATAAATGGGGTTCTTTGATATACCAAATCTAACTGTGTATGTAGATTCTTCATTTTTGGTCCTGTTTTCAAATTGGTCTACACTAAAGTCCAAAGGGTCCAAAATTAAACTTAGTCTGATTTTAACAAAAATTGAAATCTTGGGGTTCTTTGATATGCTGAAATCAAAAATGTACTTAGATTTTTTATTATGGGCCCAGTTTTCAAGTTGGTCCAAATCAGGATCTAAAATTATTATATTAAGTATTGTGCAATAGCAAGTCTTTTCAATTGCACAGTATTGCGCAATGGCAAGAAATATCTAATTGCACAATATTGTGAAATAGCAATTTTTTTTTAATTAGAGTTATCTTTCTTTGTCCAGAATAGTAAGCAAGAAATATCTAATTGCAAAATATTGTGCAATAGCAAGATTTTTTTTTTAATTGGAGTTATCTTTCTTTGTCCAGAAATAACTTAAATCTTTGTTATATACAATATACAATGTATATTCACTTTTTACTACCAACTGATAAATTAAAATAATCTTTACCATTCAGTGATAACAAGCAGTTTTTTTTACATCTTAATATTTTATGATGTATTTAAATGAGTAGTTATTGTTGCAAACTCCATTAGAAATTTTAATTGAGATTAGTTTTGGAATAAGGGAAAGGGGGATGTGATTAAAAAAATTGGGTTCAATTTTTCTCATTTGAAATTTCATAAATAAAAAAGAAAATTTCTTCAAACATTTTTTTGAGAGGATTAATATTCAACAGCATAGTGAATTGCTCTAAGAGAAAACAAAAATTTTAAGTTCATTAGAACACATTCATTCTGTGTCAGAAACCTATGCTGTGTCAACTATTTAATCACAATCCAAATTTAGAGCTGAATCCAGCTTGAATGTTGTGTCCATACCTGCCCCAACCGTTCAGGGTTCAACCTCTGCGGCCGTATGAAGCTACGCCCTGCGGAGCATCTGGTTAAGATTGGTTTATAGATCTTGCAATTCAATTTACCTATTTAGAATCTAATGCATTCTGGGTAAAATTTTCAAAAACCTATACCAAAACGTTTTGATTGGTTTAAAACGTTCTAAACAATGGGAATTCAACCAATGACTTAACACTATTTTCATTTTGGTGTACGAACAATGAGATTACCCATAGTCAATTAGATTCTGAATAGGCAAATTGTCAAAATATGCAAAGAAAATTTCTTGGAAAGCTAAAAATATCAGTCAATATTCAATAGTGCATAATACATTTTGTAAATAAATAAAAGATGCTGCAACATTGAATTTGAGTTCCCTGTAAGTTCATTCAAATAAACCAGGATTAAGATTTTGTATGTCAGACTAGCATTTGGTCCACACAAAGACTCATCAGTGTGACACTTAAATCAATAAAGTTCAAAAAATCAAATACAATATGAAGAAAATGCAATTGCTATGTTTTATATGACCTTGAACCGACCTTTAACCCATTTTTACAGTCATTGCTCAATGTTCGAGTTTTTGTTATTTTGTCTGTTGTTCTAATACTATAAGCAATAGGTCAACTATATTTGGTGTATGGAATGATTGCAGGGTGAATATGTCCATCTGACAATTATCAATTGACCTTCACCTCATTTTCATGGTTCATTGGTCAATCTTAAGTTTTCCTGGTGAGGTTTATTTCTTACTAATATATACTACAATGTTTATGAATTGGTCAGTAGACCACTTTTGAGTTTGTCCGTCATCGGAAAAAACTCATCAATTATGCATGCCTTTATGACGTCATTTACCAGATGGAGGGGATCGCCTGTATCCCTCCCTGCACTATTAACGTTTATCAAGCGTCTGAGTGATTGTCATTGTGCAGGATAAACTAGGAATAATGGTTGTTGTGTACAGTGGTACTTAATCACAATTCTTTAATGACAGCAGTGCTGATTGTCAACTATGAGAATTCAATTTGTAGAATAATTCATACAATATAACATTTTAGTTTTCCAATCACTCGCTCAACATTGGAACAGAATAGACAATGTCCCTAAACGTACGATTGATCCACAAACTTGAAAGTTTCCTATTTATATTAAAGCATGTAATGTTTGTAAGGTGTACATGTCTGTCTGGCAGGGTTCATCTGATCTTGACCTCGCTTTCATTGTTCATTGATCAATGTTAAGATTTTTTTTTAGATACTATACTACTGGTATGTGCAATAGGTCAACTATATTTTAAGCATATTCGGTGTATGGCATGACTGTAGGTTAAAATGTACACTGTATTTCCAGTTTGGTTTATCTGCCCTTGATCTAATTTTCTTGGATCATGTTAAGTTTTTATGATAGTTGTAATAAAGCTTTATATATAACCTATCCACATAAAAACAATGGTTAGTATTTAAAGGCGAGACATTTCAGCATGTGCACTCTTGTTAGTGCATCGGACTACTAACACAAAGGTTCCTGGTTCGATTCCCGTTCCGGGATGAAAATTTCAGGGACTGAAAACACATCACACTGTATAACGGATTTATATAAACCCCGAAACCAAAATTCAGACATCCTTGTAGAGTAGTTCCAGAGAAAAATGTGATGAAAATATTCATATTGATCACTACAAACAACTAAAATATAGATGGAGTCTTGATTTCACACTGTACAGAATTGTTTACATTGTTTAAATTTGAAGATAAATGGCGTTTTATGTACTGGTAAACCTAAATCCTTTACAGGTCTAGATCTCTTAACAACATTGTGTATAGTTAAATGATCTGGTATCTAACGATATTCTATCATAAAAATTTGTATGGGTTCCGCAGAACCCAGTGTCTCACCTACTATATGAAGCTAATAAATATTTTAGGAACTGAATACATGTAATGTTAATTGGAAGAAAACAACGTACATAATTAAGTAACATACAGGAAAAACAGGAAATGTAATTTTACAAAATGTCCTTCTAGATACTAGCTATTGATCATTAACAAGCTTCTGTTCAATTTTGGTAGAAATCCAGGTTAGTTTAAGAAAGTTATTAAAATTTCAAAAACTTTTAAACAGAGTGAATGTAATGTTAACTGGTTGAAAAACTAAGTCCATTTATACATTGTAAGTAAAATACAGATAAACAGGATTTTTTTTACAAAATTTATTTCTGAATACTATCTGATGATCATAACCATGCTTCTCTCCGAGTTTGGTAGAAATCAAAGATAAGTTAAGAAAGTTATTAAAATTTCAAAAACTTGACCAACAGATTGAACACCAATGACAGAATATAGGATCGCTGTCTTGCTTTTTCGACAAAAGGCTAAGACTCAACAAAAATTAATGATATGTTGCTAAGAAAAAGTTCATGGAAGCCATATATTTTTGGAAACTAACACATGGTCCAGGCTGTGTAAATTTCCAACAATCTATGGCTTCCATGAATTATTTTGAATCTAACAGGACAAATACTGTCATTAAAAAACTGAAACGAGGATGTGTATGCTATGTGTGTTTGGCTGTTCTTTTTTACTCCCTGCTAGATAAAGCTCAAACATTCTTATAAATCTGTAGCTTGCATGGATTATTTCATGAATTACCACTAGAAAAAAATCTGTTTAATTTTTTTAAATTCTCAAACCGAACATTTGCCATTTTTAATTGACATGTTTTTCTCGTAAGCTACCGTCAAATTCAAAGATGACATTTCTTAACCAAGGAGTCTTGCTATGTGAATAATGCAAACGAATAGAAAATAAAACAAAGCCTACCTCAGAAATCTATTTTAATACATTATTATACGAATTTCGATGGTTCACGTAACAGAAAACTTTCAACTCTAGCGTTTTCATTTGTATGACGTCATGTTTTGAAATGACCTACATTTGCCAAAAACATTGATAGACTTTCGCGGAATTTTATTTTATTTTGCTGATTTCTCCACACTCTTGTAAATTACTTTTGTTTATTATGCATCCGAATAAGAATAATAGTTATTTGTCTAATTTTAATTGCAATTTTTAAAACAATAAAATTGGCAAAGGATTAGCAAATAGGTTCCAATACATGTGGATTTACGTGGGAAGTATATTGAAACAGCCGTTATAATGTATCTGAGTCGCTAAGTATAGATATATGGAGAGTTTTAAAATGGTGTTGTTTACAAAGCGAAAGAAGCATGTCATATTAGAATCTCCAGTATTCAACAGATGCTGCATGAGCTGAGGTCCCTCCTACATTATATATGTAGGCGTCACCAATATAATTTATTCCAAAAGATCAATGTTGTGACCTAAGCTTTGTTAACAGACTATTTTGAAATCCTTGTAGGCTAAGCTTTGACTCAGGATCTATATTTATACTGTAAATAAAATGATTGCGTGCATTTATCATTACGATTTTGTCATTTTAAACTAAAATGCTATTTTAATTTTAGCAATATTGAAAAATATCCTGTTTAATTCATATAAAATTTTCAAAATGCAAGATTAAATTATTTTGATTATAACCCTGTCCACATTTTTGGCAATAATACAAACATGGCAGTAATTTCTGAATTTACAGTAAATCAGATTGCATTTACACTATTGGAAAAGGAAAGATACTAAGAATTACTAATAATTATCTTATTTTATTAAAATAAAATTTCAGTAAGGTTTAAATTTCCGAGCTGCCTTCATCAGGGATATCCTCTGTTTATCTTCTTCAAACTTTTTCCGTAATGTTGCTATTTCTGAAAATATAAAGGAGTTCAAGATAATTCAAAAGTTATGAAAAAAAATCCAAAAAATAGCAAAACAAAATCCAGTCAATTAATAAAATTATTTCCTTTTATTTGAAAAATGGCTGCACAAAGAACCATGGCAATATTTTTAACTCCTTATAACAGTGTAATGTTCTACGTTTCAGGTTTAAATAAATGAAGGAAACATATGAGCAATTTTCACATTTTTATTTTACAAAAAATTCCACATTAAATATTTGATTATATAAATATTATAATTATATATATCTGTATATTATCTTATGGAAACTCAAGAGTATCTATTTTTTCTATGAACCACCAAATCTCTTTGTTTGTATAAAAAAAAAAACTTTTGAAAGTAACTTTCAATATGACTTCTTTTGTTTGAATGCACATAGTAACTGTGGATCCCTATATTATGTAGAAGCTGTACAAATTTTCATAGGTTTAAGAAAAAATTGTATTTCAATATGAAAAAAAATATATGTGGTATGGTTGCAAATGAGCCAACTCTCCACAAGAGACCAAATGACACAGAAGTTAACAACTATAGGTCACTGTATGGCCTTCAACAACAATGAGCAAAGCCCATACTCGAGAAAATTTGATAATTTTGATATCTGTTTAATCCCTTATACACAATATTTCTTCAAATTAAAGTGCTTGTAAGCACTGAAGGGTAAAGATTGCTTTAATTTATCAGTGGGAAGTAAAATCTAATATAAAGCCTTGGTTGTACAATGTAGATGATTCAAATTAGAATTCTAGACAAAGGAAGATAACTCCCAATTTCTAACGATGACCTTAACAATGACATTGATACATGTTTTAGATTCCTGCATCTTGCAAAAGTTATGTAATTTTCTTGACAAGTATAACATCTTTTTGTGACTTGAATATCTTAGCATATCTTACATAAATCAGATTAAATATTCACAAAAAACTTACCATTTCTTTTGGTTTCTCTTGATTGAAAGGTGTAAAAATTCTTTAGTTCCTGCAAAATAGACAAATGCACTAGTATTAATTCAAACTCATCACATACAATGTCAAATAACTATAATGAAATCTGTGTCAAAAACCCTTTCCACTGCTTGGCTTGTGCATATAATTGTAGGTTTATCCATATTTTAAAAGTATTCCCTTCAATATCTGACAAACAACAGCTATTCAGAATTTTTGTTGGACCTGCAAATATTCTTGCTGATTTTTAGTTTTATCAAATATTAAATGAGTTACAGATAAATTTTTATAAGAAAAACAAAAGATAAGAGGTCCACCTTAAATCTTGAATGAAATACAAATGAAAAACTCAAAATCAACCAATCTAAAAAAATTGTAA
The DNA here is from genome assembly GCA_019925275.1 of Mytilus edulis. Lineage (NCBI taxonomy): Eukaryota > Metazoa > Mollusca > Bivalvia > Mytilida > Mytilidae > Mytilus > Mytilus edulis. The sequence goes on along the minus strand of CM034356.1, from coordinate 35,356,630 downwards.
ATAAATATGTGAGTACAAACATGACAGAGAACTACTGCATGTTCTGTAAATTAAGAAATTATTGCATGCATTTATCATTGCGATTTTGTCATTATAGACTAAAATGCGATTTTAATTTCTGCAATATTGAGAAAGATCCTGTTTAATTCAATAAAAAAAATTCAAAATGCAAGTTAAAGGAGTAGGTTCAGTAAGACCCCTTTTTGGCCCCAAAATAGAGCAGTTTTACAAAATTGTGAAAATGTAATCTTTTAGCTATTTATTGAAAAGAAGAATGCTTCTGCTACATAAATATGTGCTGTTTTTGACAATATAATGCACATATATCGTGTACAAGCATCACAAAGTCATGCTAAATTACTGAAATCTTCACAATTTCAGCATTTTAGTTAAATTTTAGACGGTTTCCGTCTTAAATGAAAGTGGCCGCATTCGTGTTCATTCTTAATATTGAAATGTAAGTTGTATTTGATGACATAACATACCGGTATATAAAGGTTGAGGATGAACACGGATGCGGCCACTTTCATTTTTGACAAAAACCAACTGAAAAGTGACATTTTGGGGCTTATTTGATATATTTTTTATATTTAAGCTAGAATGGAGCGTTTTTAATGAGTAAATCAGTCAAAATATTTTATATATACTTATTGAATCAATTGAAATAGACACGTAAGTGTTTAAAAAGTGTCTAAAATCTTTCGTTAGACAAACTTGAAATTTGAGGCCAAAATCGGCCCTTACCGGACCACCTACTCCTTTATTGGGATTATAACCCTGTCACATTTTTTGCAATAATAAAAACATCGCAATAATTTCTGAATTTACAGTATCAAATATCTGCCAAACACAGATAACATGAACTGACAAGCACATGCATTTTGCTCCAGTGGGCTTTCTTTTGACCATAAGAAAATTAAAAAAAAATATTTGATAAACTTTTCTACTTTACTTCATTTGCCAGACATTTTCTTTAATTCATTAATATGTACAATTAGACAAGCACACTGACAGTAAAGCAACAATTTTATTGCCCCTTAACTGATTATCAATTAAAACAAAACACGATTGCACAGTGGCTTTAAATACATGTCAATGTAGAAAGTTTGTTCAAGTGAAGCTTGAAAAGACAACTTTAAAGTTCGTTGCATGTCCGTCAAAAACTTTGGTTTTGGTGAACATCATTTGTGCATTTAGGGGCTTAGTCACTTCTATTCCTATGTTGAGCAAAAATGATAATGATATATTGCGTATTAATTGGCAAATTGTATTCTTACAACTGATATTCAGCACTGATATCATTAGGGAATTCTGATTAAGTACTTATGGAACACTTATTATTTCTAGTATATCCTGCATAATGAAGATCATCAAGAGGCTTGTTGAACTTTAATGGAGCAGGGATACAGGGGATTCCCTCTATCTGGTAAATGATTCAAAAAGGTCCATAAAATTGATGAACATTTCTGGTGAAGGACTAACTCTAAAGTGGTCATTTCTTACCATATTTTGCTTCTTCTTCCTTTCTATTTCTGTAAGTTTGGACTCCATTGCTTCAGTTCTAGGAACAGCTTTGTTTTTCTTGCTGTGTCGGGTGACAGTAACCCATCCATCTTCATCAGGTACACCCTCCTGCTCCATGGCCTTTTTCTTGTCCTATAATAGAAATATCTCATCTCTGTATTTTCTGAGGGAATGGTATCTGTAGATTTGTTATCAATCCTTGGATATTAGTTTTCATTGATTTCACACATAAAATTATGTGAAGTACAAATTATTTATTTTTTTACAAATATACAGGGGAGGATCCACCATTTTAAAAAGGGGGTTCTAACTACACGCCCTCATTCAAATGCATTGATCGTCCAAAAAAACCACCCCCTTCACCTGGATCCGCCACTGAATATATCATACTTACAAGGGGTATTTGTCAAAAATACTGGTCTGTGGTAAACAAATTTCCAGAGCAGTTGGGCAAGTAAAATTTGATTACATTGAAACAGGTTTTTTTGGCAAATACCCCTTGTAAGAAGCATGATATAATAGTTTATTTTCACTGAATGTTTTTTGTATCCATCTCAACAAAAAGTCTACAGGTCTTCAAATGTCACTTTATTTTTAAACCGTGTACATGTATTTCCCATCTACTGTAGTATTTGCTAGCAAATGCTGTGGCTCATGGAATTCCGGCAGAGAACAAATTCTCAACAAGTCGAAAATTTATGAAAAATACAATTTCTCTCAATCAATCAAATACAGCATTTTAACAAATGTGTTATTATTTAACAAATCCAAAAGTTCCAATTTATATCGAAAATGAAATAAAAGTAAAAAAAAACATTTTCATAATCAATCATCAAAAAACAGTACAAAATTAAATCAATACACACTTCCTTCCTCATTTTGCCTATATGATATACAATAACTTATGTATTTCTAAATTTTCTGTGTCATCAGTCTGTGATGTTAACCATTTCTTACTTCATTTTTTTGTACTTGTAGAATTTTTGTATAATATATAATCACAACAAATATTTCTGTAATATTGAGGCCTGCATATTGTTTGAGGCTTCAGTTCTAAGTGTAACATTCATTATAAGGTATACTACCTTTATATAAATTAAATGCTACTCCTTCAACATAAAATATATCTTTACGAAAGTTAGACACACTCTCTGTGTTGTAATTAAGGATGTTCATGTATGTTTTAATACTCTGTTGTATAATGGGGAAGGGGGACACAATGTACACATACCGCCTCCACAATTTTATCATAAGACTGCATGTAGGTGTCTATTTCAACCTGTAACTGTTTCACATCAACTCTGCTCTTCTCGTATTCGTCACACCATTCTATAAATAAAATGACAAAATACAAGTTAACAAAGTTTCAGATTAACAATATTTTTTTTGCAACTGAACAACTACTGTGGATTCAGTATTTTTTGTTGGATACCTATTTTCGTGGATTTCATTGAGACAAGCTTAAGGTGGTTTCTAACACTTCAGGGAGATAACTCTGCAAAATCAGCTAACCGTTTTAATTATGTTGTGTTGTAAAGGGAATATTAAGCTTCTCAATGATCAAAATTGTTGTTTGTCAAACTGCTATATAACCAGTGTTATTTTTCTGACAAAACGGTTGGTTCAAAATTTTTATATACTTGTTAAAGGGTCAAAGTAAATACTTTGTCAAAATTTTATGAAAATTAAACGAGCCAAATTAATTTTAGTGAAAGTGTTGGGTACCACCTTTAGGAAATCCCGAATTTCAATGTTCAATGAATTGCAAATTTGTTGTATGATTATGTGCAGACTTTTGGGCCACCACGAATTCAAATATCCACGAAAATGCCAATTTCTTCCCATCCATGAAAATTGGTACAGACGAAAATAAATGAATCCACAGGAGTAAAACTAACATTCAATCAGCAAAAAATCCTCCTACAACCCCATCCAACAACGCCAAACAATTCATTCAGTCGTCACCTATTCTAATTCAACAACGTTTGTAACGTTCATTTTGATTGGATAACGTCACTTTGTTACATGGCATCAATTGACAATTGATGCTTTGGGACGTACGCGCAAGCGCAGACGGCATATGACAGATTTTAATTACATGTTTTAACGTTGTTTTCTGTCAGTGTCATTAGAATGGAGATAACAATATTGTATTTTAAGCTCCGACGGCATCAATTGGGGATTTGATGGTCGCAAATACCCGTTTACTGTCTCTGCTAACGCGTCGCCAGTAAACTTAATTTGCGACCATCAAATCCCAAATTGATGCTGTCGGAGCTTAATATACAATACAGTTATCTCCTAATTTTAATGTTGTTTTTTTTTCTCAATAACAGCAATATTTGAGTTTGGGATATTTAAATTGGTAAATAAAATAAATTAATTAGAAATATCATTATACTCATTTTCCTTCAATGAATGTTTCTTCCTATAAAATTCAATTCTATGTTCACTAATTAACCTACACAAGGCTTACATTTATTATTGACTTCATTTAATCAAAACTGGATTTAAAATGTATATACATGTATGTAATACCTCGTATTATTAATGGGAATGTACACATTTTTGTAGTTTGGTTTAAGTGTTGAGGACACTAACTGGATTTAAAATGTATATACATGCATGTAATACCTCATATTATTCATGGGAATGTACACATTTTTGTAGAGTTTGGTTTAAGTGTTGAGGACACCAACCCTAGACCAAATTTTGCTGGATGTGAGTACAACCTTTCACACTGGGCAGACTTAACTTTAAGACATATTAACACTGGGTAGACTTATTAACTTAACACCAATTCAAGTCAGGTAAACTTAGGAACGACATCAAAAGATCAATGAAGAACAAAAAACTTAATTCAAATAGTTTGGGGGTCGGGGGTCCAAATAGCTGCAAGTTTCGTTTAATTGACATCAATTTCACATATATCCTTATTGGTCAATCATTTTTTTCCAAATTAAGTTAAGAGGGGGGTAGGAGGGTCAGTGAAAAAACTATATGAATAAAGTTTTTTATCCTACATCGAACATTTGATGACTTCCCATAAAATATGTTTAACACCTTGCTACTGACTTGACTTACTTTAAACACCTGTTCACACTGGGTAAATTCAGACCTGACAACTATCCCGATTTTCGCGGTATCATCCCGATATTTATCCCTCAACCCGAATCCCGATATCGGGATCGTAAAACTAGTCAAAATCCCGATTTTCACCAAATATACCCGAAAAAAATTATTGTTTACCAATTTTGAAGTTTTTCTGATCAATTTTAAAAAATCTATAATTTTACCTGGGGACATATTATGACAAGTAACGACCCTACGCTAATCAACAGTCACAACAGGTGTCATAATTAGTGGTTGTATGTAATCAGATTACCTAATGGGTCGTAACAGTCCTCAAAATTAATTTGTATACACAAATTTGGTCAAACAGCCTTTCAATTTTAATCAATTTATCATACAAGCACAATTTGCAACATTTGCCGTAGTTCCACAACAAAATCATAATTAATTGAAAGATGAGAACTGTAATGAACTCTCAAGAAAACATCGTTTATCTTGAAATCCGTTTAATTTTTGAAACCAGACGTCGTGTGTCTGTTGATTTAAAATCGACGCCATTTTGTATTCACTTCTACTGTGTTACTGTATAAGCCTCCGCCGGTAAGAGCACCTCTGAATACAAAGAAAGATAACTCAAATTTTATCCATTTTCTCATTGATACTGATAAGACCATAAGTAAGACTAAATCAAAATCTGTCTTCATCCTTCTAACTTTAGGACATGTAGTTTTAGGTCTTTTGAGTCAAGGTTCATAGATAAGAAGGTCTTTGGAGGGGGAAAAGGGGGGTCTCTACTTTGAATCCTTTATTTTTAATGCCATTTTTCTCTATTCTTCAGTTATTTTGTCAATTTTATAATTTAATAGTACAAGAATCATGCAAATAAAAGAAATCAAGGCCTACAAGCTCATCATTAGTATACCAAAAGAAAAGAGAAGAGAACTTAGACTATTTTAGGAGTAAAGAACAATGCACGCAGAAAAGTCGCTAAAATTGTAACCCTTAAAAATCTGGTCGCGTACTAAATCCCCCATGGAGATTTTCAAAAGTTGGCAGGTCTGGTAAATTTATGTTTAACCCCTTTTGCTTCTGGCTTGACCTACTGTTAACACTGGGTAGACTTATGTTTAACATCTTGCTACTGGCTTGACTTACTTTTCACACCTGTTGACACAGGGTTTTTATGTGTAGAAATAACCAGAGGTGTATCAAATGGAAGTTGTTTAACTGTTTCTACAGAGGCTGGTTTTCTAAAAACAATGTATCCAACTTTAAATCCCTGAAAAAAAGAACAATGAAACATTAATGGTAGATGTTTTACATGTAGCTTCTTAACCTACCAGTACAGTAAAATCAGGATGGTAACATGTTAATGTGAACTGAATTTATCCTACTTTGTACAATATTTATTAATAATGTCATACAATCATTTGTTTTTTTTTGTTGTTGCTTTGTTTCATCTTTCCTTTCAATATGATATTTTAACAAAGTGTAGTACAATGTATTTAGCTTTATATATATTGTTGTTGGAAGCATTAATCCTTTATTTTTACATTTACCTTTTGAAGCTGCACATCAGGAAAAAACTGTGATTTATTGACGAGGAGATCTTTTGTCGGTTTGTCTTGAAGATGGATATGTAAAATTTTGCCAAATCGTGAAAATATATGTCTTAGACTCTCCTGGAAAAAAACAACATACAAATCAGTATTTACAATAATTTTATTAATTAAATGAATTTATCCTTCTGGGGCCCTTCCGATTTTAACACATACATATATATATATATATACTGTAAACATGAAAATTGTCTCAGCAGTTTTATTCCAGAGAATTTTGCTAGTTTATATATATGTACATTTTATTGCTGATTTTGCTAGTTTTAACATGGGCAACATTTGATTGCAGACTGTAAGTTTTACATGTACAAATCCATGCATTTCATTATTTCGTTGTCTTTCATGAAGACCATCTTCGCTAGCCAAGGGTTACAATCCACATCCGTTCTCTTCACCCTTGGCGGATTGAGATAAAATTTCGGAGACACAAGGTAAGGATTTTTATTGGATGCAGTCGAAACTTGCTGCATCCAATCAGAAAGCGCCTATAACATGATCACGTGTAAATGTAGAAAGTGTTTAAACAATTGCCACATGTTTATTGTGCAACAAGTCTTTACATCCCTAAACATACGAATATATTTAGTGACAACTTGAATGTTTTTAATCAACTAATAGAAGTTCCTGTGTATGTTTCATGCACAAATGCATGAATGTTGACGTATATTTTTGTTTCCGGCTTTAACCTTGGCTAGCAAAGATGATGAAGACAAACACATGATCTTTTTTTTTTTTAGACTTTTGATCATGATAATCATTGATAATGTATGATTGCAGACAATATTAGTTTTAATGCATGTGATCTGATTACAAAGTGAAACTAAAAAAATGGATCTATTTTGAAAACTGACAATTTGGGATAACTCTTTGGTAAAATGTCTCTGCATCTAAAATGTCATAGTTTTGAGGCTTTTTTTTTAGGATACATCAGTAAAGACATGCCCAGCTCTAGCACTCCTTAATTATTACCTTTGTGCAGTATGGTGGTATATTAACAACAAATAATGTTCTCTCTGGTGGTCTTCTTGCATCCTGGTCTTTAGCTGCATGTTCCTTTACATATAAATAATGTCCAGTCTTAGATTGATCTGTGAATCTTGTCTGTAACACTAAAATATAAACAATCTGCAGTCAGAGATATAACTCTATAGGGTTATTACAGAAAATAACTTGCGTGTGTTATTACAGATATTTTCATGAGTTGTCTACTCTTTATTCCTTAAATTTTCTAAATCTGTAATAACATATGCTTGTTATTTGTAAAATTATTTCATTTATAATGGGCTCTAGGGAACTCTTGAGACTTAGCGCAGAAACTAAATGCATAGCCTTGATAAATAATTTTTTAATTAAATTAATACATTTTTGATTGACCATGGTAAATCAATGAGTCAAGGCTATTAAGGGATAAACTTAACTGTGATAACAAGGCTCAGTTATTAAAGGAATGTAACTTATTATATAAGACTTGGGAATTACTGAGAAACTTGCGCAGAACCTCATTACATGCTCTGATCATTATATTTTACAATAAATTAAAATACATTGTAATAAAGCATGATGTATGTCTGAGCAAATGCTTTGAAGTGATATAGAAAAGCTGTGATAAAACCCTTTAGTTATTACAGGCATATTTTTTCTGTAATAACATAGGTGTACTATGCAAAATTGGCAGACTATGAACTGTTATATCTTTCAATAGTTAAGTATACATATATAGACAAAAGAAATCTCAATAGAACTTTAATACATTTTAACTAAAATAATGATGTATATTGTCCCTTTGAAACATGTAACATACATATGTTATCACAGTTCTTTGATTTTTTAGTCCACAATAACAAATGTATGTTATTTTTCTGTAATAACCCTATAGAGTTATATCCCTGAGTCAGATTGTTAACATACTTAAGGTAACATTCTTATATAGTTTTGTGTTCAATTGGTACTTTATTTCTATTTTCAATGATATATAATATTTTAGGAGCACAAATTTGTAACAAGCTTAAACAGTCAGCGGACTTACTGAAATAAGTGATTTTTAAACATTGTTAAATCACTTATTTGAGTAGCAAATTCGAGGTTTTGTCACAAATTGGGATTTTGTATTTTTTTCAAAATTTTAAACACATACATGTACTGTAGGTTTAAATAATATCATTTAATTAGTAAATTTAAAAAAAATGAACTTTTTGCTTCTTTTAAGTAGCAAGGTTTATGCCTTTGATGCTATCATTTAGCTGAAAATTCTATTTTAGTTGAAAAAATGCTATAATAATGGCTTTACATAATGAACTGATACTTTCTTAAAAGATTTTTCCCAGCAGTGGGAGTATTTTTCCTGTGAAGTTCAAGGTTTCATCTTTCAGATTATGTAATAAAATTCTACTGTTGGCGATAAAAATTTCACTGTTCGGGGGTGTTGAAATTAGTGGGGGTTGTTAAAAGAATGATACTTACAGAAGTGATTTTTGGGAAGGAAATGAACCTGAAATGACCAGGTCATCCTAGACAACACAGATGTTGGTTCTGATAAGTTTAGAAACATAATTAGTCCCTGGATCATTAGTATTCTATATTTAAAGCTACAATAAAATTAAATCACTTCTTCTAGTGATTAATTTGTACTACTTAAATAGGTGATTATTAAAAGAAAGACAACTCTATAGCTAACTTCCAACCTTTATGGAAATAATGTTACTTGAATCAGTGATTTAATTAGAAAATCACTTATTTAAGTAAGTCCCCCGACTGTTAAACAGGGGAAGTAACTCCAAAATTAATTTCCATCATGTTTGTATTTACGTTCAGATGGAAAGCTTTTCTGTGAAGGCATACATGTATATATAATACATTTTTGTAGTTGTATTTTGATGACTTAAATTCTATTCTAAAGTTATGAAAGTCTTCATTTTTACACTCTTCCATTGTGACTTGGAATTCAAAATGCCGACCAAAGCTAAAACACTCGCTGACACATTCATCAAATTTATATTCAATTTGATAACATGGTCATGATGGTACATTGTCTTAATTAAATTACCTAGTTAATAACACTTTTTAAGTCTTATCCACTGCTGAGACTACTATAAATGTGTTATAGTAGTCTCAGTCAACTGTGATTGATTTTCGCTGCTGGATAACTCGGACTAAAACAAAATCGGCCTATAACAAAATCGGACTATAACAAACTCTGACTATAACAAACTCGGCCTACCATTATTTATATGCAGAAATATATTGAACAAACTCGGACTACGATAAGTAGATTGTTATTTTTTTACTTTAATAAAAAAAAAAACACTTTATAAAATGTATATTAAAATTATATACGAATTTATGAGATTATAATGAATATTTTTGAAAAAAAAAGACCATATATAGAAATGTATTAAATATTTGATATACGAGTTGAATTGATATGTTTAAACAAGGAATTGTATATTTAAATATACAATTCCTTGGTTTAAATGAGGATAATTAACTTCTATTTGAAATATTATTGTGATTTATTATGTTTATTGACAAAACATATTTTAATGATTGGCGTGTGTTCGTGTTTTTATTGTGTTTAATCCTTGGTGTTTATGATTAGTATATAAACAAAGAGAAATTTGATTGACAGTAAATGGCTTCTTAACAATTTCACTAATCTAGTTCTTTATTACATGTATTAATGGATTCAGCAATTGAAAGGTAATTATATTCAAATGGTCACATCAAACAGAATACACTGTTTTTAAAAAGGCAAGCCGAGGCAAATTTATTATACATAAATATAAAATAACATGAAAAGAAAAATTCAAATTACTAGCTGTTAATTACTCCTGCCTATGTTTATACTCATGCTTTTGCCTTTAAATTACAACACCATTCATTTTTGCATGTTACCTCAGATATGACTCAGAAGTCTGTATGTGCTATGTATGTTTTGTATGTGCTACAAATCGGCGTTTTGCATTTGCGCCGATCTGCATTTCATTTGCGCCGATTTTTTCTTTCATTTGCGCCGATTTTTGTTTTCATTTGCGCCGATTTTTTACAGGTAAATTACAGGTTAATTACAGGTGAATAGATATAAGAAGATGTGGTATGAGTGCAAATGAGACAACTCTCCATCCAAGTCATGTTATTTTTCATTTATCATTATAGACCTCTTCCGTCTTCAAGTTGTACACTATATTCACATACTTTAAAATCAAGAAGTAAAAACCTTAGATAAAAGCACTCTGGTTTATACTAAAATGAGGAATTGAAAATCTATTTACAGCATTTAAATCCATAAAAACGGAATACATTAAAATCATAAATCTGTTATTGCTGAGTATTTATAGGCAACATATCTAATATATTCCTTTCTTGTGATTTCGTCTCTTCTATATTTGTTGTAATTGTCAATAACGAAATCCATCTTGTCTTTGTCTTGCTATTAACGTACTTATGTGTATGGCCGTCGATGGTTATAAAAATTGACTCCTAGGATAGTTGCAGTGTGCAATATGTCCATCAATAACAGCAAAGTTCAGAACAATATGAATCAAAATTAACTAAAACCTTTGTTTATAAACAGATTTTACCAATATACCTGCACGGTATAGTATATGTACAAGTATTAACTTACCTGTAAATCCAATTAGGAGCAAATATAAAATCGGCGCAAATGAAAAAATGAAATCGGCGCAAATGAAAGAATCAAATTTTTTTAAATCGGCGCAAATGTCATACGCCCCTACAAATGTATGTGTGTGTTTTAAAGTTGCTATGTATGCTTTAAGGGTGCTTTGACAATGACCATTTATATCTGCATGCTTTCAGTCTCAGATGATGACAAAATGCCTTCGAGTTTAAAATGTCACGGTTTTATTAAAGTCATAAGAAACCTCAAATCAAAAAAAATAATGCATACGTTTTTTATAACTCAATGGATAGTTGTCATTGTAAAACTTATGTACATATTATACTTTTTTTCTGAAGAAAATTCTTTAATTTATTCATATTTAGCTTGAAGAAGTTCAGTCAGAGCTCAGACATAAATAAGTCTGAATCTGCTTTTGACTTATAGATGTCTAAATTTGTAAGTTTTAGGATTTGTCTCCCTTTAATGCAAGACAAAATACGACTTAAATAAGTCAAATATTGTTAAGCAAGAAATGATTGACCAGAATCAAAAAGTTGCAAATATCAACTCCTACAAGTCGATAAGTTACCAAAATTGGTCAACTTCAAGACCCACGCATACTTATAAAAAGGTCATGCATCTAAATCAAATAATGACAACATTGAAAGCCAATGCCTTGTCTTCTAAAGAAAAATATGAATGAGAGTCTGAAAAATCGGGGATCATGTTAATTAACCTTACAATGCAACCACCTGGATCCACACTTAATGAGGTAAAACATCTGTGTTTAGTAAGGATGTTCAATTAGATAATTAAATATAGATAGATCAAGTCCTTGTGAACTCTCAGACAGGTTTTTACTGTCAAAGGTGGTGTAGTTTGACCACCAAGTCAAGTTAAGTTTTTTCATCAACATACAAAAATGTAAATAGACCTAAACAAGTCTGTCATTTTGTGACTTAGATAAGTCTAAAATTGAAAACACATTTTTATAAAGAATACATGTTTTGACTTCTTTAAGTCAAAAACAGAAATAGACTTGTTTATGTCTGAGCCCTGACTGAAGTTTACTTTATTTAAGGAAGCAATTCCTCCGACATATTTTCCGTATGCAAAGTGACCTCAGTATGACTTATCTCGTAAAAATCCGGTGATCACAATATGCATGGATGTCCTTAAAATAAACTATTATCTGAATTTACATGTTTAACACATGCTCAATTTCCATGCTTTTTTGTTGATTTTTTGTCGATTGTTGACAAACAGGTGACAATCGTTAAACTTCGGCTTCAAAACACGAACTTTAATTACCTGCCATATTTTCACAACAACACTGACCAAGTGAAAAAAACAAAATAACGATTATACGAAATTTACAGTACACAAAAAAATTATAAATTCGTGCACAGAAGACTAAGTTTATGATGTTTGTATGCATTGGCTCTTTGAGAACCCGTAGGTGGCCTGTTGGCAATTGTATTTATTGTGAACTTGTTCTCGTCCTGAACATGCATGAAATATTTGCCACTGGACGTTAACCAACTAACAATCAATCAATCATTAAATAGTATTATATTGTACAGATAAATAACACCAAGAGTCCATCATACAAAGTATGTTCAGAAACCAGAAAAACTACGATTCACTAAATTGTCTTATAATCACACAAGATTTGTAATAAAAAAAAAAAAAAAAAAAAAAATGAATTTCAGTTATAGACAATACAAGACAAGACATATATTTTGTTAGATATTTAGTTCCCAATTTCGTGTAATAACAGGTAGTTTTGTCCTGACTTGGGTGATCAGATAGGTGTCAACAGTACATGTGCCAGTTGTTTGTTTAACTTATGGTGATTCAAAAGGTGTCAACGATACACATGGCATGATGTCATAATCAATTAAGGTATGCATATAATAAAAATTTATTCTGAGAGGGACAGTATTACAAATAATAATACATGTACTTAAAAGACAAATCAGTGGTGAATTTTCAATATATCAATATTAAAAAGAAGTTTTTTGTACTTTTATTTTTATATATACATGATATACATGTATCTTGTTAATGTAATTTTTATTTTTTTTATCCCCTTCAAAAATGTTCAAAAATAAATTATTTAATTAATTGTAGATAACAATTCATTTTAAATTAAGAATTGAAAATTAATTTCAAATAACAAGAACAACCAACATTATACTTATATTCTCCTAGTAGTCCGAGTTTGTTATAGTCCGGTTTTGGGAGGCCGATTATGTTATAGGCCGAGTTTGTTATAGTCCGATTTTGTTATAGGCCGAGATATCATGGATTCTCGATTTTGATGGTCACATGATTAACCTGGGGGCAATTACCACTGTCCAGGTGTCATATATTATATGTAATTTAACTTTGTGATAGTAAATCGATGAGACAAAAGGCAATTTTACCAGTACTTTGCAAAAACGGCACAAGGGTTTTAGGGAAAAGGCATCAAGACAGAAGGGCGCAGATGAGGGCACCCAGGGCACGGGGCCCTTCTAATTTGGGCTAATGAGACCACTGCTGTTATAATATATGTATAGTCTATGGGTAGATCTTACCATTGACAAATTATGGAAGCAATTGAGAAAACAAACTTGTCAGTCAAGTGCATGTGATGTGTGTCGACTATCGTCCTCGAGCTCTCAGTCGATATGTTCATGTCTTTCACAGATTATACCTGCCTAACTTTATACAGTGACAAGAATTTAATCAAAAAGTTATGCTGCTACAATATTACCGGTGAATCCATTTATGACCATGTGGTTTTTAGAATCTGATTTATTATCCTGTTCCATGTTTATTTGTTAATTTCTGCTCTGTGTCGCTGCAGTGTTTAATTGCTTCAAAGAATAATTCGGTCCACAATAATTTCGGCCCAAGAGAACTGTCTCAATACCAACATAAAATTGATGTAAAGTGCGAAACGAAACGAATCAAAATAAAACAGTGAAACCGGAAACTTGTCGACACTCAATAGAAGATTTTTATAGACAGTTGATATTTAAAAAGAAGACAAGAGACAGACGAAGAAAATTATAGTTACCGTTGAAAAATCAAATAATATATGATTTCTGTAAAGCGGAAAATTATTGGGTAACGAACCAAAAATAGAACAGAGATCACAATAAAACGAAACGAAACAAAATGAAATACAACGAAAAGAAACGGAAGGAGTATTTTAAAAATATCTTATTAAAACAAGAGGCTTGCAAGGAAATTCCGATTTTTTAAAAATTTACATGTTTTGTACATGCATGTCAAGTCCCGTGTGCCAGCAAAAGAAAAACTTGCTTATTTTGCGGCAGCCGGCTTCCTTTTAATTGTTTGCCAATGTGCAATTTCAATTTTGTGTGTTACAAGTACTATATCACCCAAATTATGAGGCCACCCCCTATCAGGCCACTCATATTATAAGAGATTGATATGAAAAATTGTCATGATAGTTTGTACAAATTTTCATCTTTACCAATTAACATGAATTATATCATCAACCATGTCAACCCTACATAATAATCGAGAAAGAGCCTATCAACAACTAGTATTCTTAAAATAAAGCTACCCTTTTCAAACTTTGAATTAGTTTTCAACACATATTTATTAAAACATTTCTTATTGTATTGTCGACAGATTTTTTTGTGTAATTTCTATCAGTATCTTTGACGGCCAGTTTTTAAAATATATTCTTAAACAATTCTTCAAACATTATATGTTTACTTCCGATATTAATTTCAATTTCAGTGAGCACAGTCAATTAAATTTCATGTATAACTGACATGATAAAAACAGGAGCTTAACATATCAAATTAACGTTTTATAAATAGTTAAAATATTAAATTGAACTTTTTATATTTAATCCAGATTTCAGTTATGCAGATCTGTAATATCAGGAAAATATATATTGTTAGGTATACTGTTCTCAGGTAATATACATAACTAGAAAAATTGTGTAGATTTAAATTATACGATGCATATCAGTGAAAGTCTGCCCTCCTGGTTAGTGGAACTGTATACCATGTATACTATTATATGTTATTTATTTTCACATGCACATGCGAAACAAAAGCATTTTGAAAAAGTACGCATACGGTTCAGACCTTACGCGTACGGTCCAAATACTCATATGGTCTGGAACATATTTATTATAAGACACGATGTTTTAGGACCCAATGAGTCTAGGAGAATATAACGGAATATAACACGACGTAACATGTCAATATGGTTAAAATTCAGATGATGATCTATCGTAACTCGTGTCATATTAGAATAACGAAATCAGAGATCTATAATTTAATTATATCGTTATATATACATATGTACTTTCATGGCCGGATCTAAAATCTGTCGATTCCTGTATCTTCGCATTTAATTAGCCTTAGATGTATGATTTTTTTGTAATATTTGTTATTGGCTTTGAATTAGCAGTCAGAAACTGCGAGTACTCTCAGATCTGTACTTACTAGATTTAAGAAGATGTTGTATGAGTGCCAACGAGACATCAATCTTCATCCAAGACATAATTTATAAAAAGCAAACCATTATAGGTCACAGTACGGTCTTCAACAAGGAGCCTTCAAGTTGGCTCACACCAAACAACAATTAAAGCTATAAAGGGCTCTTTTGTCGTCAGGATGTACAAGTACCAGGTCACGTCCACTCTTTTTGTTAGATGTATTTTTTTTCTATTTGTATCCATCTGACGACTTAAGCTTTTTTTAACCGATTTTTATAGTTCGTTCTAATGTTGTACTGTTACACCACTGTCCCAGGTTAGGGGAATGGTTGAGATCCCACCATATTCTGTATGTATATGCAGGCCTGCCAAGTCGGGAGCCTGTAATTCAGAAGTTGTCGATTGTTGATGTGTTACATATTTGTTTTCCGTTCATTTTTTTGTACATTAATTAGGCCGTTAGTTTTCTCGTTGAAATGATTACATTTGCGATATCGGGGCCTTTTATAGCTGACTATACGCGGTATGCGTTTTGCAAATTGTTAAAAGCCGTACGGTGACCAATCGCTTATAATTTCTGTGTCATTTGGTCTCTGGTAGAGAGTTGTCTCATTGGCAATCATACCACATCTTTTTTTTTTTTTTATATTTAACCTCTTAACCATAAAAATGAAGTATAGTTTATATGATACCTGCCAGTTGGGCATGTACACCTTACAGTCGTTCCATATATCAGATAATATATAGATAGTAGTCACTGAACCATGAAAACTAGGTCAAGGACAATGGACGTATGACAGACAACACAGGGCATCTATATACAAATAATGAAGGGTCTAGGTTCTCTCCTGAAATATTTAGCTTTCAAGAAGTTAGATAACGCAACGGCCTTCGCTGGATCACTTTTACTATGTCGAGCTTTCTTCGACAGAAGTCGCAGGCTCGAGAATTATTGTTAAAAAAATGTTTTGAAAAGAAAGACTTGCCATTCAAATCAAGCTATTATACTTCATAATTCATCAAATACAAAACGAGAAAACTTCCTGCCTGTGCATCATAAGAAAGGAACAAAATGTAAAAAACAGTTGAGAAGGCTTGGCTCATCGGAGCGACACAAATCACTAAAAAAAGGTACAAAAACGCAACAAACAGCCAGAGACAAAAATATCTTGTGCAGAGCTTAATATAAGTATCGACGGAACGTAGAAACGTAAATTGTCAAAGCTATTATATCTAATTATGTTTTAAATTATTCTTGTTATTGATAAGAAATGCAATGTTGGCCTGGATAAATAACAACATTTAAAGACCTTGTTACAGTGTTGACTTGATATCCAGTTATAATATAATACGTTATTTAAAGAATCAATAATTCTACACGAATCGTATCTAAATGTGCGGGGTCTATAAACAACATCATCGTAAACATAATGATGTGATATCCGGTTTGTGATAACTTCTCTTCAACCAAACTTTCAAACCAATCGTTGTATTGATGAAAGAATATAATAGAAAATGTTTTAAGCAATTTGTGGTGACGAAATCCCTGACTAAAAAAGTAAACGGCTATACATATATAACGTTTATTGAAATATATAACGTCACTGCACACGCGAGCATAGTGAGTAAAAACTGGTAAAGGAGTTGGAGTGTTCACTTTAAGATGAGGTTAAAGGAACAATACCATACACAAAATTATAGGAAACGACGAATTGACCCTTTTGTCATAAATTGTTTCAAGGGGTTTTCCCGTATGAAGCTTAACTATCTAAATCAAAGAGGAAATTAATTGCTGTTTGTATATCTCTTTTGCATAATAAGAACTGTTTTTTAACCTGTGCTTACACAACAGAACTTTGCTGTATTTTTTTTGTCAAAAACTAAACATTCTAATTTGAATATTTATCCATATATGTTTGTAGATTTTTGTGCCAGATTAATCCATCATTTCATAATTTAATCATGCATGGCATTTTTATTGTCAAGTAACTATTATATCATTAATAGTTTTAGGTTCAGTGCATATATCTAGTTATAACTAAGATTGTATTTTGCCACGTATTTGCCCGTTCTAGATCTGTTACAAACAAATCCGTAAGATTTAGAAATACACTTCGGATATTTCAATCCATCCTCTTTTCTAACCAGTACCGTACTATTCTGTCCACCTTTTGATATTGCTATTATTTTAGAATTATAGTAAACTACAATGATGTTACCAAAATTATCAGTACAGAGTCCTGTTTATATTGCCAGATCTGTTGACCTGATCCATCAATCAATTTTACTGCATTACTAAAATTGTCACTATAGATTACTCTGTCATCATAGTAAACAAGGTATTGCAGGAGCAATTTATTCTGCATGAACCTGTAAGGACTTCAGAGTATTTCCTTCCAAATCTATGATACGGATTTCATTATTATTAATACCTACAGTCAGAGATTCATTGACGAATGATAAGCCGCAGCAGCAATCGTGTAGTTTGATAACTTTGGTCATAGTTTCATCCTCTATATTGAAGATCTTAATGGCAAACTCCTCAGGATAAGTTATGGCAATCGCACCTTGCTGATCTGTGTAACACTATTAGCTTTACCTGGTATTGGCAACTGTTATTGAAGTTTGCCATCCGAAGTTAGTAGGTAAACATTAGCTGAAATAATTAATACGGTACGGAGTTAAATGTGAAGTCAGGAATCTGATGTACAGTAGTTTTCGTTTGTTTATGTAGTTCATACGTGTTTCTCGTTTTTAAAAACTGTAAATTCAGAAATTATTGCGTTCGTTTATTATTGCGATTTTGTCATTTTCGACTTAAATGTAATTTAATTTTTGCGATATTGAGAAAAATCCTAATTATTTCGTATAAAAAAAATTAAAATGCGAGTTTAAATTATTGCGATTATAACCCTGTCGCATATTTAGCAATAATAACAACATCGCAATAGTTTCTGAATTTACAGTAGATTAGACCGTTGGTTTTCCTGCTTGAATGGTTTTACATTACTAATTTTTTGGGGCCCTTTATAGCTTGCTGTTCGGTGTGAGCCAATGCTCCGTGTTTGAAGACCGTACTTTGACCTATAATGGTTTACTTTTATAAATTGTTATTTGGATGGCGAGTTGTCTCATTGGCACTCATACCACATCTTCCTATATCTATATACACATTTTTTGTTCCGGTACCAGCTGAAACCCGCCCCGGATGCTGGATTTCTCGCTGTGTTGAAGACCGATTGGTGGCTTTCGGCTGTTATCTACTAGTCGGGTTGGCGTCTCGTTGACTTATTCCCAATTTCCATTCTCTATTTTATTGACTAAGTATATATGTTTATCGCATGTTACTATGTCTGTCAGGCAAAGTTCACGTTTCCTTTACCTACTAGTATTCTTCAGTTATCCACATTTTAAGGTTTTGTTGTGGGTTTTTTTCATTTTTCCTGGTTATATAAGGTAAAGTCAACAACAAAGGTGTATATGATATGATTGTAAGGTAAACACGTACGTCTGACAGGAATACTGTCACTTTGACCTTGTTTGCATGGATCAATGATTTTTCAGTTTTTGTTTTTGTTTTAACATTAGTATTTCATTGCTATTTGAAACTTTCATATCAAAAGTCAATTATAACTAATAAAACAAGAGAGAAAACTGCACAAGTATACTCTTGTTTAATTACACAACCGACAAAACAATGAATACATATAGCACAATAGTTAGTTACAACTCTGATGTCAAAATTTAACTTTTCTAAGATGTACAAGATAAAGACAAGAACATGTGGTATTATTGCCAATGATACAATTATCCAACAGAGTTCAAAAGACATGGATATAAGCAATAAATTTGAATATCTATCTGCTTATTAAAAAAGAAGAAGATGTGGTATAACTGCCAATGAGACAATACCCCCCCTAAAAATAGTTAAAACATTGTTTTGACAAGAACGGCATGCCATTCATAGCAAGTGTTTTTTAAAAGACCCAGACATGACTAATGTGAAAATTTTCAAAAGAGAAAAATGACGGCCTAAATTATATGAACAAAACAAAATTGACCAAAAGCGATTATGAATTACAGCAACAAACAACAACCAATAAATTACAGAATCCTGACTTAGGACATACACACCCAGAATGTGGAGGGTTAAACATGATTTTGATAAGTTTCATCGTATCTAAATGTACGAGATCTATAAACATCATCACCGTAAACATTAGGATGTGATATCCTGTTTGTAATAAAATGTCTTCATCCAAAACTTTAAACCAATGACTGTATCTATTTAAGAATATAGTAGATGTTTGAAGGTATTTGTTGTAACGAAATCCCTGACTTAATAAATCACCAGCGATACATATACTAAGTAGTCTTACATCAATCTTCGACACTTTTAGATAACAATTCAATAACAATCAATTAAGCAAAAGATGCAAAAGAGCAAGTACACGCTATTTTAATTCTTTAAACAGAAAAACAGTGAATACATATTGTACATATCTAATGTAAAACTATACACTTTTCTTAAATTTAACCTACAATATTTAGATAAGGAGACGTCGTATTATTGCCAGCCCACATGAGACTACTATCCACCAGAGTTCAAATGACATGGTTAAAAGCCATTAAGATACACCTTGCATTACTTATCATCAACAAATTGAACATTTTCAGTTTGAAGAGTGGTATACATACATGTTATAGCTTATAATTTAGGAAGACTGCAAAAATACAACTCTCTCCCTTTCCAAAAAATGAAGAAATTCGGTTAAACATAGTTTTGACAAGAACGGCTAGCCATTTATATCAACAATGAGAAAAACCCATATTCGTTAGTCAGCTTTATAAAGTCCCCAAACGACAAATATCAATTCAAACGAGAAAAGTAACGTCATGAATTATGCACAAAATAATTCACCAAAAATAAAGATGAAATACGGCGACACACAACAACAATTAATAAATTACAGGCTCCTAACATAGGACAGGCATACTCAAAATGTGGAGGTGTTTAATATGTTTGCAGGCACATACACCTCTCTACCCTGGGATAGTGATGTAACATCATAAGAAAAGAACGACGTAAAACGCCATGAACAGTCGGAGAAAAAAGAAATTTTTTTTTGCAGAGCCCAATTTTATATACTAGTATTAAGTATCGATATAATGTAGAAACGTAAAATGTCACAGCTGTAAAAAAATAATATCAACTTATGTTCGAAATTATAGATTAGAAAATCAGTGTTTCTTTTGATAACAGCAATATTCAAACACTTTGTTACAGTGTTAATTAAATAACCATTTAGAATAAATTATTCAAAGGATCGATAAGTTTGCACGAATCGTATCTAAATGTGTGGGCTCTATATCACCGTAAACATAAGGATGTGATATCTGGCTTGTAATAAGTTGTCCTTAAACAAAATTTCAAAGCCAAACATTGTATAGTAAATGCTTTAACACTGTGTATCATCGCCACCGGAAATTGGGTACTAACGAAGCGGAGAGAAATAGAAAAAAAAGTAAACAAGTTAAGAATTCATTCAATTTAAAGCATTTCCACTCATTTGATGAGGGTGCCGCTTAAGAAATGATTTTCTGATATATAATTCTTTAAATTATTAGGCCGATAAGTACAAGATTAATACAAGATTTTGTGTAATACTCCAAAACTTGTCACTTAGTACCTGAAAATTTCGAGGTCGATCGTCCTCTGTCGCCCCATTCTCAAGGTATTTAACTGTTTTTCATTATTTTTCCAGACACGTTTTTAGATTATTATAGTGTGGCATCATATTTACTGAAATTTGTTGTCAAAAACATTGTTTTTTAAAGAATATGGACAAAAACATTGTTTGTTTGTTGTACGGCGAATTGCAGAACGTTGTACGGCGAATTGCAAAATATTATAATTTTAAGAGGAAATTAATCACTGTTTAGATAATATCAAGTGATGATATTTTGTTGATATCAAAGCTTTATAGGCTTACAAATATACAAAATGTCTTGCTTATCAACTATTATGAAATATATTCCGTTAATTCAGTTCAGGAGGCCTTTGCATTTCGATTTTGTACAAAAAGGTTTTTTTAAACCATATTATCCTAAATACATCCATAGATCGTTATAATACTAACGACTGTTGTCTTATTTGTTGTTAGGGTGAAATTTTGTAAGTTCAATAAAATAAACCGTCCATTCATCTTTTGTTGGTGCTAGCTGTTTTTAGATAAAAACAGTGGAGATGTGGTATGATAGCAAATAAGATAACTATATCCATCAGGATCAAATAAAGTGTATGTAAGCAATTATATGCTATCGTACCGTCTACGGCCTTCAACAACGAAAACTCGTACCTTATAGTCGGCTATAAAAAGCATCGACCGAAAAATGTGAAAGGACTCAAGAAAACTAACGGCATAACTCATAACAAAACAATTTATGAAAACAACAAATAAGATAGAGATGAAGCAACGTCAACCACAGAATTCGGACAGATACATAAAATTGTTTAATTATTCAATTTCTGAAATGATTCGTTTGTAAAAAGAAAAATTAAGAAAATACTTTGTTTTCACCGAAAGGTAGGATAAACAAATCGTGAATTGCATTTCGAATTAATTTTCTTGTCAGTTTCTTTTTGAAAATATATAATTTGTATACATCTTAAACGCTGTCAGGCAAATGGTATTTCTATCTAATGCATTTTATCTAATGCATAATTAGAAGTCCGTTAACATGTTAACAACACCTCGATTTTGGCAATAACAACAACAAATTTAAAATGCTGATAAGAGTTAACTGCAACTTTAATTTACCCTTTTTTCCAAACGAACCCGAAAGCAATGAAAAGGGGAAGTGCATATCTTCAATGTATTAAAAAAATTGAAAAGCACTGTACAAAGTCGCAGAAATGCCAAGCTCCATAAGAAATCTTTTATAAAACTGACTAATTTTCAGAATACACACGCAAGTATCATATTTTTTATTGACACATGTACAGACAATTGAACGGATGGAAAATCAGACAGAGTGATTGACTCCAAGAACAAGGACTATGTCATGAATAATCGAAAATGCTTTAAACAGCAAAAGGAGGCTTCTTCTGGTTATGTATATTGTTGAGTAAATGTTTTATGTCAATCAGTCGTAGCAAACTTGGGTTATCGTCATGATTTGACATCAATTTGAGAACCAAGTCCTCATTTTTCGATCTCTTCTACCAGGCCACACTGTTCAGTTATTTTTCGCATTGCAAATTGAAAAGGTACTTTATTTTTGAAAATTCCGTCCAGGTACTTTTGGTCAATATAACTTATCAAACATTCCATATACATCTGAATTATTTTCATCATAGGACTGACCAGGGTTTTAGCTGGATAAGAAGTGGCCTTTCCTTTTCACGTTTTGGATACATTACAAATAGAAGCCAGAAATAACTACATTGGTTAGACGTATAAAGAGGGGCATGAGCTATCCCTTAACATGTTTAACACTGTCGCATTTGTTGCACCTGCATGACCCAACTTGAGTCCGTAACCTTTGCTTTATAGTCTTGTATTTATTTCATTTTAAAAATTTTGGTTCATTTATATGTTTCAAGAAACAAACATTGAACTTCTACCCCCTTTTTGTAGTTAAATGATTGCTCACTTAGGAGACAGTTTCATGTATACCAATACACAGTTACAAGTTTAGTTTCGCATTATAGCCATGGTGAATAAATTTTGTACAATTGAATTGATTTGTAGATAGTTAAATAATAATATAGCCTTTCTAGTGGGTTTATATGAACATTTAGATTGTTTTTAGCATGTTTTATCAGCCATTTTTCAGTTTGACCGTCCATACGTTCCTATCCGTACCGCCATAGATTTAGAAATTTTGTATTGTTGTTCAACAAAGATATGAGGCTCGATCTTTTCAATTCAATTTTATGGAAAAACAGCAGAAATGCATATATGATTTTTTTACCTCTTGATAGATATATGTCTATGGTTTCAGAAAAGGTATAACTCTTATTGATTGAAATTTTCCTTTTGGACCAAATTTTTGAGATCTTTGTGACATGTTCAACCCCCTATTTTGCAATATATGGTATCAAATAAATGCTGATTGTTGCCATGATCACACAAAAAAAAAGAGATTATATTTCACCATTATTACTATTGGAAATAAAATCTATGGATGATTCTCTTTCCATAAATATACACATGCATAACTCAAATATTAAGCCTTATTTATTAGGAAGGACGGGAAAGAGGGTGTTTAAAAATTATGAGTGTCAATTCTAAGTTTTTTCCTATCTGTGAATTGACACCCCACCCTAGTGCATAATGTTCTCGCTGCGTTGGGCTGTTTCTTCTATTTGGTCGGCCTTCTGTTTTTTTGACATTTTCCTCATTTCCATTCTCAATTTTATCAAGGATTTACTATACTCAAAGATTTTTTAAAGACATGTACAGTTACATATATGCTGTTTATGTCCCTCCTTTGCGGAAGCAACGTAAAGAAAGAGATGGAAAGCAAATTGTAATGTGATTCTTGTAAATAACTGTTAAGATCAGTTAACAGAGAAAATAATGTCAAAAACAGTGAACACTTTAAATATTAAGTAACAGATAACAGGAATCTCAATTTGAAATAAACAGTTAACAACATTGCAAATTTTAACAAAACAGATTACAGACAATGGGTCGAAAACAGTTAATAGTTTTTAAAATTTATCAGTTAAATAACAATTTTAAACAAATTTAAACCTTGAAAAGGACAAAAACAGTTTAACATAAAAAGGTACCCCACCAAAAAAAACCACCTTAGATATTTGAACTTAATACTTTATTTTCTTTAAAAGGACGGTAAATAACTATTCTAAAATTAGCAAGTTGCCATACAGTTGAAAACAAGTTGCCATACAGTAAATTTGTCAACACTAGCAAGTTGCCGTACCCTAGACTTTATTTTTTATGGTCTATATTCTTTAAAATACATCTTTTTGACAACAAATTTCAATAAATATGATGTCACACTATAATAATCTAAAAACTTGTCTGGAAAAATAATGAAAAACAGTTAAATATCTTGAGAATGGGGCGACAGAGGACGATCGACCTCGAAATTTTCAGGTACTAAGTGACAAGTTTTGGAGTATTACACAAAATCTTGTATTAATCTTGTACTTATCGGCCTAATAATTTAAAGAATTATATATCAGAAAATCATTTCTTAAGCGGCACCCTCATCAAATGAGTGGAAATGCTTTAAATTGAATGAATTCTTAACTTGTTTACTTTTTTTCTATTTCTCTCCGCTTCGTTAGTACCCAATTTCCGGTGGCGATGATACACAGTGTTTAAGCAATGTGTAGCAATTAAATTTATGACCTTATAATATATCAGCTACACATTTTTAGCTTCGCTCGGGAATCTATAACGTCACTACAGACACGGGCATAGCAAACGAGTTTGGGTGTCTAATCACGGTAAGACGGTCTTGAAATTATATATAAATTATATATAAATATACTAAATAAATAAATGATTTGGAAAATACGTTGAAGGTATAAAAAGTCATGAGAATTCCGAATGCAATTAGGTTATATCCGGGCTCTCTGGTTCTAAACCTTGGTTCCATCTGGGTTTTCTGGTTCTGAACCTTGGTTCTTTTGGTTCGGAACCATGGTAACTGGTTCAACATCCGGGTTGTTTGGTTAAGGCAACCCAACTTCTTGGTTCCATCTGGGTTCTATTCTAGATCATTCTGATGTTCCCGTTACACATAACAGAAGATAACCGCAAGTCTCCGAATAAAAAGGTAAAGTAGGTCAAAGACGCTAAAATTGTTTTATAACATTAAACATTTTAGCATCGACGGTAATGGAAGCTGTAAGGTATTTATCTTCCCATTTTAATTATTTTGATAAGGAAACTAGATAAAAAAAAAAGCATCCTATAGATTTTAAAAATAAACCGAAGTATACAGTTCATTGAACATCCTTTTATTTAATTCAGTCGTTCTGTTTTCATTGTTTTCCTTTACTCATCCCTTATTTACGTAAATATATCTATAGAAGTTTTAAAACCACACAATTATGACATGTCGTTTATATGACTAACGATATGATCATCTAGCCACTTGACCAGTTGACGACTTGCATATATATATGATTGCATGCACATTTATTTTCAAGTTAGACTGAATTTTATTTAATGGCTTAGTAATAATGTCAGAGTTGAAAGAAATGCACATGTGTGAAGTATGTGTAGCAAATCTTTTTGTTCAAAACAGAATGTTAAAAGAGATATAAAGGAAAGTGATGATCAATAAGTTGGTAAGCTTTAATTAGTTGGAAAATAAGTTATAACATATAATAACGTACAATAAATTTGTCAAATTTGATACTCATTTAGTAATTGTGAAGGGCATGCATATAATCATTCGGCCAAAAATAAAGAAATCAAAATTAAGATTGAATATTTTTATAATAAAATTATGTGTACATGTGTTAATGGCTGTGCTAGTGGGATGTGTATCACCATCACAATAGTCAGAACTTCTGTGTAGGCGCCATAATTTAGGGGCATAAAGAGTTACTCTAGTCCGTCCGTCCTGTTTCGCTCTCCGAACTTTAGTTTGCCTCAAACAAATACTTCAAAACTTATACACTATATATAAAAGAAGCTGGTGCATGGGTGCCAATGAAAACTCTCCACAAGAGACTAATTGACACAGAAATTAACAACTGTACAATGTAGCCTAGGTCATCACACGGTCTTCAACAATGAGCAAGGTTCATACCGCCAAGTCAGCTATTAAAGACACCGACATGACAATGTAAAACAATTCAAACGAGAAAACAAACGGTCTAATTTATGTACAAAAAATAAACGAAAAACAAGATAGGCACGTACATATGAAATAAGGCGGGGTTAAACATGTTAGCCCTCCACCTAATGTGGCATGAGTGCCAATGAGAACTCTCCACAAGAGACCAGATGACACAAACACCAACAACTATAGGTCATATACAGCTTTCAACAATGAGCAAAGTTAATACCTCATATAGTCAGCAATAAAAGGCACAAAAATGACATTGTAAAACAGTATTCAAACGAGAAAATAAACGAACAAATTTATGTACAAAAAAATAAGGATAAACGTTTATGTAACATAAAAAAAACCGACAACCATTGAATTACAGGCTCCTGACTTACCACAGGCACATACATACCGAATAAGCGGGATTGAACATGTAAGCAGGATCCCCACCTCAACACAAAATCAAATTTGAATTTTTTAAGTATTACTTATACCGTTCAAGAGTTATCATGTCCCTTTAAAACATATGCAGTGCTAACTGTTTCGTTTCCTTTCTCTTAAATAAGTCTGACTCAATCAAATCTTAGGAACCTTATACGCGATTCGCATTACCCCATAACACGGATCTATTAAGTTCGATATTGGGTCCCGATGGCGTCGCTGTTCATGAGATTTTAGATGTAAAAAGTTGTGGTACGATTACCAATGATACAAATGTCAACCCGGAGCCTTGATATAGGAAAACTGCTAAATCTGTTGTTTACTTTGATTTTCCTCAACCAAATGTTTTGAAACTTATTTACAATGCTTATGGTCACAAAACGGTCAAAATTACGCGAATCCTGCATCTATATGTGGAAGTTTACTAAAAAAAATCACAAACAGGGGCATCTGTGGTTAATAGACATATTCTACATTTATTTCAGTAATCAGCTTATTTACTTCCATTGAATTCTTCTGTTAATAGACTTAACTTGCACATTTTTTCAGGATCTCGGTGCAGTTTGGTAACAGACAGTGATATTTCAAGTTTAATGTGACCAACTTAACAAAGTGTTTCACTAGATTGAGCTCTCTGTCTAAGTGTACTTTAAAGGTTCTTAGAATTGAGTTCAGTTTATTGATATGCGTATACCTTCTGTGTGAATTTTTAAGATGTAAAAGCAGACTATCCATACCTACATGTCCATGAAATGAAATCTAAGGTAAAATGATTGAAACATTTTGCATTATCCATCACAACTGGCAGCACATGACGCGACTGAAGCAGTATATTTTCTTACTTGATTTTCACGGAAATTAAAGAATTTAGTTTCATCTGAACCAAACATTCTTAAAAATTGAGAATGAAAATGTAGAATGTGTAAAAGAGACAGTAACAATGTCAAAAGAGCAGAAAGCAGTCAAAGGCCACTAATGGGTCTTCAACAAAGCGATAAAATCCCTCGCCCAGAGGCGGGCTTCAGATGGTCCTTAACAAAATGTGTACCAGTTCAAACTCCAAATCATTAAAACAAACTTACAATTAAAAACATACAAGACTAACAAAAACCAGAGACTCCTGACTTGACGTCAAAGTAATCATACCAAGAGACTCACCCAATATGCAAAGGTCAAGAGTCAAAAAGTCATAGTCTGATCAAGAGATCCCTGCCAAAAAAACAAAACACAAAGCGGATTTTTAGAATAGGGTCATCGTGGTACACAAAACTAACAATATATCTATATATCTAATATATATAAGAAGATGTGGTACGAGTGCCAATCATACAGTTAAATCTCCATTTAATTCAAACAAAATATACAAGTTTTACATTGAGGGCAAAGGTCAAGCTCACATGAAGTTTCTCGTGCCAATAGACTCATCATCTTGTGACAATACATCTACATGCCACATATTCAGAAGCAAGGTCAATTGAAAATTATATTTTGAGGTCCAGGTAATATACCGAGAAACACACTGCAACATGATGACACACCCAACGTGCATACATGTAGGTCAGGAGTCAAAAAGTCAAAGTCTGATCAAGAGTTCCATGTAAAAAATACACACAGCAGTCCTGCACGAAAGCACATTATGGTACACGTAACAATGTCTTATGTCATGATGAACTACACATGCAAAATATAGAAAACCTAGGGCAAAGACAGAAATAGAAGACATATAACTAATCTCAATTGAATGGTACTTGTATTGCAGGTCACTACAATTGCCTTCAACAAAGAATATAAACTCTCGCAACAATGCAAAGTTAAACCCGTCTTTCACTAAAGTTTGAGCAGGATTCTTTGCAAAGATTATCTTACCACTGTTAATTGAGAATCGAGTCGTGCAGTTATGTTAATAAATTAAAACAGTAAGTTTAGACATTCAAACACTAAAAACTAGGGTTTACCATTTATTTTTAACCTAACCATGCGATAGTTCTATGGTAAACTGATGGAAACACAGGATACAGTCATGAAATTGAATATTTGAAATAGTACGACCAGAACAATTCAAGACAGAGTTGTAAACAAAACATACGAATTTTTAATCACAATGCACAAATAAGGAAACCGTATTTATTCATCTAAAATGTACGCTTTCGTTAAACAATGGAAATTAACACTGTATATTTATATAAACGATCAATCTTGTAATAATAATATACAAAAAAGGAAAATTAACAATAGGAAAGTTTAACGTGAAACCGACTCTTTTGTTATAAATAATTTTATAGGGTTCCCCGTGTGAAGCTAAGCTGTCTTAATCTAAGAAAGGACATTCGTTGCTGTATATATTTCTCTTTTGCAAATATTATAGTAAGAACTTGTTGTAACCTGTGTTTCCATTACAAAACGTCGTTACTGGCATATAATGTTTTTTTTCAAAAACATAATCATTATCATATTTTCAACATTTATCCATACATGTTTGTTGATTCTTACGCAAGTTTAATCCATAACTTTTCAAATATTTTAATACATATGATTAATTTTTATAAATTAAATGCATACTAGTGTACAAGGTACTTTTATTTACTAGTATTATATTATCACTAGTCGCATATCTAGTCATAACTAAGATTGAATTTCGCAAAGTATTTACCGTATTCGTCACAAACAAAACCGTAAGATTCATCATTTCTCAAACAAATACAGTTCGGATATTTCAATCCATCTTCGTTTCTGACCAGTACTTTACTATCCTGTCCATCTTTTGATATTGCTATTATTCTACTAGAACCCTGGTCTGCTACAATAATATTACCATATGTATCTGTACATAGTCCCATTGGACCTTCTAAATCCTGCGTATATTGCCAGATCTGTTTACCCGATCCATCATAACAGTTTACTGCATTTCCACAATAGTCACTATAGATTACTTTGTTATCAGAGTAAACAAGGAATTGAAGATTATATTCATTCTGAACCTTTATTGACTTCCGAGTCTTTCCTTTCAAATCTATTATACAGATTTCATCGCCAAGCAAACCTACAGCAAGAAATTCATTGGAGATTGATAAGCCACAGCAGTTTTTTCGTAGTTCTATAACTTTGGTTATTATTTCTTCTTCTATATTGAAGATCTTAATGGTACGCTCTTTAGGATAAGTTATAGTCCGGCGGCTACAAGCATATTTCAGAAGAATTGTGCACATCCTGTTACAAGCATGAAGTTTGGCATAAACCTTCCTCAACTATTACTCTTTTAATTCAGATAGGGAGGCATTTAAAAAAAATATCTCACTTCCGGTAAAATCCAAAATGGCGGACATCATCTCCTTCTCAAGTTAATTTCGACTTAAAGTATGTTTATAGGCGTATTACTAAACATAACTGCATCAAATTTGGCACAAACCTTTCTTTTGTGTGTGTTTTTGATATCATATTAAGCACACCTTTATAAAAATTCCATACTTCCGGTTAAGTAAAAAATGGCAGACAAAAAAAAATTGGTAAATTTTGGAAATTTTTTGTATATTGTTTTGTAAAAAGATGTTGGTATTCGGATGCTTTTGCAGTAAGTATATGATAGTTCGTTTCATTCCCCGACATCAAATTCACCCGATTATTTATAGAACTGATTGATCAGACAGACTATAAATATAAGTACTTAATTGTGTTGCTTGTTTATAAATCCTAGTTGTGAATGTGTTCATAGTTAAACTTTTATTATTATAATAAAATATTGTTTACACTAGAGATGTCCAACAAATCGTTTCAGCTCATTGATACATTTGATGAACAAGTACCAACATCTTCTAAAATAGGGGGACAGGACCAAAATGTGGACTGGTTTAAATGCATATTTTGTCAAACTGATAGTCTCGACACACTCCAATGTCCTGCCTCCGCAAGGCAGAATGACACGAGTGCTGGATATAAAACATTATCCGAAAACCTTGAACAATTTAATGAGATTAACTCCTTACCTTCTTGGTTAGACTTAAATAAACTAAATGATGGGAGTGGTATTCAGAACACACTGATAAAGAGCAATGCTAAATGGCATAAAAAATGTCGTCTAAAATTCAATACTACGGAACTCAAAAGGGCTCAAAAGAGACAACATAGATACATAGCTGATGATGGGCAAGCATCATTATTACAAGAGGCAAGAAAATCAACACGTCTGAGTTTACCCTGTAATATAGGTCTGAAAGATTATGTTTGTTTCTTTTGTGATTCTATTGAGGAAGATGAGATGTTACGTGAAGCAGCGACCTACGGCATTGACAATCGTGTTCGTGAATGTGCTCAAAAGCTACAAGACACTGCCTTACTAGCAAAGTTAAGTGCAGGAGACCTTGTAGCCCAAGAGGCAAAGTATCACGTAAAATGCTTAATATATCTTTATCGAAAAGCATCAAGAGTGGCTAATGACGACGAGTCTGAAGGAGGAACACAGTCACGAATCAGCCACGGAATTGCATTAGCTGAATTAGTAAGCTTTATAGAAGAATCTAGAAGTGAAGATAATATTGCACCAGTATTCAAGATGTCAGATCTTTCAAAAATGTATGGTAACAGATTGGAGAAAATGGGAGCTGAACAAGAAGGTAGAGTCCATAGTACGAGACTGAAGAATAGATTATTGACGTATGTACCTGATATTGAGGCCTATAAGCAAGGTCGAGAAAATTTATTAGCATTTAAAGATGACATTGGGCCAGCCTTACGAAGGACATGTGAGGAAGATTTTGACTCAAATTATATGCAGATATATAAGGCTGTGAAGATTGTTAGAAGTGATATGATGGCAACATCTTCAGAATTCAATGGTACATTTGCTGCCGATTGTCAGGAAAAATCAGTACCACGATCTCTTTTAACGTTAGTGAATATGTTACTGTATGGACCAGACATAACAACTGATTCCTTTTCCCAAGAAACGTTATCCATTGCTCAAATGCTGATTTTCAATAGTCATAAAAGAATTCAAAAGTCCAACAGACATGCAAAATCAAGAGAAACACCTTCACAGATGTATTTGGGAATAGTGATTCATTGTCAAACAAGGAAGAGAGGGTTAATCGACAAACTGTATAAACTAGGATTGTCAGTCTCATATGATCGGATTTTATCAGTATCAGCATCTCTTACAAATACACTATGTAAGCAGTATCAAGAAGACGGATATGTTTGTCCTCCGTCGTTACGGTTAGGCCTTTTCACCACTGCCGCCGTAGATAATATTGATCATAACCCTAGCTCAACGACAGCAAAAGATTCATTTCATGGAACAGGAATTTCTCTCTTTCAACATGTTACAACTGAAATGAATGGACAACAGCGATTAGATTTCCAATTAACTAGCATCCAAGGCGGACGAGTGACTGAAAGTTTGCCTGATTCATATGCTGTTGTCAAACCAGCTGTTTTGAAGACAAATGTGCCTGTTATTCCTGTGACAGATAGTACATGTAAAGGATGTACTGGTGACTTACATGAAGCAGTCCAGAACGAATACAGGTGGCTTGAAACTGTTTCCAATTCAAAGGAATATGATATAGAGGAAAGAACATTGGTTTCTTGGGGAGCCTATCATGCAGAACATGAACCCATCAAGGATTTTGAACCCTGCGTATCAGCACTTCTACCACTCTTTGAAGAAGAGGCTAAATCTGTGGCAATGATAAAGCACTCATTTGATGTTATAAAGACTAGTGTCGAGGCATTAAATCCTGGTCAGAATCCAGTCATAGCGTTTGATCAACCTCTGTTTGCAGTTGCTAAGCAAATTCAATGGAATTGGCCAGAAATCTACGGTGAAAACAAGTTCATAGTAATGTTCGGTGGACTTCATATTGAAATGGCAACGTTTAAGACCATTGGAGATTGGTTGGAAGGATCTGGTTGGACATCTGTGCTGACACAAGCCAATGTTGCATCTTCTGGTAAAGCTGAGGCATTTTTAAATGCTAGTCACGTAACAAGGACCAGACGTGCTCATCAAATATCAGCATGTTGTTTGTACATATTGCTTAAGGCTGCTTACCAGGAATACAGTGATAGTGAGGAATTTGATCATAAACTGGACATGGAGGAGTGGTGCATGCAAATGTCTACAGAAAGACCTCAGTTCCACTACTGGTTCCTAACTCTGAAACTTGAACTAGATGCGCTAATTTTCATCAGAGCCATAAGAGAAGGGCATTTTAAACTCTATATAGATGCACTTACTAGAATCATCCCTTGGTTCTTTGCCCTAGATCATATCCACTACTCAAGATGGTTACCGGTTCATGTTCGTGATATGACCGCTCTTTCCTCTACCAATCCTGATGCTCATGTTGAGTTTTTGTCGGGAAAGTTTGTTGTGCACAAAACAAAAAAAAGGTTTTCTGCAATAGCAATAGACCATGCTCATGAGCAGAATAATGCAGTAATAAAGTCTGATGGTGGTGCAGTTGGATTAACTGAAAATCCTGTAGCTTTACGACGATGGATGATTGCAGGACCTGAAATGGCGAGGTTGACAAAAGAGTTTGAGAGCACTGTAAGTGATTTTGAGGTAGAAGAAGACGAACATCACCACGAAAATAAGACTAGTGTACAAAAGTCATTCTTGAAGGATATTTGGTCGATGGTAGAAGTAATGAATGAGTTAGGGAATCCGTTCATGGAAGATAGTCAAGATTTGCTTGTCCTTGATACAAAGGATATAGCACCGACATCTGTCGTTGATACTATCCGCCAAATAGAGAAGATCGGTAAAACACAGTATGAAAAATACATAGAAGACAGACTGATAAAAAGAACTGTTCCAATTTTTGAACCGATAAAAAAAAATGCATTGGCATTATTTAGAACCCCACACGGGAAGACTGTTTCGGCAATGAAGGACAAAATTAGCATACTGAAAAGTGATGTGTCGTTATTTTCAAGACTCTATATATCTTGTCAGACAAGAGGTGGCGACTTGGAAGACTTCTTTGCCCATGAAAACAATATAAATCCGCCAGCATTGAGCCAGCATGGGAAAATGCGTCTTGGAACCAAATCAGATCTTCTCAGTAAGTGTTTGGAACCATTGACAACAACGACATGTGATGCTCCTGAGGTGGATGCTTTAGTTATTGACGGTGCCGCAATTGTGAATATGCTTAAACCAACAACATCTCGTACCTTTGACGATTATGCTGATTTGATATTCTGTCCTTATATTAGAAAACAACTGGAAACTGTAGCAAGAGTGGATGTAGTCTGGGATGTGTACATCGACAATAGCTTGAAGGCTGCCACCAGAAGCAAACGAGGGAAGGGAATACGCAGACGAGTCCAGGGTCAAAATAAAATTCCTCAAAATTGGCAAAGTTTTTTGAGAGATGATGACAATAAAAAGGAACTTTTTAGTTTTCTTTCTCAGCATCTTGCTCAACAACATTTTGCAGAAAAGATAGTTGTAGCAACACATGATCAGGATGTGTTATGTTATCCACCACGTGATGATGTTTTAAATTTAGCACCATGTTCACATGAAGAGGCTGACACTAGAATCATGGTGCATGTGTCGGATGCAGTGAACCATGGACTTAAACGAGTCATAATTCGAACAGTTGATACGGATGTTGCTGTCATTGCTGTGTCACTATTTCGTGAAATTGGGGCAGACGAACTATGGCTAGCGTTTGGGAGTGGAAAAAGCTTCAGATATATATCCATTCATGAACTTTCAAATGCACTAGGCATTGAGATATCACACACACTTCCTGTGTTTCATGCCTTTACCGGTTGTGATACCGTCTCTTCGTTTGCTGGAAAAGGAAAAAAGACTGCGTGGGAGACATGGATGGCATTTGAAGATGTTACTTTAGCATTCCGAATAATGATTGATCAACCTACATCACCTGATATGGATCTAATAATGGCATTGATAGAACGATACGTGGTTTTAATGTACGATCGAACGAACACATCAAATGGGGTTAATGAAGCAAGAAAACAACTGTTTGCGCAAAAGGGAAGACTAATTGAGGCTATTCCACCGACTCGGTCTAGTCTTTTCCAACATGTTAAACGTGCAATATTCCAAGGCGGCTGTGTATGGGGATCGAGCTTGGAATTGGTTCCATTACTACCTAGTCCAGGCGCTTATGGATGGAAAAGGGACAAAGATGATCAATGGGAACCCTTTTGGACTGCACTTTCTGAGGCATCGTCATCTTGTCAGGAGCTTGTGCATTGCGGATGTAAAAAAGGCTGCGGTGGTCGTTGTAAATGTGGCAAATCAGGTCTCCCGTGCACTGCTTTGTGTGCTTGTGGTGGTGATTGTGAATAGAAATCAATGTGTTGCCGCCATATAATTGATAAATTTCGTCCCTCTTTTAGATATAGTGAATATTTGGGATTGAGGATAACTTAAAGTCAAAAGTTGAATGACTAGCCCAAAAAAATGTTTTAACATTTCAAAAAAAAAAAAAAAAAAAAAAAAAAAAAAAAAAAAAATTCTATGACCGCCATATTGGATTTCACCGGATGTTGTGATTTTATAGACATGTGGCCTATATATTGTATCCAAGAGAGGCACCAAAGAAAGGTTCCTGTACAATATGATGATAGTAGCAGTACATTCAAATACACTTCAATTATCCTCCCAAATAAATAGGCTTACATTATAACAATGTCCGCCATATTAATTTTTACCGGAAGTAGGGCTTCAAAAGACTTACAATTTCTAATTGTATCCAAAAGTAGCACATAAGCATTGTTCGTGCCAAATATAATTATAGTAGCATGATTTTAACACCTTTTCACATACCCGCCATCGATATTGGGCTGATTTAAGTATACTGTCCGCCATTTTGAATTTTACCGGAAGTGAGACATTTTTTTCAAATGCCTCCCTATCTGAAATTAAAGAGTAATACTAGAGGAAGGTTTGTGCCAAGTTTCATGTTTGTAACACGTTGTGCACAATTGTTCATAAAGCCGCCGGACTATTTGCCTCATTTTCATGGTTCATTGACTACTTGAAAAAAAAAGGATTTTTTGTAATGTTGATATTTCTCTTATTATGGATAATAGGATAACTATTTTTTATATGTGCGTATTTTGCCAGGTCCTCATGCCTGTCGTACATTTTTCACGTGACAGTGACCTCATTTCATTGATCAATGAACAAGGTTAAGTTTTCGTGTGAAGTCCGTATCTCAGTTTTTGTGTTTTGGTATGTTTTCGCATGCTTTATACATTAGGTCAGATATATTTGGTGTATGGATTTTTTTTACGATAAACCTGTCAGCCTGGCAGATTTTATTTGCGGGTGCCACATGTGGAGCAGGATCTGCTTACTCTTCCGGACCACCTGGGATCACTCCTAGTTTTTGGTGGGGTTCGTGTTGCTTATACCTTAGTTTTCTATGTTGTGTCATGTGTTCTATTGTTTGTCTGTTTGTCTTTTTTCATTTTTAGCCAGGCGTTGTCAGTTTATTTTTGCTTCATGAGTTTGACTGTCCCTCTAGTATTTCGTCCCTCTTTTATTTGACCTTGGCATAATTTTCACGGTTCAATGCTCAATGTTAAGTTTTTTGTTTTATGGTCTGTGTTTCTTAAACTATAAGCAATAGGTCACCTTTATTTTGTGTATGGAATGATAGTAAGGTTTATATGTCTGTCTGGCAGATATTATATAGTAACCTTGACCTAATTTTCATTACTTGGTCAATGTTAAGTTTTACCTAGTTCAGTTTTTTTCTTAAATACTATATTTGATACGTCAACTCTATTCGATCCATAGAATAATTGTAATGTGTAGATGTCTGTCTTACATAGTTCATCTGGCCTTGACCTCATATTCATGGTTCATTAATTAATATAAAGTTTTCATGGATTGGTCTGTATACTTTAAGCAAATATAGGTCAAATATATTCAATGTATGGAATGATTGTCAGATGTACATATATGTCTGGCGTGGTTTATCTGAACTTGACCCCTTTCTTGGATCATGTTACAATGTATGTTAAAGTGAAACTTGTATAAAAATTTATATTCAGGGTTTATTCACATAAAATCAATAGTAATAAAGCAGGCGAGGCATTTCAGCGTGTGCACTCTTTTTTTTTTTTTTTTAACTTCTTTTGTATCAAGAACTGAACATTGCATCTATCAAAACATATATGACACATGTATGTGCCTCCATATGTTCTAATCTATCACAACATGTATGACACATGTATGTGCCTCCACATGTTCTAATTTTATGAGATGTATGGGGGTCCTTCATTTCTGTATTCTTTATTTTTTTTCAGACTATTTTTCTCTATTCCTTGAGTGTTTGCTCATTATTCTCTATAATTCTTTATATCTCATGCATCACGTCATTATTCTTTTTTTATTGTTTTTGTCCATTTTGTTCTATTCTTTATATTCCTGCTCATTATTCTCAATTTTTTGGGGGGGATTCATATTTCTCTATTCTTTAAATCTTTTTTTTCATTTATCTTGTTCACCCCAATCTAGACTACATCCTCTTTAATACACTTCCGAAGCACCTGATATCACCCTCAAATATTGATGGGGTTCGTGTTGCTCAGTCTTTAGTTTTGAATGTTGTGTCTTCAGTACTATCATTTGTCTGTTTGTCTTTTCATTTTTAGCCATCGCGCTGTCAAATTATTTTCGATAAATGAGACATGTGTTGTTTGTGCAAGGAGTTCCACAGACGCTGGCTAACCAGTCATGGTTTGAAGCACGTGCCCAGTACTTTTTTTTAAATAGACTTTTGTTGAAAGTTATAACCTTGACCATTTACTTTTTCGTTTGAAAAATGATAGGATTACCTTTTTTCCCATCTATAAAAGTTGCATTTCATGCCAAAAAGTAAACTAAAGTTACTATCATGAAAATTTTTAATATTTAAGATAAGGAGAAGGAGATGTGGTATGATTGGTAATAAGACAAATACCCAAATAAAGCGGATCTATAAAGCAACTATATGTCGAAGTACGGCCTTCAATTTCATGCAAGTCAGCTAAAAAGTGTCAGAACATGCCAAATTAATAATCAATTCTAACAAAAGCAACCAACGGCCTGATTGTGCTAAATTATAAAACGAAACACAACTATGATCAACTATTACAGACGGCACATGACAGCCATTTAATCGCTCGAAGGCTTTCATCAATTGGCGTACTGAGGTCTATAATTATTTAAATTCTATTTTTCTGCTGCGTCAAGAACTTTTGTCTAATTCATTTCTTGATGCATTTCCGAATATCTAATTACACGTAAAACATAAGTGTATGTTAA
Source organism: Mytilus edulis (assembly GCA_019925275.1). NCBI lineage: Eukaryota > Metazoa > Mollusca > Bivalvia > Mytilida > Mytilidae > Mytilus > Mytilus edulis. The sequence goes on along the minus strand of CM034356.1, from coordinate 35,318,762 downwards.
AAAAACACTTACCAGTATACTTTTATAATAAATAACATAAATTTATGTTAGCGATTCTTTCAGTGATATCATCTTCCCAGTTGGTTTCTATAAATTCACATATGTCATGTATGTTAGAGTCTTCTCCCTTTGTCAATATGGCTGACCATTTCTGACATGAATCGGTAGGCACATCACCGTTATTTTTATTTTCAATTTTCACCGATTTTCGACCGTACGATTTTGTAGACTTTTTTAACGGTAATGTGCTATGATAATCTCATATATGATATTCAAAAAATCTTTTCTGTTGTAATTTGTTTAGATTGAATCTGTAGATAGAAGAGGGACGAAAGATACCAAAGGGACAGTCAAACTCATAAATCTAAAACAAACTGACAACACCATGGCTAAAAATGAAAAAGACAAACAGAAAAACAACAGCACACACGACACAACATAGAAAACTAAAGGATAAACAACAAGAACCCCACCAAAAACTAGGGGTGATCTAGACTAGACTAGATCGTTTTACTACTGACACTGTACAACCAACAGGACGTTTTATCGACTGTATACATGTGTGTTCTCATTCGTCAAGTTTATCGTCAATATACAAGTGTGTTCTCATTTGCCTTAATTTTGAAATGATCTCTTTTGATAATCGATTTAATATGGGATTATACTAATATATATACACTATTTCCCAGATTTATTATTATACAAAACAATGTTTTTTCAGCAGTGTGCCTTAACATGTGAATGCATGTACATTTACACAGAAGACGCTTACACTTGTTCATTACAAACATGACTCCTGTGTTTATGAAAATTGCTTTTGTCACTAAACCCTTTACCACATACATCACATTTGTAAGGTTCGTCACCAGTATGAGTTCTCATGTGTCTAAGACAAGAACTGTTGCGGCCAAACTCCTTACCACAGACATCACATTTGTAATGTTTTTCACCAGTATGAATTCTCATGTGTCTATGAAAGTGACTGTTGTCACTAAACCCTTTACCACAAACATGACATATGTAAGGCTTTTCTCCGGTATGAGTTCTCGTGTGTCTATTATAGGAACTACAGTCATTAAAGCCTTTACCACATTCAGCACATGTGTAAGGTTCGTCACCAGTATGTATTCTAAAGTGCGCGTCTAAAGCCTGACTTGAACTAAACTTTTTATTACATACTTCGCATTTAACAGGATTAACACTTAGAGTATGTGTTTTCTTGTGGTTCTTTAAGATAAAGCTATGGATAAATTGTTGTCCGCATTCGTCACATTTAAACGGTTTATCATCCGTATGTGCCTTTCCCATGTGTCTCCTCAGTGTCCACTTTTGACAAAACCTGTTGCCACATACATGGCATTCATAAGGTTTCTCATTCGTTCTCCCGTCAGGCCGGTTGGTATTCCGTGAAAATTTGTAGCCTGTCTCACTTTGGTTTTCATTATTTGACATCTCTTAGTCATTGATGACAGATATAGTTATCTAAAATCATGAAGGAAAAATCATTGTAATAGAAGATAGTTAGCTCTAACAGATTGAGAAACATATATTATATATCTCATACTCTGAATCAGTTATACATAATACATATTGTTAGGTATACTGTTTGCAGGCCAATATTATTATAACAAGGACTATAACAGAGTGTTCTTATCACAATACTAAACAAATGTTCATGACCTCATAAATGTCGTAAACGTGTTCATATAATCAAAGTGCTGGATAGCACCTCTGGAAAGTTTGCAACTGTAGCTGTGTATTATTCCAAAAAGGTTATAGACGTGTATTTCAAAAATGTATTTCATCACAGCTTGGATGTTTTAAACTAAACCATTGTCTTGTCAGTAATTATCAAAAATCACTTTTTTCATGTTTGTCATAAAAAGTTTGATATTTTCTATTGCAACCTAAAAGTGTAGATCTAAAATATTGAAATATACAGAAAGCTCTGATAATTTCTTTTTAAGTACCCATGCCATGTCAACATCAAGGGCCTGTGAATTAGTATTTTTCTATTTGTTTAGATCCTTCATATTTGTTTTTAGTAAATTAACACGTAAGTTTTTTTGTTTGAATTGCTCCACATGTTTCCTATCGGGGCCTTTTATAGCTTTCTGCATGTATATGGTACAGATATTTCTCATTATTGACGACCATATGGTGGCCTATAGTTATTAATACATTTTCCTCCTTTGAACTCTTTTGGATAGCATTGGTTCTTTGCAAAAAATACCACATCCTATTTTATAAATAAGACAGTTACAGTAACTTAAATCAATACAAATGTAATGAAAGTGAATTTATATTAAAGGCTTTTATCTAAAATAGGGAACGTGTCCATGGGACACAAATGATGCCCCCGCTAGCATTAATGTTATAAAGGGTCACAACTCAAGAACTGTAAATGTGCATGACGCTACCAAAATGTGTACTTGATCTGAGTTATGGGGTAATAAGCATTGTGTATACATTCTAATTACACAGTATTGCACAATAGATTTGTTAGATCTTGACATTTGTTTTGTGTCAGAAACCTATATATTATGTCAAAAATTTGATCGCAATCCAAATTCAGAGCTATATCAAGCTTGAATGTTGTGTCCATACTTGCCCCAACTGTTCAGGGTTTCGACCTCTGTGGTCGTATAAAGATGTGCCCAGCGGAGCATCTGGTTCCATTTGTAACGAGGCACAACCCTAGAGCAGTAAAAATTTCTCCACCAAAATTCAAGATTGATTTTTATTGTTAAAAGTATTAACACTGTATTAATTTCATAACATTTGGTTGAGCGAACTGAAGTTAGATAACTGAAACGAAAATAGTCAGCAATTTTTTACATATGTAAAGGGCATAACTCTATAATGGTATAACTATCGCCACCAAAATTCAAACTTGATCAGTGTTTGTGGTAATGAGCATTGTGTATAAGATTCATAGCATTTGGTTAAGACAAACTAAAGTTAGAGAACAGAAACTAATATTTCAAGCAACTTTCCTTTTTGTAAAGCAGCATAAAATGCTAGAATGGTAAAAGTGACGCAACTAAAATTCAAACTTGACTTGTGAATTGTGGTTATAAGCATTGCGTATAAGTTTCATACAATTTGGTTCAGGCAAACTAAAGTAAGAGAACAGAAACGAATTTTGGGATGTACAGAGGTACATGTACGTACAAGTAAGGGAAGGACATACATACTTACAGCAGAACAAGGATAAAACTCAATACGGTGGGAGCATAACAACAGCAGTATGACCACAGGAATAAAAAGTTTATATACACTAGATTCATAGAGGTGCTTATAACCTGTAACACATTTAGTTGCTGTTGTGAAATTAGGCATTGTCTTATGAGTTAAGAACATTTGAGAATAACGGTAATCATTGCCTCTGTGTTTGGGTGACAAAGCAATTGAAATCTATTAATATAGGGCATGGTATGCCTTAAAACTTTTCCAGATGCACAGGCCGCTGTTTGTCCGTAATCTATCTAAATTTTGAGGTGAAAATGCAGCCATTTTAGCCAAAGGGTTCACATCATGAACCTTATAATCATTTCTATAGAACTTGTCTTGATACCCTGAGCTATAATATCCGAAGAAGTGGATGCTGACTCGGTTGCTTTTAATACGGATGCTATATGATACGAATTTACAATAACACACCAGAAGTGGTATGATGTAAATTATTGGAAGAAGAACTGACGTTGGGTCAATGTTTTTCTGCTGTCAGTTTGATCCACTTGAGCATGCTGAACGAGTAAGGTTCCTTATATCCACAGTGGAATGTGAAACAATTAGTATTTAAGTTTTCAAATGATTTTTGTCATCAAAATCTTCCGATCGATGTTTAGACAAAAACAATGCATTTTTTTTTATTTTATTAAAGCCGGTCATTTTTACCTTTACTCGTCCTTGGCGTGAGACGTTAGACATATACTATAATTATCGAGTATTTTATTCTTTCACCTGTGTTTTGTTTAAACAAACCATTATCACTTTTCAATTATCCGACGGCTTGGTCAAAATGTCAACTTGTTCTCGCATTTTAATCAGTCATTTCCGATTCTTTCGATACACTCGGGATTTTACCACGTTTACGTACGTACATATAGTAAACAGGTAAAAGTAGAGCGGGGAAATGTTCATTCATGAAATATTCATGAATGAATGAAAACGCAATCTCGCGTAGATTTCTTGTGATTTTCTCTACAGCGCATGGCAGATCCGCGAAGTAGTGTTTGTAATACTCATTTTTAAAATGAAGTTAAATTCATCTGAATCGTCGGTGAATATTCATTTCTTTTTATTCAAGCTGTAATCTTTTCAGTCAAAACAGTAGGCGTGGAATGAGACAGCAGCTTTCCTAACGACCAGCAAAAACTTTTGAATTTAGCTACTTACACTTGCTACTTGACTACAAAACTTCACAGATGTATAGATGAACTCCTTCGGGAAACACATAAACTTCGAAATTTGCATTTCATCGACTTTTGAAAATTTCATCAAAAACTTTAAATTTGTGTACACTTGATCAATTTGGCGCTTGAAAAACGTCTAGAAGACCTAGAATAACCATCACTTCCTGTCAAACGTAAACATCATGATGAAACACATTTACATTCTCTTGTTGACAGTTATACTCATGAGTACAGATACTTTTTGGTTTGTAAATCATATCCAGAACATTAATATAGATCACAGTGATGATAACATAACAGAACCTAGAAGTAAACATATTAACATTCCTAAACTTACGATCGTTTTTGAAGGAATACTTTTATCACCTAATATCAGTGATAATGTTACCCCATCAATAAACATTCTTTATTGGCTACTTCACGTAAGGAATAATCATTTCCTTGATAAAAATGCTACAAAACAACCACGTAGATTTCTTCTAATTCTCCTTTTGCTGAGCGGTATTGAGACTAACCCCGGCCCATCAACTTCAGCCAGATACCCATGTGGTATATGCGAATTGGAAGTGGAAGACATTGGTCAAAGAGCGATCGCCTGCAATGGCTGTGACACATGGTCACACAAATCATGCTTAGGGATGAACTCTTCTACTTTTAATTATTATGCAAATTCATCAGCGCCTTGGAGTTGCTTGAACTGTAACACAGTAAATCACTCCACCATAGCATATGCCATACCATTATCAGATTGTAGTAGTGTGGGTAATACTTACTCAAGCGTTCATGAGGGTAGTGAATTATTAACACCAAATAAGTCGAGCAACAAAAGCAATACAAACAATCGGGATACATCAACATCATCTTTTGGTAGTCCTGAAGCAACTTCATCACCAAAATGCACCAAGAATAAACAAACATACAAACCATCGTTACGTATCTTGAACATTAATTTCCAAAGCATTAGAAAGAAAGGCTTAAACATAGAAGTCCTTGTTGACACCACCTCACCAGATATTATTATTGGTACTGAGACATGGCTTTCTGATGATATAAAAACCACTGAATTTTTCAGCAATGATCTAGGTTATCAAGTTTACAGGCACGATAGAAACAAAGACCCCCATGGGGGAGTACTTATTGCTGTCAAGGATAATTTGGAATTACTGAATGTTAAAAAGAGCAAAACTATCGAACTCATATCAGGTATGATAAAGCTGCCAAAAAACAAAAAACTGATTATAGCAGGATATTATAGACCACCGGGGAGAACTGATGACCTTTACCTAACCAACTCACATAAGGAAATCACAGACCTGAAAACCAACAACAAAAATACAATCCATATAATTGGAGGAGATTTTAATGCTCCAGATATTTCATGGGAAAGCAACTCAATTACAGGATCAAAACATTATCCACTTAGAGTCAGCCAAACATATCTCGACATCTCACAGGATATGGCATTAGAACAAATGGTAAAATTCCCAACAAGACTCCAAAACACACTAGATCTGATACTTACAAGTCATCCTTCTTTTATGATACGCTGTAAGCCACTTCCACCTATTGGTCTAAAAAGCGATCATGATATAGTACTGTACGACACAAATATACAACCAAATCGAGTTAAGCCAACACGAAGAAAGATTTTCTTGTGGAAAAAAGCTAACATGAAAGCAATTAAAATTTCTCTAAAGAACTTTGGTGAACAATTCTGTCAATCGAAAGACCAGACAGTGGAGGCCATGTGGAAGGCAATTAAAACAATCCTGGAACAACTTATTGAAAAGCATGTACCAACAAAACAAACAATGAACAGGCACACACATCCATGGATAAACACCCAGACAAGAAGAGCAATGAGAAGAAAACAGAGAGCTCACTCCAAAGCTAAACGTTCAAATAACCCAAGCGACTGGGAAAAGTACAAGAAACTGAAAGCAAACACCCAAAAGGAGGCAAGAAAAGCTCATAGAAAGTACATCCAAGATGTTGTCAGCAATGACTTCAAAGAAAATCCTAAGCGCTTCTACACATATGTAAAAAGTAAGAAACAAGAGTCATCAGGTGTTTCTGCTCTTACCAACAAAGACGGATTTTTACATAGTGAAAGCGCTCAAAAGGCTGAAATTCTAAACGACCAATTTCAATCGGTCTATACTAAGGAAGACATGACGAGTATACCAAGCAAAGGTCCAAGCCCATATCCCACCATGGGTAAAATCAACATAAACAGAAATGGAGTATACAAGCTATTAAAGAACCTTAAACAACACAAAGCTACAGGACCCGACAACATTCCAGCACTTATACTTAAAGAAGCAGCAAATGAGATGGCTCCTATCCTTTCCCATCTTTACCAAACCACCATTGACAACGGGCAAATACCAAACGACTGGAAAGAAGCAACAATAGTCCCACTATTCAAAAAAGGAGAAAAACATATAGCAGCAAATTATCGACCAGTTTCTTTAACTTCTATTTCTTGCAAAGTTCTGGAACATATCATCCACAGTTCAGTCATCACTTTTTTGGAAAAACATCACATCTTGACAGACAGCCAGCATGGTTTCAGAGCTCGGAGATCATGTGAGACACAACTTATTTCAACAATAGAAGGTATTGCCAAACAACTAAAATCAGGGAAAGATCAAGTGGATGTAATCTTACTCGACTTTGCTAAGGCTTTTGACAAAGTCCCACACTGCAGATTACTCAACAAACTGAACCACTATGGCATTAGAGACGAAAACCTGAAATGGATACAAGCCTTTTTAGAAAACAGGAAACAACAAGTTGTAGTCGAGGGATGTAAGTCAACACAGGGAGATGTACTTTCAGGGGTCCCACAAGGGACTTTGCTAGGACCCTTACTCTTCCTAGTATTCATCAACGACTTACCAGAAACAGTTCAACATTCAACTGTCAAACTATTTGCTGACGACTGCCTACTATTCCACCATATCAAGAATTCCCAGGATGAAGCCAAACTACAACAGGACCTTTCAGCACTAGAAGACTGGGAAACCAAATGGCAGATGAAATTCCACCCAGAAAAATGCACTGTCATCCGCATTAGCACCAACAGTAAATCCAAAAAAGAGACATTCTACAAATTACATGGCCACACTCTCGAAACTGTACCAACCAGCAAATATTTAGGAGTAAATTTCAGTGAGGACCTACAATGGAAACATCATGTTGACGTTACTGCCAAAAAAGCATCCAAATCCATCGGATTCCTTAGGCGTAACCTTCGAAAATGCAGCAAGAATGTAAGAAATGCAGCCTATATCTCTCTGGTCAGACCAACACTAGAATATGCTAGTGCGGCATGGGACCCTCATACCACTGAGGACATTAACCGTTTAGAACAAGTGCAAAGGAGGGCCGCCAGGTTTGTAACCAACAACTACACTGATAAAACACCTGGATGTGTGACAACTATGGTCAAGACACTAGGATGGGAACCACTAGCTAACAGACGAAGCAACCAACGACTCGTCATGCTTTACAAGATCCAGCATGAGCTAGTGGACATTGATGCCAGTTCCATCTTGCGTCCAAACGATCGGCGTACTAGAGGCAGACAACGCCTATATCAACCACCAGCAAACCAGAGAGTATATAAGTACTCATACTTTCCACGGACTATACAAGAGTGGAACCACCTTCCAACAGTTACAACTGAAGCTCTGACAATAGAGGGGTTCCAGAGTGCACTAGCCAACAATAGTGCACCCAAGAGACCAACACCATAGACAGCAGCCAAGTGTACATAGTTTTAAATTGTATATATTCGGAACGTTTTATTTGTAAATATTTACAGGAGAATTGCTGTCTCATTCTCCGTCTAGTGGACTTGTAACATTCTTTTAAGAATCCAGTCCTAAGCAAGGAAGAAGAAGAAGAAGAAGAAGAGTAGTTACTTAAAATTTTAAAAGAATCTTCCAAGAATCAGAACTCAAACACTAGTACTACACTATCTCGGAGCAGAATATATTGCGATAATCTGTCAACCGGAAGTTTGAGGCCGACGCCTAAGGAAAGTAGCAATAGCAAGCTATAATAGCAAACTTTCCAAAAATGGCGGTAAATATATACATGGTTAACTGCACATGATAACAATCAATTCAATTAAGTATAAAGGTTTCTGTAAAACGGACTCTGACAGAGAAGTTGGTAACATAAGGTTTCATTGTAACGATACCGGCTACAACAAAGATTGAACAGTTCCCATTTCCCCCTTAGTTATTTATTCAAAATGACGATGAAGCAGCTACCATATATGAGGGTATGTCACGAAATAGGAGTTAATTCCTTCATTATAAGAGAGGCTTTAAAGAGTCTATGTCGCTCACCTTGGTCTTTGTGCATAATTATTCAACAAATGACACAAAAGAGGATATACAAAATCCTCATTTAATGGCAATTACTCCTACACTCTAATTAAAATATAGATCTCTGATATATGTAGTACAACGTAATCAGAGATCTATATTTTAATTAGATTGTTAGTTACTCCTTTAAAAAATCAGTCTACTCATCTTTGTAAAAGATTACAAAATTTACGAAAGGGTTTGAAAATTGTTTATATAGGGCAATATAACTCCTTAAGGGGTCAATTGACAAACTTACTTATGTGACAATATGATGGGCTTCAAAATATATATACATGTAGATATATTAATTTATATATTCTGTATAACATGTTTAATAAAATTCATTGAATAAAATAACACAGGCAATATCTATCAAGAAAATTATTCAAATAAGTTTAAGACTGATAGCTTAATTCAAGGTTAAAATTACATGTAAAAAATAAAAGTACATGTGCACATTTAGGCCATATGCCGACATGTTATAATAACAATAATTAAAGAACTGGACATACGCGTATTCTACAACTATAAATTGTCCAGATTGGTAAAAACATGTCAATTACAGTCAGCTTGATATATATGCATTTGTGTATCTTAAGAATAAAATCGATTAGTGTAAAAAAAATATAAATTTTGATAATCTGTTATATTCAAATGAAAAAGTATATAAACTATAATTGCTTGCACTGTTACAGAGAGACCGTCCGTTATGGACACTGGTCCAGACCGGCTTTAATAAACTGTTGTTCCAAATAACCTTGTGTTGTGTACGTTACACTTATTTGTTAACCTACTTTGCTGAACATCATTGCTGTATACAGTTTATCTCTATCTATTATAATATTCAAGATAACAGGTTGCCTGATGGGTCTGAAAGTTTTAGGGCAGATAGATCTTGACCTGATGAACATTTTTACCACAGATTATATTTGATCTAAATTGTTAAGTTTCAGAGATATAAACCAAAAACTGCATTCTACCCTAATGTTCTATTTTAGCCATGGCGGCCATCTTTTTTTTTTTTTTGGTCATCGGATACACTTTTCCCCCTAACTAAATTACCTAAGGCTGATTGAGACCAAGTTTTGGTGAATTTGGCCTAGTAGTTTCAGATAGAGTTTTTGTAAAGAATTACAAAAAATAGTTTCTTAGTATGGATAATAAAATTGTGTATTTTCTCTGAGTCGTTTAAATCACTCGAAACTAGGTGCATGAGATATGCACAGAAGTTATAGATGTGTATTATAAATATGGAAAATTGAATATTTGAATCAACAATTTTTTTTTATCTATCTGTATCATATACCCAAGCGCCTGTGTAAAACATGGCAAAAAAAAAGATTAATACAGAATAGGGAAGAATGAGGTGTTAATTATAAAGAATAGATAATAATTAATTGTTAAAAATATAAACAATAGAGAATATGGGCAAAATATAAAATGGCTTAAAAATCAAAGAAAACAAAATTGAGGTTACATGTATTTAGACCGAATTTTTCTGAAAAAAAAAAGAAAATAGCAAAATCAATAAAACATGTATTATATGTAAATATAGTCCAAATAATTATGACGTCTCAAAAGGCTATTAGAATTTTTTTCTTTGACGCCTTACTTCGACGTTGAAGTAAGGCGTCAAAGAAAAAAATTATAATAGCCTTTCAAGACGTCATAATTATTTGGACTAATGTAAATATAGGTATTTTATACAAATAGTATTTAGCTTGCGTTCCATAGACGATATAATGTGACCATCTGCAATCTTATTGAATATTCTTGTTTTGCATGTTTATTTGTAAAAAATTAACATCAATTTTAGTTAATAAATTATACAGCATTATCTACTCACGATATCTTCACAGTATCAACTCAAGAAAAGTTATTTTCGTAACTTTTAACGGCACAGGTATCAAAGGTCGATAACCACGAAATAATACCTATGGAACGCATGTAGGAATAAAGTCACGTTGTTTTTATACAGGTTACCAGAAAATTCAAAGTACAAAAATGTACCTGAATATTTTCGCGTTTTTTTCTTTCTACTTCTGCGGATCCAGGGGGAGGGGTGCTGGGGTCTTAGGTCAGTCAGTTGGCTATATAGATAGATACCAAGATCAAGGAAAGGGCAGTGAATTCATTGTTAGTAATAACTATTAGCTTTAGTTAACCTAATTTAACATGATTAATCTGTAAGACTTAATTAATGTACACACTGAAGTCGACA